>JARQZK010000010.1:710000-925000 GCA_030704885.1 Cynegetis impunctata | reverse complement strand
TTGATGAACAAGATGAGATTATAGAACATAAAGGGAAAGAAAAAAAGAAGAAAAAACGGAAATATTCAAATTCTGAGGAAGAAATTGAAGAAAGTTTTAATTCAATGAAAAACGATGTCAAAATTGATAATTCTATTTCCAAAAAAGTGAAAGAAAAAAGGAAACGGAAATATTTAAACACTGAAGAGGAAATTGATGAAAGTTTCGATGATATAATAAAAAGTGAAGTCAAAATTGATGATTCTATTTCTAAAAAAGTTAAACAAAAAAAGAAACGGAAATATTTGAACAGTGAAGAAGAAATTGAACAAAGTTTTGATGATGTAATCAAAAATGAAGTCGAAAGTGACGATTGTATTTCCAAGAAAAAAATTAAATCTGAATCTAGTGTGAGTCTGCTATTTGAAACACCTATTCTTAAGAAAAAGAGAAAAATTCTTTCAATGGAAGATCTAGACTGTAGTTTTGATATTGGTTTCATGAGTAATAGCTTAAAAAAGAAGAAAAAACATTCACTAACAAAAGAAAGTGAGAATACTATTGATGTTGAGCTGAAAAATGAAAGCCCTAGAAAGAAGAAGAAACATTCAAAGACTCAGGAATGTTAAACGACTAGTACTTGAAATTAATCCAGAATATCTCTAAGTATCCCATATTTCCAAATAAAAACTGAAGGAGATTATCTTTTGCCTATATTAGAAAAATCAAGAAAGAATGCATATTAATCTTCAATTTAACCGAAATTCAATGTAATCAACTCTGAATATTTCATTTCTAAATTATTAATTTATTGAATTGGCAGGCCATGTGGATATTTGTGAAATAAGTGTACTATTGGTTAAGTTAGTAATTCTTGTAAAATCAAGAAATAAACATGATTGATAGTGCTCATATTCATGTTGTTATATTTCATTTACAAATTTTATTGGTTTCTAGTTAGGAGTTATTTAAAATATGAAGTAATACAGAAACAGGTGTAATTTTTTAAAATTTTACAATTTCACAGGATTCATAAAAGTCTTCAACTGTAAATTTCTCTCAAAATATTAACATGTTTTCTTTGGAGAGGATAAGACAATAATAATTTTTATAATATGGAAAAGATAAATCCTGAATTTATTTTAGAAAAAAAAATTGTACTTTTTTTATTATTGAAAATTCTTTATTCAAGAAATTATTATCTATCGCAAAACTTCAATAGAAGGGAATTAATTATTAATTTCACTGAAAGATTTGTATTCAAAAGATTTCAGCTAAGTATAATTATGTTATCTTTTTATGAACCTGTTATTAAAAGTAATTTATGAATTAAGTACAGCATTTCAAGTGAAAGTTTTATTTGTACTATAAGTATTTCAGCTATATATTTGTTAACACGTTGACTGCCATGTGAGTTAATTACAACTCACACAGCTCCGAGATCGGGGCGCTCCGTGAGTTGTATATAACTCCAAGCAGGTTTTGATTATGAAGCCGCGTGTATCGTGGAGAGTTCACAGTTTAAAGCAAATGCATACTCAATCGAATAAGCAAGGCGCCAGGAACAATTTGATGTATTTGGCCTGGCGTTCAGGTTATTTCTTAAGATAATATTTCCAATATCAGTTGAAATATAACGTATTTTTCCTAATATTTTAATTTTCAATCATATCAAATATGTATTATTATCATTGAAATAATGATCCTTGCATAAAATAATCTTTATTCAATTAGGAATAACAAAAACGTAAAAATCAGAATTATATGTGCATCGACTACTGCAAATCCAATAATCAGTTCCAAAGCTTATTTTGTGAACCATTTATTCCTCTTATCAGAGCCATTGAATATGACTTCATCTGAACGTGTAGTACTAATAGATTAGAACAAGTCGAGACGTGATTTTAGACGAAATAGCATAGTAAGTTATATATGACTCACGCGGCCCTAATTGTTTGAGCGCCGCGTGAATCAAATATAATGCACGGGGTAAATCATATTCAGGGGTTGAAATTAAATTTCAATTCTCGTTAGTTAGAAATAACATACAATTTTAAGCATAAAAACACAAAAAAAAGAAGTGGCCTCACAGCAATATATTTTTTTTCCGACATGGCAGTCAACGTGTTAATATTATACAAAAATTCTTATACATAAACCACCTTCTTACCAATGAACAAGTAAACTAATATTACAAAACACCATTTGATTGAACTTGTTATTGTGACAAGCAGTTATATACATAAATAGCGACACTAGTAATCTACCTACATATTCCCGTTATTTGAATGAGAGCAATCTGGAAAGTATTGAATAAAGTAGAATGTTAGATCAATAAAAGTGTCCCATTACTGTTGATATGTCTTGAAGTAAATTTGATGAATTATCTTTTCCAAATGTGTTGCATTGTAGGTGCTCAATTGGAAGAGTTGGTGTAATGAGCCTCAAAAAATATGAGCTTAGATAGATAGCTAATCTTTATAGGTAGGCTTGCCATATGTTTGGTGAGTGAAACCGGTTTACGTTAATATGGGATAGCCTTACCGGAGGGGGTATTCCATACCCCCCAGTAGAGCGGGGAAAATTTTTATAAAATTAGTAGCAAAAAGGTTTTAAGACTTTTTTAATCTTCGCAAGTGACGGGAAGAAGAATCTTGAACTAGATTGTTAGTTCTACGCACCCTTCAAAAATAAAAAGGAAATTTTTGCTACTAAAAAAAAAAAGTTTTAATAAAATTTAAGATACTTCATAAAATTGTTTAATTGAACCATTACTAAGTGTTATTAAGTTCATTTTTTTATGAAACTAAAACTTTCTGTCTAACTAGAAACACAAAAACAATTATAAAAATTTTTTTTGTTAAACTAAAAAAAAATTAGAATTAATAAGTTGACAATATTAATCTGTTCTTTCAGACAAAGCGCTCACGTCTCTTTGTTCGATAAAGTGATACTGTACACTTTTCCTCTAGGTAGCGCTCACCCTTCTCATAGGCCTGTTGTTATAATAAAACTACTTACAGTCATTATTCATTACTTTTTACATCTTACACCCGTTTTCCGGGACATCGTTCAAACCGGGCGGGACACCGGGACAAAACCAAAATACCGGGACGTATGGCAAGACTATTTATAGGCCATCAATAAAATAACAGTGTGTCATTAAAAGTTATATGTAAATTATTATGCAGCATAAATATAGATTACTTGCATCACTTCATACAGAAACATAAATCTACTAACAGTTCAATCGAAGAACAGTTTAAATTTTTGAAATGATTTTTATATGCCAATGGTGTTAATTGCAGCTGAACTATTTACATACGGTGCTGTTAAATAGCTTAGTCGTTCCGAAGTATGGTGGGATAGGAACGAGAATTACAATTCATTATGAAGTCATTTTTATGCGCCATAATGATTCTTGAAAGGTCAACATTATTTTCCTCTCTATTACCGATATTAAACCTAATTTTTGTGATTTATCGCAATTTAATTGTGGTCTTTAGAGGTAAATAATTTCTCCGTGCAACTCATTGTTACTGCTATGAGGTCTTAATAGTGTGTTCAATGTTTTATTGAGTGGGGAAACTAGTATCATATATGTAAACAAGTACGTTTTTAGATAATCACGATATCTAAGATACTAATTGTCCTCTGTCTATCTATTAGGTATTATTCAAGGAAGTAGGTGGCGTGGGGTACCTCTGACTGAGGAATTCCATCATAGCCAGAAAAATTTTTTTTACCTCACATTGAAGAGCCTTGCTCAAGTTACTTCGAATAAAATTCAGCAAAACAGTCAAGTTTCTTCAGTATTATCATGCATTTACTTAAACCCAGTTTAAAGTTCCCATGCCCATTCTCACAAAACCAAGCGTTTAATTCATCTGGCAATGTATTTCCTTCATGGAAATAGTTTTGCGGTCTTTATTGATTACATTCCGAAGAGTTTGTTTTATCAACCGCTGATTTGATATAATTTTCGGTTTTTATTTGACTATACTAACACTCTCACAATAAGTGTTTTTTGGGAATGGATATATATATATATATATATATATATATATATATATATATATATATATATATATATATATATATATATATATATATATATATATATATATATATATATATATCTATATATATACTTATATAATAACTCTTTTTAATTTTGCTCAGCAAAAACTGCTTTCATGTGTTGGAACTTAATTAAATCTCCATAATTGTTCTCATATTTGTTAAGAATTTTTAATTTTTTTCAGGAGAGAATGTATGAGCTCGTTTATTAATTTTATCATTGATCCTTTCACAGAACTTCCCATTGGCCTATGTGCATCTGTATCATTCACCAAAGAACTTTTATAGTGTTCTGTATTGTTGAGATTGATTATATTTATTTTCATCAAGATATTGTTTTTTCCAGCAATAGTAAGAAGTCATATACACCGGGATGAAATGTGTTATCAAAGTAAAAATTCCATTTTGTTATATAGATTGCTAAATATACGTAGAGGATGTTAAAAGAGATATTTAGAACAGAGTTACTTTATGCAGATTACGGTTAACTGGTATAATTTGTAACGTAAGGAAATAGCTTTAATTCCGTTTCATACAATTTTCTCTCTCACATACATGTTTCCTATTTACATAAATTACTGAAAAACAATAGTGATATGATATGCTCAGCATCAAAGTGTATTTAAACAGAAAAAAAAATCGAAAAGAAGAATATGTTTTCTCAAAAGAGCAGTATCACCAAATATTACCTAGTAATTTTGTACATATTGATAGGTCACTCTGATTTATTTAGTAACTACTTATTTTGTACAAATAAGGTAATTTTGTAGGAAAAGTATCGGCTCTACTAAAAAACAAAACGCTACATGAAATTTAACATAGTAGAGAAATTTCCTAAGGTTTTTTTGAAAATCTTTCTAAAATTAGAAAAATGTTGAAGTACTCCAAAACATTTATTGTTTTTAAACTCTATAATAAAGTAAACATACATTGGATTGTACATATTTTTTATTTTTAGCAATTTACATTTGAATAATTTTGAAATCCAAATCTGAAATTCAGATTTCAGACATTTTCAATAAAAAGAGCTTACTAAACTTATTATACATTATAAGTGTCTTGGTTTTGTTGGCACACAGTGTGAACTCATGGCTTAAAACCTTTCACTGTTGAGAACAAGTACTGAAACCTATAAACAAAAATAAATGGAAGAACCATTGGATGGCTAACTTATTTGTGGATAAATTTTGGATTGTTAATAAAAATTTAACAAAAGGTGAATAGTGTATAGGGAAAACATAATAAGCTATACGCCCCCTACCGGTGTCGTATATTACTAGAGCATGGGAGATAGATTGCTTTGTTTACATCTGTTTACGTGTATTTTATATGAGAAGTTGTAGAGTTTTAATTGTATTTTGGATCGTTTACAAACGTTCAGAAGAGATGAATCACTATTGTTGTGTATTCTATTGTTCATATTGGACAAAAAAACCGAATATAGCTTACATACCTTTCCGAAAGCTGGACAATTCAAAGTTGCATTCCAAACAAAGTTGGGAAACAAGGAAATGATGGACAGAAGAAAGGTGTGGATTCATAACTTGAAGATTGAAATAAAATGTCTGAACATAAGAGAGTTGTTCTTTACAGTTTAATGAGAATAATTATTTTCCCTGCTGTAAGTTTGTGGATTTTTCCATATCTGGACTCTATAGCTAGGTAAAAACTAAAATATTCAATTATATAATCAGGAAAACAGAGATTCTATCAAAAAAACCAGACTCTCAGAAGTCCACCGTACTTTTAGGATAGCTGTTATACGTCAGGAAAATTCAAAAAATATAATAACTTATTACATTCAAACCATTCAAGCAGAGTATTCATATTAATTCTTCTTTTATTTCATGTTGTTTCTTTCAGTTTAGCTGGTAAGTACTTAGTTTTGTCCATTATACTCAAAAATTCTTCAGTTCGTAATGAAAGTAGACATGTCAGAGATGTTTTCTTGAAACTTTTGAAAGTTTTTCTACTTTTTAAATAAATAGGTGTTATATCATACAGCCTTTTCATGATGTATACATACTTCCTCTAACCAATTAATTTATTTTCATGTTCAATGATAAAAAATCAGTGTAAATTTGAACTTGATGTAGGTAGCTTATCTACTGTTGAACAGAGATAATATTGTCCTCGATCGAAACACAAGTACAAAGTCCAAAAAAAAACACAAATTACGACGATAAACGTTCGAAAACTCAAAACGAAATGAACGTAAATACCATTACAAACAATTTAAACAATTTGTTAATCTCCCATGCTCTAGTACCGATATTAGCCGTTCCGGCGCTACGATCTTAATTTCGGTCGCCTATTGGTAGATTTGTTACAATCAACAAGTAGTAAATAAACTGAACATTGAAAATACCTTTTCTCCAACTGAATAGTTTTGCTCCTGGGTAGTGTTTCGAATTATACTTACTGTAGACATTATATTATCATAACTCAGATTGAATTCTCGCACATCACTTGGTGAAACATCATAAAGAATAAAGTATAAACTTTAAAATAATAAAAAAATTTTATATTGTGAAACATAAGCCAAGTGTTTTTATTTTAAAGTTTATACTTTATTCATTATATTATCAAGTAATATCCTTATATACAATATGTATAATTGGTTGAAGCTGTTTCATCAGTAAATAATATTGCCATTGTAATTCTTTTAAAAATTCTATAATTATTTGACATGTTGTACAACCTTTCTGTGTCTTTATGAAAAAATTAATAATTAAAAAAAAATACACACTCATGAGTTTCAAAATATTCAATTATCACATATATAAAAAACGCAATAATACAAAGTTTGTTTATTAAAATAAGTATAACAATATATAGGCCCAATTCATTAGTTTTATTTGCTTCTTATTGTATCGCTACGCCGATAAAACAATAAATAGGGAACACGACAACCTTGAGGACTCAAAACTTGTTCCTCTGAAAC
Source organism: Cynegetis impunctata (assembly GCA_030704885.1). Lineage (NCBI taxonomy): Eukaryota > Metazoa > Arthropoda > Insecta > Coleoptera > Coccinellidae > Cynegetis > Cynegetis impunctata. The sequence goes on along the minus strand of JARQZK010000010.1, from coordinate 917,997 downwards.
TGCCTTAACGGATGCATCGTCGTACCTCAGCCAACTATTGTAGCCCACGTGAAATGCGTCGGTGAGGTAATGCCCTTTGCTTGCCTCTTTTCCATCATGGTAGACTACAGCGAACAGTTTGTATTGCTTCTCCTTGGAAGAATTCGTTTTCGAGGATATCAGTTCTGGAAAATTAAAAAACGAGTGAGCAGCAGAACTCTGTCACTAAGGGATTAATTTCTCTTAATTTTTTGGTTCTTTTTACATACAAATTCTTATAATAATAAAAATAATAATATTTATTAATCTCAACAATTATTCACATTACAGATATAACAACATTGCACTGAATAAAATAGAGACAAGTCAAAATGAAAATAAACTTACTTTTTACAAAATGTAATAAATTCATTTATTGAATAAGGTTCGCCGTCCAAAATGAAACTATAATTGCGATTTCTGAACAACCTAAAATCTTCAATACCTTGTAAATGCTTAGGAAGCAAATTAAATAAACGCATGGCCATATACAGAGGTGCTCTTTCAAATCTAGTTGTACCATGGATTGGAAAGAGGAAGGGATGAACTTGCCTAGTATTATTTTCATTGATATACGGTGAAAAATAATTTTTCTGCAACTTGAGGAAGACTAAAAGACGATAAATGAATAGACCAAACACTGTTTGTATTCTGTTGGATCTAAAAACTCCGCGGCAGGATTCTCGAAAGCTCAAGCCGCACATTATTCTCAATACCCTTTTTTGAATGAGAAAAATTTCGTCAGCACTACACGAACTGCCCCAAAAGATAATTCCATATGCTAGTACAGATTGGAAACTGCCGAAGTAGAGAGTTCTCATAACTGCAGCTTCCACCTTGCTTCTGATCATGATAAACATATAAGCAGCAGAGTTCAGAGTCTTTCTCAACTTAGCCGCATGATGATCCCACCGTAGATGTTTGTCCAGAGTAACACCCAAGAAATTAACTGACTCCTCCAAGGTGACAGTACTGCTACCAAGGCACAGAGAGGCAGGATAGCCTTCCTCAGACTTTCCGCCGCGAAAGAAGATACCTTGCTATGATTCAGAATTAGACGATTATCGTTACACCACTTATCTACAGCCAAAACCACATCTCTACCCGCCTGGATAAAGTATGCGATATTTCTTGATATAACCTAGAAATTGCTGTCATCAGCATAAAGAATTGACTTACAATTATCTGATAGCTTTATGTAGCAAAGAGAGTTTACAAAGACAATAAAAAGCAAAGGGCACAGCACACTTCCCTGAGGATCGCCTCTAGTGAGATGTCGCTCCTAAGAGGAGTGAACTGTACCATCTAAAGTGAGAACAACTCTCTGACGACGATTGCTCAGGTAGCTCTCGACAAACCTCAAGGAGATATCTCTAATGCCATACAGCTCAAGCCTAGATAGTAAGGCCCTATGCCCAATAGAGTAAAAACCCTTTGTCAAGTCGAACAGCAAAGCCAATGGAACCTCGCCATCCTCAAGCGCCACAAGAACAGCATTTACCAACTCAAATATAGCAGTTTCAGTGCCTCTATTCCTTGTAAAACCATGCTGACTATCAGCAAGAACATTGAACTTTCGAAAAAAATTGAGAAGTCTGAGAGCCAGAACTTTCTCAAATATTTTGGAAAAACTTGATAGAATGCTAATGGGCCTATAACTACTTAAATCACATGCATTTCCTTTTTTAAATATCCCCCAAGTCCATTTGAAGGGACTGAAGAGATGCACTATGCTTGAAAACCTGTATAAACCCATGAAATGTCTTCATAAAGCATCTATCTATCATGTTCCCGGCTAATATTTTCATTTGTATGGATATATTATTAAAATATATTATTACTTGAAATTATGAGATCCTTATCTTATACATTGACCTTCCATCTTTACGAAACAAATATTAAATAATTTATCTCCAGAAAATATATTATAGCACTACAAACACAACCTGAACGAAAATTACATTTTAACTAAATTAAAAAAATTCACTTACTTGCATCTATCTTCAAATCAATTGGAAATTCCAATGTTTTCATGATCTTGGTGCAACCACTCAGCTGATAATCAAAACATTTCAAATGGAGAACCAGAACCGCAGGTAATTCTTCAATCATGACCTGTTGCCAGGCTTCTACTTGCTCATTCGTTTTTGAAGATGTTACGCCCCTTCGAAAGAATAACGATTTGTTTTACTTTTGGCACACATTCTGGTTCAAAATTAATTTGGAAATTTGATTACTCAGTTTAGTAACTTACGTTAATGATTAATCAGCGAACTTTAAAAAATATAGTAGTATTCATTTGTTGTAACTTCGGGACAATTTTGTTATTATGTTAAATATCTAAATATCAGATCGTGATGGATCTATTTAAAAATAATACAGCTAGACTTCTGAAAGTTCGAGATCTTAACTAAAAACAAGATTTCATTGAAAAATAATATTTAATAAAAATTGAAAATGATCTAATTTCATGCATTCTCAAATTACTTAAGACCATTATTTGTATCGATATTTTTTTGTATAGAGAAGTTCAGTTTGAAATATTCCACTTGAACAGAAGTCTGAAGGTAAACTAGTTTACAAAACTCCAACCGCGATAATTATCAGAAGAATTGCAAGATGAATAACTTTTTTTCCAACAATTACTCATGAAACGGAGGTTTCATCTTTCCTTGATTTGGTAAACTATCGAACTTTACTACTCGAAGAAGTTTTACACGTTTCAAAACTATTCAATATATAGAATAAAGTTGAAACTTTAAAATAAAACACACTTGGCTTATGTTTCACTATATAAAAATATTTAGATACTTACTGTATTTAGCAGTAAAGGATAGTCGACATGTTTCGAGTTATGAACTCATTATCAAGACTATAAGATAATTCAATCTCAGTTATTATTCAATATATATCTTCAAACATCTAAGCACAAAGGCAAAAAGTTGTTCTTTGTTCAAAAGAGGGAACATATAAAAAACGATTCCACAATTTGGAATATCAAAACTAAAATCAATTTTCTTATAAGAGGTTTATTAACAACAATGTTTCAATTACTAGAACTCATATGTGAGTATTATTTGCTTACTATTTTTTTCCAAAATGAGAACAATGAATTTTTTTAGGATTTGCGTATCACAAATGTGAGCAAGATGGAAGGTGGTTCATTCATCCTGAAGGTAATCGCACATGGGCCAATTATACTCAATGTGTCGATAAGGACGATTACAATGTAAGTATATCAATTTATGACAAAATTCGGGCTGTCATTTATAAAGTCAAAACTATGTTGGTATCTTGAGTTTGATAATTTTTAACTTCTCAATTACTTAATGTAGTCAAAATTGAATTTGCATCTGAAATTAATTATTTTTTTTAAATATAGGTTATTTATCAAATATACCGCAATAATTGAAGGGATAATTTCTTGGACTTTTCTTAGAATATTTTGTCTTTTGATGTTGAAGATGCACGATGAAAAAATTTTGAGGCGGACCTCCTTACGGCCTGTTCTATCCCCGGTTGTAAACATTATTTATTTCCCATATGACCTAATAAAATAATTTTAAAATAAACTAATTAATTAATTAATTAGATAATAGATTAACTAATTCGATGATTGAATAATTAAAGGCTTAACGAATTAACTGATAAGCTATTCAACCTATTAACTACTGGGCTAAATGAATAAGTAATTGATAATTTATAAATCAACTAATATAATAATAATTCGTTAATTAGCTAATTACGTTCATATTTAATTATATTATTAACAAATTACTTAATTCGTATCAAATTTGATATAATAAATTGCAAAAAATTTCCACAGTTAATATGAAAAAGCAAGATCTACTTACTCGAGCTGATTTTTAGTAGCCAGTGCCTCTAGCGCTTCAGAAACAGTTTTTGCCTTTTCGATGTTCAATTGCAGGGTGAAAAATGGTTGAATATTGTTCGTAGATTCATCTCCTGCCCTGTGTATTTTACAACGAAGAAGTCCACCGAATATATCGCTTATAGGAGTTTTACCAAACACGGTTTTCCTAGTTATACTGCCCTTATTTTTGGGACCCATTACCTGATGAACAGAATATATGAAAAGTGAAAAATATAATACGTTAAAAATACAAAATTTATATTTTATTTTCAGAAATTGAACAAGGAAAATACGTTAAACATACAAAATTTCATATTTTATTCCCGGAAATTGAACAAGGAAATAATACTATGCAATATTATTATCTTGAATTTGAATACCCATTTTTATTATTACGGAAAATTAGCTTAATAATGAAATATCTTTATCTGTGAATAAATGTGTAAATGATAAATCTTTTGTTACAGATTCAGTATTTTCTTTTTTTATCAGTAAACTTACCTGCCAAGTTCCTGAATCTTGATCTACTTCAGGAACAGAGTCTGTTGTGCCTTCATCGCTGTCACTATCAACTAATTTTATCAACTGCAAAAAAAATATAAATATTTATTATAATAATAATAATAATAATAATAATAGGTCTTTATTTCAATATCAAGCTATCATATAATATAACACTTATTAACAGACAGTTGAAATGAAATAGTGTCACAGCCTGGGATTAAATCACTCCACTCAAATAATCTTCAACAGAGTAGGGTTCCATTCTTAATAGTAGGTCAAACACCCCTTTTTTGAATTTATGCAAATCTGTCTCCTTGCGTAACCATAATGGTAATTTGTTAAAGTACTTGATGGATCTGTACGAAGTGCTCTTTTCTGTGTTAGCCAGATGATGCTTAGGATATAAAAGCGAATCACCTCTAGTACTGTATGTGGACGCGCCAAGCTCAATACCGTAATTATTCTTGAACAAGAACAGTAAACATTCTTGAACGTGAATAGCGGGGATTGTAAGAAGCCTGCTGGATCGGAATATGCCCCTACATGAGTCCCCTGGCTTCCTCCGTGTCATAATTCTCAACACTCGTTTTTGAATTTTCATAATCTCATATAGTGCAGACGAGCAACCGTAGAAGATAATACCATATCTTACTCTTGACTCGAAGACACCATGGTAAACCATCTTTAGGGAATCTATCTCAAGATATTTCGCCAACACGCTTATAGAATAACATACTGAGCTCAGTTTTTTACATGTTTCTGCAATGTGAGTTTTCCAACTTAAGGTTTCGTCGAGGTGTATACCAAGGAACTTACTGGAATTTGATGTTTTGATTGAGTAAGACTCACCAATTTTTATTTCAGGAGGAGTTTGGATACCAGAGTGATTCGTTTGGAATAGTACTATGCTGGTTTTATCAGCGTTTAGAACTAACCTATTGCTAGAAAACCAGGTGGATGCTTTCTGCATTATGGGGCGTATAATGTTCATTACCTCTGGGTACGTATCAGCTCTTACCAGAATATTTGTATCGTCGGCATAATTGGACATATAATAATAATAATAATAATAATTATATTTATTTCAAAGGATGTTAACAAATATGATACAGCAAATGAAATAACGTCAATGACAATATAGTCTAAATTTTAAATCAACATATCAACACATACTCCAGTAATCATTTAAAGAGTATGGTTCCAATTTAATTAGCAGTTTTTTAACACTATTTTTAAATCTTCCCTGGTTTTTAATTTTCTTTATATTATCTGGAAGTCTATTGAAGAATCCTACGGAGGCATAATTTGGGTGTTTTTCAGATGCTGTTAATCTATGCTTAGGGAAAAGATAATTCAAGTTACGTGTGCTGTAACTGTGCATCTCTCCACAATTCTGAAATTCCTTCCTATTTTTGAACAGGAATATAAGATTTTCTAGAATGTAATGGGCATACACTGTCAACAGATTATTTTTCCGGAAATGCCCCCTGCAAGATTCTCTCCACTTGAGTCCCAAAATTGTCCTAATGACTCGCTTCTGAACGCAAAAAATTTCTTTTAATAAAGAGCTGCTGCCAATAAAAATTATTCCAAATCTCATCAACCCCTCAAAGTTTGCGTAGTAAAATATTTTCAAGGATTTCCCGTTTAGGTATCTGCTTAATACTTTTATACTATATGATACTGAGTTCAATTTTTTTCCTAGTTCAATAATATGGTTGTTCCAGGTAAGGTGTTCGTCGATGTATATCCCCAAAAACTTTATTGAATTTTCTAATTTAATTTCATTATCTGACATTTTAATCACACCTGGTGTATCAATTCTTCTTTGTTTTGTCCGAAAGAGTATAATTTTTGTTTTTTCTGCATTCAGAATCAATCCATTATTCATAAACCAGACTTGCACACAGTCAAAAGCAGCTTTTGATGAGCGGAACAACTCCGGATAGCTCGAATCAGCAACCAATAGGTTGGTGTCGTCTGCGTAATTAGTGAGATGACCTGTGAAATTACTTATTTTTAAAACTTCTGCTATGTCATTAATAAATATTATGAAGAGCACTGGTCCTAAAATACTTCCTTGTGGGACACCAAAATTAATTTCTTTTATTTCAGACTTAGATGTTATTCCCTCTTTAAAAAATTTTACTCTCTGTTGCCTATTGTTTAAATATGATTCGAACCATCCTAATACATTGCCTCTTACTCCGTATTTTTCAAGTTTTAGTAATATGAGCTGATGTGACAGACTATCGAAAGCTTTAGAGAGGTCTAAAAACATTCCAAGTAGTATTTCATTATTTTCAAAAGACTCTATTATTTTGCTGGTAAATTGATTGATTGCAGTTATGACAGACCTACCCCTGATATAGCCGTGCTGATTATTATTAAATAAGTTACAGGAATCCATAAAACTTACTAATCTATTGCACATGGCCATCTCGAACAACTTTGAAAAGGAAGGTAAAACACTTATTGGTCTGTAGTTTTCAAGCAAACCAGGATCTCCTTTTTTGTAAATTGGAGTTATAAGTGCCAATTTTAATTGTTTTGGGAATACGCCAAACTGAAATGAGTTATTCATGATGTGACAAATCACTTCTGCTATTTCTTTAATACATTTTTTGACTAGGTTTATGGGTATTTCATCGTTTCCGCTAGTGTGTTTAGCTTTGAGTTTTTGACCCAATTCATTAATTTCCATAGTGGTTACAGGTGTTAAAAATAAGGACTTAGGGTTGTCTAGAATACTACAGTTCAAATTCACAGCATATCTATCCTTTAATAGATCCGGAATTATGTTCAGTAGATATTCATTATAGGTGTTTGCTATATGTGATGACTGCCCTTCAATTCTGAATTTACAACATGATCATTCCGATTAATTATTTGTGAATACCCCACATAGTTTTCATTTTATTATCTGAGCTAGTTATTTTATGATGGTAATTTTCTGAACGTTTTTTGATTAGTAAATTATGATAATCTCTCTTTAAGTCATTTTATACTGCCTGAAATTCTGGGTGAAAATTAAGCACAACCTGTATCGCACTTAACCTATTTTTGCATTCCTCTATATCTTGTTCATTTATAATCGTCTTTTCCTTTTTTTCCGATGCTCACTGGCTGAAGTGGAAAACATTCATAAAATGTTTTTAGAAACTCATTCATGAAGCTATTCCATTGAGCATCTACATCTGTTACCTTCATATTGTAGATTTCAGACCAGTCCAGTTCTTTCAGTTTACTTACAAAATATTCAGTGTTTTGTTGTGAAAATATTCTTACATACTTCAGTTGTGAACTAGTTTGTTTGTCTTCAAAGAAACTCAGTTTTAAGCCATAATGATCAGAAATAGAGGAATGCAATACATTCACAGTATACTTTTTATTTGAATTGGTAAGTATATTATCGATACAACTTTTAGAAGTAGAAGTAACCCTTGTGTAGCAGCTATTTGTAAAAACAAAAGAAAACGCATTGAGAAGAAAATTCAGTTTAGTTATATTTTTAGTATTGTCTTTTAGTTCAATATTAAAGTCACCTGCTATGAAGGCTACCTTATTTTCACAGACTATCACTTCTAGCATCTGTTCAAGTTTTTGATAGAATTCCTCTAGGTTCCCAATGTCTGGGGGTCTATAGACACTGGCGATAATAATGGTTTGGTTATCCATTATATACTCTACAGCTGCACACTCAAACACCCTATCTTTAGATATCTTATTTAGGTTGGGTTTTGCCTTATATTTTGTACCTTTCCCAACCAATATAGCTACTCCTCCATGCTCGCCTGTTTTCCTGCAGAATTGTGAACCTATCGTGAATCCATGTACTTTATAGTTCTTCAGTTGTGATTCTGTTTTCCAGTGTTCTGCTAGTGATATAAAACGACAGTCTGGGTTTGCTCTAAGAAGAGCATTAAGCTCCTCTATTGAGTTGCCAATGGACTGAACATTTTGATGAATTAAGCTAACCTGGGTCATTTTGTGGGTGTTGTAGCTTTTTGGTACCTGGTTTTGTTTATTTATAAAAAAGAACCGCTCTGTTGTTTCAAAAATTCTGAATGCTTTGTAAAGTCAAATCTTTTTATACCTACTCCTTGAGGCCAAAAATCTGTTTTGTACATAACATCCTTCCTCTCAATTGGTCCTGTTACTACAACCTTTTCAATTGATTTTCTCCATTAGGGATTTCCTTCACAGTAATCTTATCGTTGTCGAAACCAGGATCTGCTCCTTGTGTGTCCTCAAGGATAGACCCCAGATCATTGGCGAAGATGATGAATAAAACAGGCCCGAGAACACTGCCCTGAGGAATTCCAAGAGTCAAAGGTGCCTCGCTGGATATGTGAGTCACACCCTCTTTGGTGACCGAGGTTTGCTGTGTGCGTCCAGATAGATAAGACTTGAACCACGCAAGGCCAGGTCCATGTACTCCGTACCTTTCCAGCTTTTCCAAAATATAATCGTGATTCAATGAGTCGAACGCTTTGGATAGGTCCAAAAATAGACCTATCACAACTTCCCCATCTTCAAGAGCCCAATATATGTTGTTTAGGAAGTCAAAGATAGCCGTTGTCGTCGACTTATCTCTTATAAAACCATGTTGATAGGAGTTGATGATATCTTTCAATAAGTTGCGGAGTCTTTTACTGACTACTACCTCGATGATCTTGGAAAGCGTAGACAGCAATGCTATAGGTCTATAATTTTCTTTATTTTCCTTGTCGCCCTTTTTAAAAACAGGTATAACAAGTGCATGTTTCAGGACATCAGGGAAGATACCATATTTTAAGGAATTGTTTATTATATGACAAAAAGGACCTATCGTTTCTTGTACCACATGCTTTATTGCTGTTATGGGTATACCATCGATTCCAGAAGACGATTTGTTTTTGAGGGATTTCAAAATATTAGTTAATTCAGACTTGCTGGTTGGATAAAACAGGACCGATTCATCTCTATATTTAATATTATGATTAAATTCATGTTGTGGTACTGCAGCAACAGCTTGGTGAGCTGCTGTTGAAAAATAGAGATTAAAGTCTTCAGCAACAGTACTAATGGGCCCCGGCACTTGCATGTTTGTATCTTTGGAGATACCCTTTATTTCGTTAACTATAGACCACATTGATTTTGACTTGTTATCAGAATATTTAATTCTACTACGATATCTATCTATCTTATTATTTCTTAGTAGGAAATCATACTTTTGTTTTTCTTTTTTGTATTGCTCGTTGTAGTTTTCATTGAATTTTTTCAATCATATACGATATCCAAGCGTTCTTTACAACTCTTAATAGTGGCACTATGCTCAATATACGGAATTGGCTTGTGTCTAAGAGTTTTAATTGGGCAGGTACGATTAAAGATGTCTTGGTATACCGTAAGGAAATATCTCCATTGTTCGTTCACCACCGAGTTATTGAGTTCATATAACCTATTCCATTTAGTAACGTTTAATGCCGTCTTAAACTGTTCCAAATTTTTTGCCTTCATTATTCTTCTCGGTTTTATACTATTCTTGTAATTAGTAATATTAATGGTAACCTCCAATAATTGAGCGGTGTGGTCTGAGATATGTGTGTATACCACTTCAGCTTTCACCTCTCTGTTATTTATAAAAATATTGCCAATACAACTGCTAGAGGATGCAGTTATTCTAGTATCTTAATCTATTGTAGGATGTAGGTTATAAGAACTAAGTATGTTCACTAATTGACGAGTAGTGCCACTATTCATATCTCTTATGTTGATATTAAAGTCTCCAGTGAGAATTATCACCTTCTCTTTGTGGAATATTTTATGTAGTAAATCATCAAGTTATTTAAGGAATATTTTGATGGGGCCACTTGTTATTATAACCTATGTATTGCTCTCAACTTCATTTTTCACTTCTGTTTTTGGAATGTACTTGGTAAATAATCAAGATGTCTCGAATACTTACTTCTTGTATCTCATCATTAAGGCCATTTAACACGCATCCAAAAAATTCTTCAGCATCCTCTTGTCGTCCTTCGATAAGAAATGAATCGCTTCGCATGCCATTCAACATTTTGTAGATCCAGGAAGGTTCAAATGGATTACCGCAATTGATAGAAACTCCAGCTTCTTTTTTCTGATTTTTTTCAGTCCTACGACCTACACGCTGGCCAGCAGGTAAATGTTCGAATTCATTAACCAATTTACACCTGTAAAAGTGATCATATAGCAAAACCAACAAGGTAAATGAGAGATAATTATTAAAAAGTAGGGAATGTGTTTTCAATTAAAGGCAGCTAGCTCACTTCTTGAATGGAAAGGTTTTTTCGCCATTTTTCGTAGATGGCGTTGCATGTGCTTACCGCACTGATTCAGGTTGCCACTAAATTGAATGCAGAATATTTTCAGTTATTAAATAGTTTTTGTTAGTATTCAATTAATTCTTGAAATATTTTGATAATAGAAGAAATTTCCGCATTCATCAATTATAAGAGAGATCCTGAAATTTTTTGCATGGCAAAGAAACTTCCACATTTGAATAATGGAGGTCGTTATTGGTTTTATTACATTCTAATTTCTATGAATTGTCAGTTAAATGAATAACTACCTAACTTAGCTTTCACGCAACTTTTCACGAAATGGATTAACTAAAATCAATGAATTTTTTTTATTACTTTTGTACAATTTTTTCATCCAACAGATTTGTTAAAAACATATTTTTATCAGAATAAATGTTCGTGGATCTATTGTGATTTGTAATATTTCTGGGATCTAGGAACTAGTTTGTCTGTGGAACCGCTGTTCCTAACTAGTTCGCTTGGGACTACTTTGAAGTATTTGGAATAGTCTGATCATTGATTACAGTCAATAAGTTTGTTTCAAAGGAACTGGTAGTACAATATAAGGGAACATACCCAAACTACGTGACCCGTTTAGGGGGGAGGGGGGGAGGGGGTCTTCAAAATACTACGATGGGTCACAGGGGCGGGGTAGGGGTTAGGTTTTTGTCACGTAGTCAATGTACTCTGGAAACGTGTTCGTTGAACATGATTGAGATAAAAGATAAATGTGAATAAAAGAAAAAATGAAGGACACCCTACTGCGTAGCACTAAGAATGATAAAACCCCTCGGCGCATGTGCATGTCGTCAATATTTTTTGAATGTACCTATTATATAAATTAAATAACAATGAAAGTCGATTTTACGAATGAAATGAAGGAAAATTGCAATAAATGTATTAATAAGTCGATATTACGAATAAAATCCGTGAAAATTTAGCAAAAAAATTCATTGTTTGACTGTCGAATTTGAATACCCTATCCCGGCTCATTTTGCTCCAAATTATGAATCAAATTGATAAGATATCTCTATGGATGGGAAGCAGACACAAACGCAGAATCAAGCTTAATCTATCAACGTCGCTTGGTTATAGTGGCACACAGAGCACTTCGACGCATGTTCCTACATATCGACCTTGGCGCATGCGCATGTCGTAATGCCTATCTAAAAAACGCTATAATTTTTTATTCTTCGTTGGGAAAAAATTGGGGACAAAACTTCTTTGATGAAATCATATGTATTTTATGGATATCCGTTGGAATTTTTAAAATCGGACCAGATCCCAACTTTTTGTATTGAGAATTTAGCTTCACCTCGGGGTAAAAGCGCTATATTTTTTTATTCTTTGTTGGTAAAAATTGGGAATTCAAATTCCCTAATGAAATCATATGTGTTTTATCGATATCCGTTGGAATTTTTAAAATCGGGCCAGTTACCAACTTTTTGTCGTGAGACTATAACCCCTTTAGCTTCGCCTCGGGGTAATAAAAACAAATATGAGCCAATTTTTTTTTTAACTTTCTGTCCACAAGAAAATGATTGAAAAACATATTTATGAATTACTACGTGAAAACTAGAGGGGGAGGGAGGGGGTCTGGAATATACTACGGATGGTCACCGAAGGGGGGAGGGGGATAAAAATTTGTAAAAAATAGGTCACGTAGTTTGGGTACGTTCCCTAAGGAAAAATAAAACCAATAATATTCTAAATGTCAAAAGAACTAAAACTAAATCTTACATGTTATCGATCACAGGTGTTGGTTTCCTCTTATCATTAGTTGTAATATTTTTAGAGAGACCGTTAAGCAGGTTATATAGAGGTGGACATGCAAGTAAGGCTTGCAGAATAGAATTGATATAACAGTAATTACTCCTATTGATGAGACCTCTAGGCTGTAAGCTAATTGTTTTTCCATCTAAAACGTGATTAAGAAGATATTCTGAAAAGAGAAAAATGGTGTGGTAGCAGTTGTTTCTAGTCATTATAGAAAATTTATATTCTGTTTGAATTTAGACAATTCTATTATTCTATTATGAATAAAGTTTCAAACAGAGTACTAAAACAAGAAAAAATTATATGCACAACTTAAAGTTTATAATTCACGCATTCATATTGTGAGCTGTTTAAAAACTCACCTATTATGTAGAATATGTACCAGTAAAAATTGGTTTTATATTTCTAGTGAATCAATTTATATGAAAACTATTTCTGTTATGTATCTATTAGAGATAGAGAAAGTTTTCCTTTACAATCAAATGTACACAGTATACATGATTTCTCAAAGGACACCGTTTTATGCAATAAAAAACTTTAAAAATAATTTTGAATATTATAAAATCTTTTAAAATATTCAAATTCTCTAATTTTTGTTTTCTACCTTTCACTACAAGACCAATAATTCATTTATTTTATATATATATATATATATATATATATATATATATATATATATATATATATATATATATATATATATATATATATTCAATGGAACCTGATGAATATGCTATGTATTTTCTTGTAATTGTGAAATTACAAATGTAAATGCATACTTTTATCACTGTTTTAATAATGAATGATTTATTTATTGCGAACATGGGGATACAGACAGGTACAAAGATACTCACTAGAGTATCCACAAATTACAAAGCATATTACTCTAATAATAAAGAAATTATACCAAAAAAAAAAGCAGTAAGTATTACTAAAATTAACATGAATTAGATATTAAAAATCAGAATTCAGAAGTCACCCCTGTGACTCTTCAATGCACTTTTTATCCCAGAAAGGGACATTGAGAAAAAATCAATATTATTCTGTATTTTATTACTAAAACGATTTATACGGCAGAGGGGCGAATTCTGTGCCGAATAAGTATTTCTTAGCGGTAGGTGAAACAACTCACTAGCCCTTAGAGACCTCTGGGGAACATTTATAAAGAAATGATGAAAAAGTTTCTCTAAACACTTACTGAAAAATTCTCTATCAACCGAAATAGAAACACACTTCACTTAATTTCTTATTGTAATATCTGTACATATCTTTTGAGAAGTCAGCTTATGTTCAAGAGAATTCTGTTTTAGATATTAATAATAATAATATTTATTAACCTCAGATAATATTTACACTAAACATAATATGGATGTATAAATAAAACTGAAATAAGTCATATCCGTGTTAAACATTCATCCTAGGATAGATGTTTCATAATTTACTGGCTCTCGTGTACTCCAGGAAATCCCCAATACTATAGGGCTTGCATTGTAGGATCAGTTCAGAAACCTTAGATTTGAAGTTCCTGTAGCTGCTTAGGATTTGTAGGTGTCTGGGCAAAGATTGGAAAGCCCTTATGGCCATGCTTTGAATATTCTTTTCATGTAGTGCCGTTTTGTGCTTTGGTGTGTAGTAGAGCAGTACTCCTCTTGAGTTATTAGGATTCCTGTGTTGAGAAAAGTAGTGCTCATTCCTCTTGAAAAATGTCAAGACCTTATATAAATATAATCCAAAGATGGTGAGGAATCCATGCTTCTTGAACTGACCACGGCAAGTCTCTCTGTTGTCAAGACTAAGGATAGTGCCCATTTTTGCGCAGCAAAGATTCCATCCACAGCAGATGAATTTCCCCAGAAAATGATACCATATCCCATTACCGATTGGAAATTACTGTAGTATAGCACTTTTAACGTGCTCAGATTAACAAGTCCTCTCATCATGCGGTGTGTAAAAATTACACTATTTAGCCTACTTCTCAATTGGGTTGTATGTTCTTCCCACCTCAGGTTCTGGTCAATGCTAAGGCCCAAAAATTTTATAGATCTCCTTATCGACAAGTCGCATCCATCTACCTCAAGTGAGTTAGGATAGCCTAGCCTGGCCCAGTTTGAGCGGAAGAACATCGCCTCTGTCTTGTTCATGTTCAGTATTAATTGATTTTCAGCACACTATTGCCTAATATTTTTCAGTATTTGCGTCACTGATCTCTGTATCATAGAAACGTTGTCTCCGCAGAAAAGAAAGTTAGTGTCATCCGCATACATAATTGGTTTGCAGACAAGGTCTCCACAAGCACTGAGAAGTGAATTGACAAAGATGACAAAAAGAAGCGGACCTAGAACACTTCCCTGTGGGACTCCAGTCTTGGGATTCATCTCTGTGGAAAGGCAACGCATCGCCTGCACATTCAAAACTACCTGCTGCTTTCTGTCAGTTAGATAAGTTCTCAGTAACTGTAGTTGATTGTCTCTTATGCCACAGTGTTCGAGCCATCCCAGTAACAATGAATGCTCAACGAGGTCAAAAACTCTTGAGAGGTCTAGGCAAAGAGCAAAGGGAATTTCTCCTTTATCCAAGGCTTCAATTATGGCATTCACCAGCTCGAAAGTAGCCGTTTCAGTACTTCTGTTCCTTAGGAACAGAATTAATTATTAATATATATATATATATATATATATATATATATATAGGATCGATATTTTCACAGGTTGTGTGGTTCATAAATAAATACTTTAATTTAGATGTTTCTATTGTAGTATAAATAACGTTTCAGTCGTCACTGCTACCTTTTTCAAATTATGTCCTACGTTTATTGTTCTGGTCAACACATAAAAAACTACAATGTCTCATAAAAAATAATACACAATACAGATTATAATTTTGTTGTTGATTGATCGAGGTGTCAAAGCAGACTGTATATCGATCCAATATAGTCAAATATGGTTCAAGAAAATCAATCTGTGAATATATATATGTATATATATATATATATATATATATATATATATATATATATATAATATATATATATATATATATATATATATATATAAATATATATATATAAATATATATATATATATATATATATATATATCAATATGTTATAATTTAGTGAAGTCATTTTAAATCTTTTTAAAATAACTTGACACACAAACTAATTACTAAATGGGATTATTATTTCTAACATGTTTTACCCCTGAAAAAATCATGTACAATCTTAGTGAATTAATCTGTTATTATAATCAATAATTTTTACTCCTTTTTGAATTGTTTGACACACAAATTAATTATGAATTAATCTTTATATCTACCTATGTTGAAATTAGTCAAGATAAAAAGCACTCACTATGAAAATCTTATTCAACTATAAGTAGACAAAATCAACAACCAATCGGTAATCTATTTAAAGTTAAAAACTCACCTCCCATTCTGTAGCACGTTGGATCAACAAACTGTGCTTTTCTGGGATTCTTTATGGGACACATCGCATTATTATCCTTATCCTTCATTTCCTGCGCTGAACCACCATGGACTTTATCAACATTATTCAAGACAACCGAAGATGGTCCCTTATTGAACAGACTAGCCCAAGACTTGCTACCAGAAGATTTTTCAATGTGATTTTCAGTGCCTCCTTGGTCGTTCGCAGGTGCACCATTCTGCTCGGCATTTGAAGGGTTACCGTCACATTTTTCAGTCTTATTTACAGCCGGACTAGCATGCGTAACAGCATTATTTTCTCTGTTTGTGGGAAAGGGGGAACTATTTGGAACACCATACGACACAGTTGGAGGGAGATGATTTGGTTTTTCCGGAAGAATTGCTTTCTGACGATTAGAATTCAATGAATCATTATTTACATTTACTATAGGAAAATTAACTGGATTAGACTGAATAGGATTTACTACGGGTGTAACATTGGGAGAAGTAATTATAGCATTCTGAACAAAAGCAGGCTGCGGCGGAATATTATTAGCTTTAGGCGTTAACACTTCGGTGACTACTGCCGAAGAAATACCATTTTGTTCATGGTGTGATGGAACATTATTAGAGATGTTTGTTCCATACTGAGGGCTATGGGCGAATTGCGGATGGTTTTCGAAGGAGCCTTGAACAGGCGACACCTGAAAATAATATAAGATATATATAAATATATAATATATATATATATATATATATATACATATATATATAAAATATAATAATATTTATTCCAAAAATTCTTTTTTACAAAAAAAAGGTGATAATAAAATCCATAATGAAAGCAATTCACAAAACAAAAAAGTAAACAACACAAAATCAAATATATATATATATATAAATATATATATATATATATATATATATATATATATATATATATATATATATATATATATATATATATATATATATATATATATATATATATATATATATATATATATATATATATATATATATATATATATATATAAAATATATATATATATATATATATATATATATATATATATATATATATATATATATATATATATATATATATATATATATATATATATATATATATATATATATATATAGGGCCGGATCTACAATGGGGCATCCGGGGCGGTGCCCTGGGGCCCCCTGGAAAAGAATAAAAAGGGAAACATAAACGGCCCTTTCTGGACATATTTAAAAATTTTATACAAAAACAAACTTTAAAAAAAAATTGTAACATATTAGTTGACTCAAAGTTTGCTAGTTCGACCTAATGTTAAATAGAGATTTCAAATTTCCCGCGTTATCGGTTCATATCTGGTAGGACCTGCCCTTACAGCTATTGGAGAATCGAGCCTTGCGATGCGCGTGCGCGCGGTGATGTGTCTCGTGACACAGTCGTGTGTTTCATTCGGAGCTTCGTACCGTAGTAACTGCGTAGTTACAGGTTACGTATAGCTGCGTATAGCTCTGGTGAGGTTACACGAGTCACAAGTGCAAAGAAACACGCAGTCCAAAAATGAAGGGAACTCATCAAAGTGGCTCCCAAAAAAGGCGAGAAAAACGAAGGAAAATTGACGAAGCTGATAAAAGCATTGAATGGTCCTCAACAGCGAGTTCATGTTTTCTACCCGATGATAGATACAATATTATCGCAACTTGAATCTAGGTTTGTTGGAATGAAAAATGTTCTGAAAACTTATAAAATCTTGCAACCTCAGTATCTTACAAATTCATCCAAGAGCGAGTTGGAGCAAGAAGCTGATTTGCTTTCCAAAACCTTTTCGAATGATGTGTCACCTTCCTTTTCCTCTCAGTTGCTTTCTGTACGGTCAACATTTTCAAACAAAATCAATTCAATGAAAAATGTCAAAGAGCTAGCCCGTTTCTGGATAATTCAAAATGCGCCATTGTCGTCCAGTTATCCAGATGTGAGCACAGCACTTCTGATGTTTCTTACTGTCCCTATCACTACTGCGAAAGCTGAACGGACTTTCTCTAAATTGAAGTTAATTAAAAACTACTTGCGTACCTCAATGGGACAAAATAGACTTGGTCATTTAGCGCTACTGTCCATTGAAAATCAAAGGGCGCGCAAGATTGACTTTAATAAAGTGATAAACAAATTTTCTTCTGTGAAATCTAGAAAAAAGTGTTTTTAGTTTTAAGTTTCTGCGTTTGTAACAATATGTCATAAGAGCATTTGCAAACATTCTATATGTAGGATATTGCCTGCAGATTATAATAACTGTTTCTACAAGTTGTGAAAAATAAATATCGTCATTAAAAGAAAACTGTCATTCTTAGTCAATATTTATACTATATTATCTTTACAAATGATTTCAATATGGGGCCCCAAATTGTCTTTTGCCCCGGGGCCTTTCCAACTCAAGCTCCGGCTCTGTATATATATATAATATAATAATTTGCTTAGTGCTAAAATGAGTACATACTTCTATATAAATAGTGAAGGGAACATATCAAAAAATTATTATAATTTATATTAATCATACACATGATTTAATAATAAATAGAACGAAAAGAGGTGAACTATTTAGATATGATTGGCCATTGAAAACTTTGCAAAAAACAATTAGTGGTTGTTTTTAATTTCTACAGATTTCCTGGAGTTAAGGATATCTAATGAAAAAGATGCATGTTTCCTCCTGTTAATGCTTTTATTGATTTTGGAAGTTTCTCTTATAGTTCATGATTCTAAGTTGAAATGTAGAAAAATGTTTATACCTCATAAAGGTATTACCTCTCCATGAGGTTCTGGTAGAGTTATTATAGATAATGGCTTAAGAAGAAAGTACATTAAGAGAAGGTAATTAGAATGAGTTTTCCAACTTATTACTAAAGTTGGAATACATTATGGTTTACACATATGAAATATAGGAGAATAAATCAATCTAGACCTTCAGCAAGACTTTACAGTTTCTATTATGATTGAATTTGAACACTTCTAATAATTCTAAATAGTTCAATTAGGTTCCTTTCAACAATTTGTGATATTATATTCAGTATACCTGATAAATCAAGATATACAGTGAACACAGTAATAAATGTTACTAAATAACATGATCAATCCAACATTTCTTAAACTGTGATCACTATCATAGATTCACCTCAAAAATTAGGACCAATTTTTCTGAAAACATTTGTAGTATATTTTCCTGTTAAATATATTAAATGAAAAATGAATATAGTTATTTAAGCATAATATTGTCATAAACATTTGCACACTAATAAAGTTGAGATAAAGTATAAACTTCAAAATAAAAACACATGGCTTATGTTTCACAATAAAAAATATTTGTAATTGACTATTATGGGCGGAACTTATTTCGAGAATTTCAAGGTCAAGGCGTTTTCCTTTGTTACCTGAATGTAACAATTTGGTTTTGTTGAAATCCAGGAAGTGATTGAATTTCATACAATGTTCGGAGAATCCAGTGGTATTTTTGTTTTGTAAAATTGACTTTTTATGTTCTTCAACACGAATATTTATATTCCTTCTTGTCTGTCCAATATAGAAAGCAGGACATTCGTCGCAAAATATTTTGTAAATACCACTGTTTTCTCCGATGTTAGATTTTTCTTTATTATTGACCAAGAATGACTTTAAGTTTCTTTTATTTGTACAAATTGTTTTAACGTTATTTTTCGATAGTCTGTTACAAATTTTGCTGCTCTAATTAGGCACATAATTTATTGGGAAGTATTTTTGTTCTTCATTAATAGTTTGCGTGTGGTATATTGAATGCAACAGATACTTAATTCGTTTTTTCCCAATGAGCTTGTCGATAAGATTTTCATTGTAACCGTTATTGATGGCTAATAATTTAATTGTATTAACTTCAGTTTGAAAATTTGTTTCCGATAATGGAATCGTGAACAACCTATGTATGAACGAATGAAAAGCACTGAATTTTATTTTAATGTGTTGGTTACTGTCGCTGTGAATTAAAGTATCTGTGAAGGTTGGTTTTCTATAAATGTTGAAAGTAAGAGAATTCAAATTCCTAGCAATCTGAACGTCTAAGAAATTCAAGGTACCGTTTTCGTTTTCTACTTCTTTTGTAAATTGAATCGAGTTGTAGAAAGTATTTATATATTTAAGGAAATTATCTAAATGCCTATCTGTACCGGTCCAAAAAAAAAATAATTCAATCTCAGTTATTAAAGTTGAGATGTTTAAAATACATTTTCAGTATGCATCTAAATTCCATTGCTCTTACCTGGGCATAAGTATACGGTGGTTCAGGGCTATATATAACGGGACTTCTGATCCCTTGAGGAGTATGATGAAAATTTGTGTAGACAGAAGGCATAGGCACAACAGCGGGATGATAGGGCACGTTGTATGGTACCGGAGAGACAGGGAACTTTGGCGTTATGTTGTATACATGTTGAAATTGCCCCTGGTCATACAAATGATGTACGAAAGTGTTCGGAGGAGCAGATTGGTTCTGATCTGCTGCGACGATTGTCGAATTCGAGTGGTTCGGCGTCGTCAACTTTCTCTTAACGTCATTTTCAGAATTATTTTCTGGAAAATAAGAGAATTGATTAACACCAATATAAACGTCAATAAATCGATTGAAACTGAAATAGTTATTAACGTAACAAGGCCGATATGTAGCAAATAACGGATGAGGTTGGATATTGTAATCCGAGGCGCAGCCGAGGATTATAACTAACCGAATCCGTTATTTGCGTAACGGCCGTGTGTCGTTAAAAATTTTTTCGTAATCCCGTTGAAAGATTATATTTTGATTCCGAAGAAAGAAAAAACCCCGTCCCTCGCAATTCTACAGAAAAATTCCAACGTCGTGCACTCTGTTGTCATGGAACAGTTTGACAGTTTTATAAACAACGTCAGTTTTTTGTGTTCTCAAGTTCGCTTTAACGACGACCATGGATGAAATTGAGGAACAAAATCAAATTCCTTTAGAAATATTGGGAGAATCATGTGCAGCGAGTGTTGATTAACTGCCGAAAATAACTCAAGAGCGATATCAAAAAGAATATGAAAATTTTGAAATGTGGCGTAAAAGCAAGAATGTAAAGGTGGTTAATGGAGATGTATTATTAGCCTATGCGAAATTAAAATCAGAGGTTTATTCTCCCAACTCGATGTGGACCAAGATTTCAATGTTGTTCGTAAGCAGAATGATGTTTTGAAATAAATATTTGAACAAGTGATTTCTTAACGGCCGCTGGCCGTTATAAAATTATAACGGCCGGCGGCCGTTAACACTGACTTTTCAATTGTCATCTGAATACCGTTAAAGCAAAATAACAGTATGGGATTACGAAAAATATATTTTTCGTGCAATCGTACGCGAAGCGAGTATTTCGCGTTCGCACCACAGTCCGCGAAATTTAATTTCGCGGCCGTTACCCATTAGCAACGGCCTCCAAACCAAACGTCACTTATACCAAAAAGTAACAACAACTATGATATTTCAAAAGAGACATCCTGTATCTCAATGCATTTTGCGTTCTGTCAAGAACTGTCAAAATATTTTGTATATATTCGAACATGGTGTTTTCATAGCAACGCTGTGACTTGTTAATTACTGTTGATTTTAAAGCACTAATTTTTATTTGCAATTGTCTAGTTTAATAATTTTATCGATTGCACGAAAAATAGTGTGTATGCGATGGCCGCGAAACTTTTTAGCTGCCTCAAGATTATCCTGCCTCGGCCGCATGCGGCCTCGGCGATAATTTCTCTTTCGGTACGCTAAAAAGGTATTTCGCGGCCTAGGTATACAAATAACTATTTTCTTCAAGCGTATAATAATATCTATATTATTTTCGACAACACAGATCGTAGAAATAACCTATTCTTTTACTAGTAAAATAATGAACGCTCATTATTGTACTAGTAATAAAATAATGAGAAATGATAGCAACGTCTATGGGCGTTGTATCCAAGTAGGTATGAACTGTCATTTAATTTCTATTTAATTTGATGTTTGTCAGTATTTGTCAAGAAAATTTAAAAGTTCGACACTATGGGCACAATATTCAATTTACGCTTGAAGAAAAAATAGTATATGTCACTCGGAGCAGAAGACCCTTTATATGTTTCGCCCAGTTTGCACAGGCTCGGCTAACGCCTCGGCAGTGCAAGAATCTGGGCTAAACAATAATGATAGCCTTCTACTCCTAGTAACATAACGCACTATTTTGTATAACTGTCAAAAAAACTTTTTTGCATTACTATTGATGCGTAAATGTTTATTTATTTCACTGCCAAAATAATTCACAAAATACACATGAAATATTACATTTTTTAGGACTTATTTTTCAACATGGTTGAAAAACAAAAATATACGGCCCTCAGTCCCGGGCAGATCCTAAACGATCAGAGGGTGCTAAGAATCCCCCGGTCAACAATGAAATTCGCAACATGGAACGTGAGAAGTTTATACGCCGCAGGAAAAATACAGAATGCAGTAATCGAAATGTCACGATTGAAAATAGAATTTTAGGAATGAGCGACGTGCAGTGGCCTGGATCGGGAAAAAACATAACGAAGGACGAAATGATTTACTTTTCAGGACACAACGACAATTACCACCACCGATACGGAGTAGCAATAATGATCTCCAAAAACCTTGACAAATCAGTAGTAAGTTTTCTCCCAGACTCAGATAGAATAATGATGCTACAATTACAATCTAACATACACAAACTAAATTTAATTCAAATTCCACAGCGGGAAAGTCGGAAGAGGAAATTGAAAAATTCTTCGATGGGTTGGAGACAACGAAAAAACATGACATAACATTAGTAATGGGCGACTTCAATGCCAGAATTGGTCAAGGGGAAGTCGAAGGATATGTAGGACAGCACGGGTTAGGCGAACTCAACGAAAGAGCCGATCGTCTAGTTCAATTTGGCCAAAGTAAGGAAATGGTCATTTCAAATACATTTTTTAAACTGCCAAAACGTAGACTATATACGTGGAAATCACCAGCAGACAATCAAGGCAGAATAGTACGCAACCAAATAGATTTCATCCTTATATCACGGAGGTTTAGAAATGCAGTCACCTCAGCAAAAACTTACCCGGGTGCTGACATCGCGTCAGACCATAACCCAGTTGTAGCAACTCCGAATATCAAATTAAAGAAAACAAAATCACATCTACGAAAAACTGTCGATGCCTGTCGATGTCAACGACACTTAACGAAAATATGAACAGTACCAAAGGTCAAAACAAAAACACAGATAATGTGAATGGGAGAATATCTCAAGTATTTCAGCTGCAAGCAAAGAATATTTAGAACCCCTTGAAACAACTCATAAGGAATGGATGACTAAAGAAATATTAATACTCATGGAAGAACGGAAGAAATATAAGACAACTAATCAAGATAAACATCAGGAATTGATTTGGCAGAAATGTAAACAAGCTAAAGAAGTATGGTTAACCGAACAGTGCCGATAGAAGAATTTGAGAGAAAATATGACTTCTTCAATACACATAAAAATATAAGACAGGTAACAGGAATGAACACAACAAGAACAACTAGTCAGCTGAGAGATGTCGATGGCAAGCTCATTGTTGATTTTGGTGATAAACTGAAAAGGTGGAGTAACTATGTAAAAGATTATTAATTGATTATTCATCATAAAACAATTTGATTTATTGCAATAATAATTGATGGTAAAGTTTGAACAATTACTTCCAACATAAATTCCTGAAGATGTTCCATGTTGCTGCTGATCAGAAACGTTAGATACTTATTTCTTGAGGAAACAATTTTATCAGATATTTTAATTTGTTTGGAAGAAGATGGACAATTCAATATTTTGTTTTTTTAAGTATTTATTTTTAATATATTTCAGACGATGTAAATTCACATTCACAGTTGTAGAAAAAATGTTGTTTGTATTTCGTGTATAAAATTTGTGTTTTCATGGCACATTCGAGAAAATATTATATATATATATATATATATATTTATATATATATATATATATATATATATATATATATATATATTATATATATATATATATATATATATATATATATATATATATATATATATATATATATATATATATATATATATATATATATATATATATATATATATATATATATATATATATATATATATATATATATATATATATATATATATATATATTTCCTTTATTTCAAGACCAGATGGCAGATGTAAGGAATTCGCACATGTTCCATATTTCACATGCTTGCAAAATGAAAACGCTACAACCGTGTTAAACAGATTCATTTTGGACAACGTTCCAAAAGAGAATAGACAATTTTCAAATAATTTACGAGACTCTAAGGTCAACCGTAAGTATATCGACATTTCCGTTTCAACTTTATTTCAATAAATACCTATTGTTCGCGATCGGAGGAAGTTATAATTTTCAAATGAGACATGCAGTCGCTTCATGTAAATAATAGATTATTCGAAGAATTATTCATAATTGCAGTTGAATGCGGGCCAGGCCGACTGACGCATTTCATCGAATTATTTTCTATCGATATTATGAAAACTTATGCTCTAACCATTGATCCAAAAAAATCTGACATGTTAAAAAAACGAGAGTAGCGGAGCTTCATCACGAAAGACGTATTATTTTTGGGATTATAACTGAAAACCGCAAAAAACACGAAATTTCCAAGTAAAAATGGTGGCGGCGAAAGAAAGCCCAAAAAAGGGATAGGTGTCCCTAACATAAACTCAATTTACATAAGTCAATTTGGAGGCACTTTGTAGGCGAGAAAATCCTTTTAACATACGAAAAAACGTGGAAATCCATACATTAAAATGGCGGTTGAGGAGAACAGTTGAAACCCCAAATGATGCTACCCTTAACATCTAGCCAATTTAAGAATCAAATTTCAACCCTCTAACGATTCTAACGCAATATGCAGGACAAAAGTGCGTACTGATAGTTAAGCAGGTAGAATGCAGCGCGGTTGCGGAGGAGATTTCAAACCTCTAACTCAATCTGCAGAAACTGTGGAGTTGAGTAAATTTTCAAAAATCACGAAAAACAAGAAATCTTCAAATAAAAATGGCAGCGGTCTGAGATCGAAGTTTATAGCAGCAAAAGGAACTTCTCCAGCATCATCTTTATCCATGTACCAATTTTCAAACCTGTAACTCAATTAGCAGAGGCTCTATACACCCTCTAAAAATCCATAGATCGCTTAATTTGGGATGTGTTGTTCATAACTGATTTTCACATTTACAACTCAATGTGACTCTCCAAATTTTGGAGATGCCAAAAATTTGACTGAATTAAACCCAATTTTTAACGTTTTGTTCTGCCTAGAGAGCAACCCCAGACACCAAGATTTCAGCTCATTTGGTTTGATGGAAGCCGCTGGAGATACCAAAATGTACAGGGATAAGAAATAATATATATATATATATATATATATATATATATATATATATATATATATATATATATATATATATATATATATATATATACATATACATAACACAAAATTTTCATTCAATTATTGCATATATATTTTTTTAAAGAAAACTTTTTCTGCTGATTCAGCAAATTAATCAAAGAAAGTTTAACTTACGTGACTGCACAGATGGTACATTTTGTGTTATGATCCAAGGCAGTTGAAGATTGGAAGAAGTAGTGTGCAAAGATGACAATACTCTCTTCCTTTCCGACTCCTCGACTCCTGTAAAATCCAGGAATTCCAAGGGATCCTGGAAAAAAAAAATTGTGACATGAAAGTATAAAGAAAGGATTTTTATGATTTCACATGAGACTGAATCACGTATACCTATTGGAAAAATTATGGGTAATCCCACATTAGCATTTTATTAGTTAAAATAAAACATATGTGGATTTTGCAAACTTCAATATCACCAGAAGAGTAATGTGTGAATAATAATTCCAGGTGAAAGCAATAAGTAAATTTCATAGACAATGCCTCATTTCAAAGATAGACTGCCAAATATCTTTTGATTTTACAACAATTCGATAGAAACGAAAAACTTGTCAAATTTTTATTGATGAGAAATTCAATTATTTCCAAGTTATGACCCTTACACACCATCTAGTCCTTGTTGAAAATATCAAATCACCCGAAAAATCTTGAGTTTTATTATAAAAAAAAAACCTTATAATACATTAAATGAAGCCCAAGAAGCACTCTCTACAAAGTATCAAAGGGTAAATTTTAAAAGAAATATTGTTTGCCTTTGTTAATATACATTGTACATCTGAATATATAACCAAACATAAAATAATAAAAAAGTGTATAGACAACACAAGATTTTGTCAACTCTTCACGGGATACGTTAATAGTAAATATAAATATCTCTTTATTCAACATTTTCCACAACTATCATGTTAATTCTAAGAACAGAGTGGAAATCTGGAAAGTCTTAAAAGTTGCAGGATAACTTCTATCATCAATTCGAAACATTTACTTTGGTCGATCTTTTAGCACACACAAAAATATTTCAAGTATTCAATGATCAAACATTTTTATATTAGGCATAAAACATGGGTCGATATCGTAAGTGGCCCAACTTGAGCACTATAAAAAAGTTTTGTGTTAGCCTGAAAAAGTTGCTTGCTTTCAATTGGATGCTCGGATTCAGAGATGCTATTTTACTGATTCATGTTATCGACAGTAAATAAATAATAATAATAATAATTTTTATTTGTCCACTGAATGTCACAATACAGGCAAGTACAATACATTATGGGATATGTCACAAACAGATAAGCTGGTTCACTATTTGACAATTGCACACTTTTAAAAGTAATTTATCATTTGCTAATTAAAATCTAGTCAGAGGTATCATTGAGAAATTCCTGCAGAGAGTAATAGCATTTCCGTACCAAAAACCTCTTGAGACATTTCTTGAGCAATGTTGTTTCACATTCTCTGAACTCCTTCATTGCACAAATCTTATTGTAGCATTGAGTTCCCATATAATTAGGATTTTCCTGCCCAATTGATAATCTGGAAAAACCCAAATTGATTTTGTCCTTCTGTCGTGTATGATGACCGTGTACCTCCCCTCTCGTCTTTAAAGTGACCCGCTTATTAACAGTGTAAACAATCAATGAATAAATATACAAACTTGGTAATGACATAACACCCAATTCAACAAAGTGGTTTTTAAATGGTTCTTTGTTAGGCAAGTTCAGCATGCATCTTATAATTTTTTTTTGAATAATAAATACTTGGCCAGAGTTATGGGTTTTTCCCCAGAAAACTAGACCAAATGAAAGAGACGACTGAATAAGGCCAAAGTATAGCAGTTTGAGCACGTCGATCGATACTGTATTCCATAAGTTCCTGATAACGAAACAATATGGACTCAGTTTTGAAGCTGTATGATCAACATGCTCATTCCATGTGAGTTTCTGATCTAGATAAACTCCTAATAATTTTGTACTTGCTGAGTTCTCCAGGGATTTTCCTTCTGTTTTAAGTAACATGCTTTCATTCACAGTTACATTTTTCGTAATAATCTGGACAGATATTGACTTGACTACATTCAAAGAGATTTTATTATTACTGCACCATTGAGACATGCTTCTAATAGATTCATTGGACTTGTTTTGTGTTTCTCTCTTAGATTGTCATGAGACGATTAAATTAGTATCATCCGGGTAAAGTATTGGATACCCTGTATTCCTCAGTTCTTTGGGTAGATCAGTTATAAAAACATTAAATAATGTAGGTGACAGGCATGATCCTTGTGGTGTGCCTGTTCGAATTTTGATCGACTCCGATCTAACACCATTGATCTCAACTTTCTGCTTTCTATCCGATAGGTATGAGATTATCCATTCCAAACATGGGCCTCTGACTCCCACCCGATAGAGTTTAGCTTCTAACAGATTGTGGTCAACTGTGTCGAAAGCTCGACTCATATCGAAAAATAATCCCATGATGTTTTCTTTTTTGTTTAAAGCTTCATGGATGTGTGTTATAGCCTCATCCAATGCTGTCATTGTGGACTTTTTAGCTCTAAACTCATGCTGTGAGCTGTCTAGAATATTTAATTTTTCAAGATAATTGTTAAGCCTTATATTATACGAGTGTTCATATATTTTGCCAATATGGCACTGAATCGCCACCGCTCTATAGTTTTTGGCTTCCTTTCTATTCCCCTTACTTTTGTATAGTGAAACCACCCTTGAGCACTTCAACTGTTCAGGATATTTACCTTCACAAAAGCTTCTATTTACTAAAACACTCAGTGGGTGTGATAGAATATCACCAACAGCCTTCATGACGTTTCCTGGTACATTATCTATACCCAGTGATTTTTTTGTGCAAACTTTCGTGATAGTTCTGCTAATTTCTTCGGGATCTGTGGGGTACAGATAAAATGAGTGGAGCTGGGATTTGATGTTTAGGGTGAGACTTATATTTTCCGAGCTTTTGCTTTCATTTTCCTTTACAAAGTATTTGTTAAAATTAGACATCATCATTATTATATTCCAATTATAATGGGTTCATTCCAACAGACAATGAGGTTTTAGAACAGAGCAATCGATAATGCTGCAGAAATGACAATAAAAAATTCAGAGAATCAACTGATAAATTACACAAAATATGAAATATGCAAAGAGGATGAATAGAAAAACTGAGATCTCAAGTTAGTTTTCAAACAAGTTTCGAATTTTTTTCACCCTTTTTCTTCATTCAAGAGGAAAATTTATTGAAGCAAGCTAATTTTTTAGATTTTCTACATCTAAGAAGTCCAAGGATTATAAACAGTACATATGTTATACGAAAATTACCGAGTAATAAGGACGTGTGGTACTGTTGTGGTGGTGATAGGAAGCCAATTCTTTCATAAAGATAGGCCGGCCTTTTTTGCATTATAACGGAGGGATATAAAACGGCCGAATTAAGTCTACGTTTTATCTCCATACCCAGTTACTTTGCCTTAGCTTGTCAATTATTTATTATTTATCTATGAAAATAAACTATAAAGCAGCATGAAATGCTGATAACAGTTGTTTATGAACACAGGATGTGATTACAATATAAACATAAATTTCTCATACACCAAATCAATTAATCAGCTTCATAAGAAGAAAAATAAACTAAATTAACCACAATCATTTTTAATAATGTATTGTTCGAGTTCTTTCACAAATTTCTTGAAGTTTGTTGTGGAGGTGATTGTTTGCGGTAATTTATTGAAAAGCACAGTCGATGAGTACACAGGAGATTGTTTGCCTTTATTAGTTCTCAGCATATTATTGAAAAATGTGTTTGCATTTCTCAGGTTGCGTTCATGTATTTCAGCTCGTTTCCGTAAATTTATTTTTGATTTGATGAGTTTGTTTTGTATTTTGAATAAGAATTTGCAGCATTCGAAGTATTTTAATTTGAGGATGTTCATATATGGAAATTTTTTAAAAAGTGTTTCTGTTGGTGTATGATTATCCAAGTTGTAGATAGATTTGATTGCTTTGTTTTGCAGCCTCTGTAATCTATTTAAATTATGTTGCGAGGTGTTAGACCATATTGGCATGGTATAGGTAAGAACAGAGACTATATATGATGAGTAGATCATTTTTCAGCATTTGTTATTCATATATGGAGAGAGATTACGGAGAGCTGCAATTAGCCCAGACAATTTTCGCACTATAGCATCCGTGTGGTCATCCCATGTCAACTCATCGTCTATGGTTAATTCTAGATAATTATAGCTTTTTACATTTTGAATTTGTACTTTGTCAATGAAAATTTTTTTGTCTGGTGAAGTAGGTTTATTCTTTCTTTTAAACTCTATATATACTGTTTTCTGACTATTTATAATTAAATACCAGATCAAATTTGCTAATTCCATAAAACAATCTAAGACAGGACCTCCATACTCTCTCAACTCTAAGCCTTTCTCAAGCATGGTTCATACATAGCATCACAAAAATTTAAATGACTTAGTACTAATGCTTCAGTTACAAGGATCTTCAATTTTACATTGAAGGAATGTCTGAGAATAAAGCATTTTCGAATGCTTTATGAATACAAGAATATATAATTTGATCATTAAATCTCAAGTTGTCCATCACACAGAAAGAAATGAAAATAACTTATTTTGTCCAGTTACATTGCAATCATAGTGCCATTTGAGATATTCAAAAATCCTTTTATCTTTTTATTGCCGTTTTAATTCAATAGGTAGTCCATTATATTGTAACACAAACATTATAAGTGAGCCCTCTTCAGAAGGATAGCTGTTCTGTGTGAATGTATTGTAATAGTTTAGATCAAACATTTAATTAAAGTGTAGTTTATATGTCACTATGTCTTTTGTCACCTTGGTGAGTGCAGTCACCACTCTGCGACCAGCTCTTTCGAGTATATGCAAAGCTCATTCCATGAATGTATACAATATATTTAATTCCCTACTACTTACTTCAAGCATTTTGGACAGTATTAGCAATAAGATTGGGCTCCAGTTTGAAGGTAAACTAATTTTTCTAAAGAGTTTTATTTATAGCTATCTTTCATATTGTTAGAGCCTTCACTTTGTGGATTTTGATTAAACGAATTTGTTATCACTATCACTATATTACATAGCCCCGGGAACAACATGTTATGACTTTTACTACCTATGCTCTTTTTCAATTCCTTTCTTCAAAATTCTAGATACAAGCCATATTCAGTTAGCCTTCTGAATTGAAAAAAAGTTTAGCTTTGATTGAGCTACCTTGTTTCTGTACTCATTTAATATTTCTTTAATGATAAGAATTACCAATTAATTGCATACAAGTTCTTCCTTTGATTTTTCTAGATCAACCAAATGATCAAGGAGTATTTCTAAATACATAATCCATGTAGGTAATATTTTTTCAAAAGTGATAGATTTAATGATAAAGAAGTCAACGATGACTTGCAAAATACCATTATTAAAGAAACAATAGGATTACAATTCATAGCACTTTCACATTATGAATATATCCACTATCAAAAAACAATACAGAAAATGCATGACAATTATTGAAAAACAATAACAAGTATAGACAATCGATGATAATTAAAAAACACTTAACATGTAACATGAAAGATAAAACTTTTGTGGTACATGCAATTTTGTGATAAATTTTACTGAAAGTTCTCATTATTGACCTTATGTAACCACGGAGAATTGGGTTGTGATATAGTATATAATTATATATTTGATTGAATACCTATATATATATATATATATATATATATATATATATATATATATATATATATATATATATATATATATATATATATATATATATATATATATATATATATATATATATATATATATATATGTGACTAGTGAATGAAAATATATTTCTATAGTACTTCCATTAATAAGTCTCTAAAATATTCACTTATTGTTGAATTCTGAGCCTTTTCAACCAATTTCAATATTTGTACTAATTAAATTTCATAATTTACAAATATAGTGGTAAGATTGTGAATCCAGAATACAGTACTCACATTATTTATTAATCAAGTCATTTCTGGATACATTATTTAGTAGGTAATGATAGTTGTTGTAGACATAGCGTGAAAAAGAAAAGCGCAGGGTGAAGAATCTTATGCAATAGTAGTATGTATCTATAATGAGAATTAACTCCGTTTCAGACAACCAGAGCAATCTACAATTTGCTTGAGCCATATTCAATCAATTGATATTTTCACTCAATTTATAAAAGGTAAACATAAAAATGCATTTGAAATGTTGCAAAAATATTTTCTTTACCTACAAAACAATAAGATGAGTGTGGATTAAAATGCGGGAAACAAGATCTCACGAGGCGATAACTACTTACATCTTTAAAAATGTCCATTGCGATTAGTATTTTTAAAACTTCATACCGTTATTTATCTATTACTTAATCATTTTGTTAATTACTTCACCATTTGCACAAAAAAATTCACTGTAAAGATTAATTTTCGCATACATTTGGTACTGTCATTCAATGCGAAATGTCAACACGGCCATGTGTTAAAGCATAGAACTAATAGAAGATGAAGAATAATCGCCTTAGCTATAATATTGTTTACAGCATCCTCAAGGACAGATTAATTGAATATATGTTCCGATAAACATTGGCTCTGCGATCAAGTTAGCTGACAACAATCTTATGCATACCTTCTTCAGATGCTGAGTGCAAAAAACTCAGCATCTGAAGAAGGTGAAGTTTAACCGAAACGTGAACCATGCGTATTTTGTCTAATAAACGTGTATATTGTCGTTACTAACTATTGTTTTATTATAAGTCACTAATGTCACCTGCCATCGATATCTTACAGTAGTCATTCGAATATGTATTTACTCATGTATTCAATACCTCTGTTTGGGAGTTACGCCAAAAAAAGGTATTCCCCCAAGCATCAGGTGACGACACCATACATTATCAACACTTTCTATTTTAAAATATACACGTTAGATACACGCCTTATTTTTTGTCATACCTAGGGTGCATTCGAGTTGGGCGCTTACACGCTTTAAGCGCTTATAAGCTTCGTTCTCGGTGGTCGACTCGCGCTCACAAACGCTTAACACTAAGCGTAAGCTAACCTAACTTTTGTTGTCGATAATTAATAAATTTGTAGGGAAATGTTAAAGCATAGTATTTGCGTGAACTATCGGGCTTTTTACTACCTAAGCGTAAAAAGAAGGTCTGATATTCACCTTTAATGCTCAAATCTAAAGCGTGAGCGTCTCTAAGCGCTAGTAGGCCAACACGAACGCCAATAATCTGTGCTTCTAAGCGTGAGCGCTTAAAGCGTGTAAGCGCCCAACGCGAATCGAATACACCCCTAGTGACTAGTCTATCTAAACTTCCTCAGACCTTTTCATCATCTGTCATGCCATGCGCAAGCGCAGCAGCCATGTTGGAAGAGCGGTAGTTTAAAAGTTTCCTACTGTTTTGTACCAAATGCATTGGAAAGCAATATTTTCTCCACAGTAAATTGATTATTGGAAAGAATTATTGATGGAGCTGTACTTGTTCACAATTAAAATGAAGCATGTAACTACGAACAATCAAAAAAGTGGATGAAGTATCATGGGCGTTCGCAAAAAAGCAAAAAAAACACTAGATTATTGCGGGGTTATATATCAATCCAATCGTAGTATCTGAGTAAAAATGAAGTTGATTATTAAGTATTGAGTAAATATCTCCCAATTAACTAGGATTATATCTTATTAGCACATGTATTGGCTTTAAATGACTTATATCGATACCACTCTTACATATACATACTCCATAACAACACCTTTTTTTTAATTCGTTTCCGTACAAATAAGATAATTATAGTGGACTTACAGCATGTATTTTTAAATTAAGATACTTATTATTTTATTTTGTGGTTAGTTTATCTTAACGGTTATTATTTATTTCAGATTTGTTGATTTTAATCATTACAATGGTATTATACCATGCTTGTTTACATAAAACAGTTCGAAAAAGATGGCGGATACTGACGCATGCGCACAAAAAATTATAAGTGATGAAAAGGTCTAAATTTAGTCAACAGTGTACACAGGTAGGTACTTTGAGATTCACAGCGCCACCTATCGTCGTCAATAATTAATTTAATGTGTCAATGGCAAGCCAAACGCATTTGTTCAAAGAAACCTTTATTATAGAGGTCTATGTTTTTAGAAAACTTTAGCGATAGTCACGAGAGGAAACGAAACAAAATCCACAAGATTTTCTTCCATATTGAATT
This sequence comes from Cynegetis impunctata, assembly GCA_030704885.1. Taxonomy (NCBI): domain Eukaryota; kingdom Metazoa; phylum Arthropoda; class Insecta; order Coleoptera; family Coccinellidae; genus Cynegetis; species Cynegetis impunctata. The sequence continues at coordinate 884,282 of JARQZK010000010.1, read as the reverse complement.
TTGAGTGAAGTTTTATTAATAAATTACAAAACAAGGGTAATCTTATGTTCCATGTTTTGTTAACTTCGAGTAACAAGTAAATTCTTATTCCGCTAACAGTCTTCCTCTACAGTATAATCAAGTTGAGGAATAGGTTTCTTCCATATCGAATTTTGAGTGAAGTTATAGTAATATATTACAAAACAATGGTAATCTTATGTTCCATATTTTGTTAAACTTCGAGTAACAAGTAAATTCTTATTCCGTTAACAGTCTTTCTCTACATGATAATCAAGTTGAGGAATAGGTTCTCAGAGAAACTATTTTCAGTATTATAATACCACAAGCGTACAAGTACAAAAAAATACAATAAATGGACCTTCCAACATATGTTTGTGTCCAATCAACGCGCAACCTAACTCTATTGGCTAAATATTTTGCTCCGTTTTGTTCGGTTCTATGACTAGCTAGTACTAGTAGTCCGGTCAAGTTAGCTCGAAAAATAGGGGTAATCTTACATAAATTCCCTGGCTGGCAATTTACATGAACGTTAGGGACAATGAAATTGTGAAAAGTCCTCATCGATCCCATGTGTGCAGAAAATGTTATTCAAGGTCAAAGTTCGCACAAAATTGGGTTTTTAGTAATTTTCAGCGAAACGGTTAGTTTTAAGTAAACGCTGGTTGGGAACGAATTTTCTTATCGCACGTTACACTTGGCAGAATGAAAGCTAGGCCAAAAAATGTGGAACAACAAGTAATAACAGTAACACTCTCAACGTTGGCTTTATTGGCATATGCGTATTGATACTTGTTTTGAAATGCAATAATTTCAAAGCGAGCGGCATGTATAAGTTTCTGAGACGGATGAATTCAATATGTAAATTAAAAACTGTATATATTATTTTTTCTTTAAAGCATATAAATATTCTTGGGAATTTCATATTGAAGTTATAATGTTATTTATTGAATATTAAGAATTATTTTCAAGGGAGAATTGATTATAATTTTCATAAACAATCTACTATCTATTCGTATAATGATAATCAGGGAGCGAAATTAAAAAAGAAAAATTTTTTTTTAATATTTTTAGTTTTTGTTGATACCAAATGTAGCGATTTTAACTTCAATATTTCTGATACAAATTCAGAGCTGTTATTAATTTTGAATGAAAATTTGATTTAAGAATTGTCCTTATTTAGTTACCACAAATCAATCATTATTAAGATTGAGTGTAAATACTCATTTATGTTCATAATGATTTCATATTTTTATAAAAATTAATACTAAAATATTTATTTTCATAATAAATATTAATTTTATTACGGTCCTTAATTTATAATTTTTTTCAATAAATTACTCGCAAACGTTGTTGATTTAAGTATTTCATTGTGCATGATAATTAATACATAATAAATAGCGAATGGAGCTTAGTTCCAAAGAGATGTCCCACGACACCTCTCGTCTTAGGTTCTGTTACAGATTTTCGTACACAACAAACCCTGACAATCGAAGAATCATGCAGATTGTTTACCAACTGCGAAGTAACATCGGTTAATTTGAAGAAAAACTTCTGGTACTCTGGTACCTAGTACTTTCTTACTCCAACGTAACATAGGTACCTACATCAGAAGACAAGAGTTTGATAATCAGTCCTTGGAGATGTTATCTACTTTCAGAATCAAAAATTATACTGATATGAAACAGAACAGTCAAAAGGTTTTTTATTATATCTAACTGAATCAGTGTACTACGACATCCGATATGGAAGCCATGTAACTTCAAGAATTATTATGCTAATGTTGTTTGACCAGCTTTCGATATGGCCAATACTAAATAACAACCTATTCAATTTGCAAGAAATAGTAGATGATTAAGAACTCTTAAAATACAGAGCTTCTTCCTACCGATTAATTTGTCCAGATAATATACCGCATTTCCTCCATTGTAGAGTCAGAAGCTCAATTGGTGTTAACCTTGAATACTCATAATTTTCATTCTGGCTTGAAACGAAGGATTCATCGATCATTTCTAGCATTGAAATATGACATAAATCCTTTACTGAAAGTCTATCAAACAGGATTATCAGTTTTAATCGGATTATTGTGAAATAATATAAAATGGATGAATAGCTGAGATTTTGCTGTCAGTTGGCAGTAAGCGGCTTCAAAGAATTTTGAGAATGCGTTTACTCAACTGGACCGGCGTGGGTGCCCCCTCTGCCTTGCAAAGCAGGTAAGTAGTAGGTACTTATATTTTGGATATTTCTCAGTTCTTAACATTCAGGTCCATTCAACCATACTCAAGTCATTTAATGATTCTTTGTGGTTTGAAGGTGACTGCTAAGTGTAAACCAAAATTAAGGAAGAATGAGCTAGTTTTAGCTGCCATTTTGAAGAATATCTCATATTCCATGGCAAATAAAACTGTAAAACCTTTTTATAAACCATGACGATGATATTGTAACACTTTTCAAATAATTATTTTTCATAGATTACCAAAAAAATTAATATATTCAATATTTTTGATTTTCAGTTCAATTTTTACTAGGTAACCTAAAAATATATTGCTAATAAGAACAAATATGTTTGCAATCATCTTGGATTATTTGGTGTCAGTATGTTGGGAATTCGAATAAGTAGTTTTTTTCTAATACACTTTGTTACGTTTACAAGTTTTTTTTAATATTAAAACATCTATAGTAATATTTCCAACGGAAGTGGAGATTATAATAATTAAATTGAATGTACTAGGTCGTTATTATGAATTGAAAATAGTATCAGTGCAACAATAGACCCAGTAGGTACCTATAGATATGACACTGACGTTAAGGAAAAACAGAGCAATAGTACATTATGTTACTAGGAGTACATTATTGTTGAGCCCAGATTCTTGCACTGCCGAGGCGTTAGTCGAGGCTGTGCAAACTGGGCGAAACATAAGGAGTCTTCTGCTCCGAGTGACATATACTATTTTTTCTTCAAGCGTAAATTGAATATTGTGCCCATAGTGTAGAACTTTTAAATTTTCATGACAAATACTGACAAACATCAAATTAAATAAAAATTAAATGACAGTTCATACCTACTTGGATACAACGCCCATAGACGTTGCTATCATTTCTCATTATTTTATTACTAGTACAATAATGAGCGTTCATTATTTTACTAGTAAAAGAATAGGTTATTTCTATGATCTGTGTTGTCGAAAATAATTAGTTATTTACACTACAAGGGAGGCAAGTGATACTTACCAGTCGAGGACGTAGTAGGAAAATAGTCCGAGACTGGTCAAGAATACTGCCTCCCGAGTTTTGTATTATATTTTTTCTACTCCACTTCTCTTGAATAAAAAAAAAATTTTTTTTTTATTCTATAATTTGAGCAATTCAATTGAAATAACCTGTATGTATGACAGATCTACAAAAGCCTAGTGTCCCTTGACACAACTGGTTATGAAATGGTTGTTATGAGATTCCCAATCAAACAAGTTCTGTCAGTGTCAATTTAAAATTAATTAATTGAAAAAAAAATTATTATTTCCCAGAGGGAGGTAAGTATTTACTTACCTCCCTAGGGAGGTAAAATGTACTTACCTCCCCCAAATCAGTTTGATAATGGAGTACTTACCGAATAAGGAGTAGAAAAATAGATATTATTATACGCTTGAAGAAAAAAAAAGTATTGTATTTTTTGTATGATACTGAAATATTAAAGATTTCTCATGACCGAGGAATCTAATTACAAAATGATTGTATTTGAGAGAATTATTTTTATGGCCGGCAAAAAATATTACGCAGTATAATATTGAGTAGTTTTTAAATAAACTAATTTCAGATTTTCCTTACAATTGCAGCATCCTTACTGAAGATGAGACAAAGGTGTTTCTTCTTCTATTTCGATAATTCCTAGAAAAAACTATATTTCGTTCAGTATGAAATTTTGTAAGATTTCCAAAAACAGGACTATATTCAATCTGAGGGGGACATCGATTCACATTATTGTTCGTTTTGTAGTTGCTACCCCTTTGTAGATCTAGGTATCAATTTTAAAATTTCCATCAGAAGCTCTGACACTGACTTTGAATTCATACAAAATACGTAAAACTAACGATTCGTTTTAAAAAAATTTATTTTTTTTATTGAAATCGAGATAAATGCTCAAAACGCACACCCAGTTGTTTCTGGCAAATGTAGAGCCTGTTTACGAAACCTCCATTTGCGAAAACCACTGTTTTCCAGGAGTTTTTTCTTTGCAGATGTGAGAAGATGGCTCTACATTTTCTAGAGACAACTGAATGTGTAGTTTGAACATTTGTGGTGAACAAATTTCGATTGCTATAAACAATTTTTAATTAAGAGTTAGAAAATTAGAAAATTTAAGTTCACCTTCCTGAAAACGAAATTTTATTTTCAAATTCTAATTCAGTGTCAAAAGAGCATTTTTAAGAATCACTTGGCCAATATTTAAAATTTCAAAGTTGATATCTTCAAAGGCCAACTACAAAAATCGACTTCACACTTTAAAACATGTTGTGACATGTCTGCAATAATTGCCGACGTGTATTCGTTACTTTCATAGTGAACTTGCTGAAAATTTAGTTTGTTTTTTCTATATTGGAGTAAATATTACTGTACAATATATTATTGTAGGTACATTGTGAGTAAACGGTAATCGACAGGTATAGTAAAACTCCAAGTTATTTAGAGTTCTTGTTATATTAGATTTATTTCATAGTAGTACGAATTGAAAAACTGAAGAACAACTTTTGAAACTAATTAAGGAAGGCCTATCAGATATTGAAGGGATTAGTGATGACGATTATAGGTGGGGAGATAGATGATATGGAAGGTAATTTTGATGAAAAATCTTTTTCTTCCAGATGTAAATTCCCTGAATGTACAATTTTGTTTGTACTAAGTGCAATATAAATTTATGCATTTCAAAAAACAAATGAGGAGCAGACTTGCAAATTGCATTTTGTCCATTTTTACAATTTTTCAGGGGAAGCAAAAAACGGTCACAAAGAAACTAATCTTCAGCCCAAAAAAACCACTAGGTATATTTTAGAGTCATAAATTGTGAAAATCTTTAGCTCCAACTTTCGTACGAGAAAGTCAAAAAACAACTGAAAAAAATCAGAGAAAAGGTTGGACATAAAGCACTTTGCTAGTCTTTAGTGGTAAAAACACGATCTATATTGTCATAATTAAAATAAACTGAGAAAACTATAGTATTTTTATAAAACTTTACTATTATTTTGAAACAAAATTTGTATATGAATACAAAGACCAAAACTGAAAAATTATTTCATTGTTAAAAAAACACTTTTTACAAGAAGACGTTATCGTTAGTAGACACACTTACATGATTCTGTATTCATCACTTGCTCTTTATTATAATCTACTTTATTATCGTTTGTCAAAACTTTTCGAGCAAAGACTTCAATGTTTTTGGACAAAATGCATTTTGAGTGTACAGTACGATTGGACTTAATTCAGTTTGTTTGTCTAGGCAGTTTATTCTATTTAATTACACAGGGATTTACTGCACTTTGACGGTCCATATGCTTATAAAAAAAGGTAGAGCTTAACCCAAAAAATGCAGCGCCACCTTTACCTCAAATATAGAAAATATGGACAAAATGCAATTTGCAAGTCTGCTCCTCAAATATGTTTTTTGATATATCACACAAATAAATGATCAGTTGTAACTTTATGTTGTTTTTCTATTGCATTTCATTTTACAAAATCGCAAATACACTACCACTTATTCAAAATGTGCAATATATTTTACAAGTTATATATACCGTTTACTCACAATGTACAGTACATTGTACATATCACACCCCCTAAAATGGTTTTCGAGTACACCAAAAAATTGTGAAAAAATAAAAGAGTAAGTCTTCATAATTTCAGATTTTTATCTTGTAAAACAAAAATGCGTGAGTGAAAGGATTAAGATAGCTCAATCTATTCAACCTGTGAAAAAGAGAAGCACACAGTTTCATATGTTACTAATTTGTCAGTGCTAATTAAAATGGTCTTGAGCAGATATATTGCTGCTCAAGTTTCTATACATTAGTGGACTACACGTAGCACTGAAGACCATTTGAATTAGATTTTTCAAGTTACTTCATATTGTCTTTAATGAACACGGAGAATGGAAATCAAAAGTTTATTTGAAATAAGTACTACCTTTTTCTGTACACATTGACTTTACGTAGGTAGCATTCGAAATATTTTGTGTGTTATAAGAAATACGTCTACTGAAGACTGAAGATCTTTATACTGAAGTTTATGAAATAACCAAAAGAGGTGAAACGAATGCAACATATTTCAATTTCGGTGATGTTACCCCAAATTCATGTGCTTTTGTATCAATTTTTCGTAAAATTGTCACATAATTATCCCTGTTTTTTTTGGGCTTTCCAATATTCAAAGTTACCATTATTTCTAATTCTTATTTAAATACTTTTTTATACGACTGCCTCAGGAAATGAGGTTTTGCGCATGGAAAACTCGCTCCGAAAGCGATACACGCCGTGTGCAAAACACTTTACGCACGGATATGTCATAATTGCGCATGCATCTCTCGTTCACTGTGTTTTTTTGGTAGGGTACCTAATGTGCTCAAGAAGACATACTTTTTTTTTGAGGCAAGTATTTAAAAACTGAGAGGTCGATATACAATAAATTCAATGTAATACATTAAAAATGTTTATTAACGAAGCCCAAAAATAAATCCTGACTCTACAAAAAATGAAATAATTGAAATATATTAACAAAATACTTATGATGTCCATGGGGGTAAGATGACACACACACACAGTCTAATTTGACATATCCAATTAGCGGTGCACAATTCACATTTGAACAGCTTAGTGCTTGGTGCAATGCCAGCCAGTGGCGTAGATAGGGGGGGATCAAGGGGATCAATCCCCCCCCCCCATGAGCCTACGAAAATTATAATAGAATTGAATAAAAGTCTTCGTATCTACGTATTTAAGTATACATGAAATTTATTAAGCACTAACACCTCTTTTGGTATTATGTATGTGCGATTATATCAAAATCATATAGATATGTTTTCGTGACGACTGTGCAATTGTGTGTGCAATATCTACTTATAATTGCAACATTATAATTAATCAAGAAATTGACTCCTTTTTCTTATTTTGGGTGAAGTAACTATTAGTTTTGAGCATATTCTATTCAATGTTCAATTAGTAAGTTTAATCGATCACTTTGAGCAAAAAACTTGTTTAAAAAAGTTGAAATGGGTCTAATAGAAAATTTTCATTTCGAAAGGAAGAAGTCAACCAAAATCACCTCGTACTTCTTCTCTTTATAAAATGTATACTATACTTACTATTAAACAAAACTGCTCGAACTTTTGTTTAATGGTGTAGTATTATATCTAAAACACGAGCAGTTTTGTTTAATAGTATAGGTAGTATAAAATTTGGAAAGAAAAGAAGTGCGAAGAGGTTTTGATTGACTTCTTCCTTGGTTAATAAAATTTTCCATGTCACACACGTTTTTTGTTCCTAGTGACTGATTAAATTTCTGTTTACATAGAATATTTTCAATCAATATTTAATATTTCGAATATTTTTTGAGGTAGAGTAGGTATCAAAATATGAGTAACTTTTGGCTTTGAAAATTTAATTACTCCATAACATTTTGAAGTAAATAAAAATTTTCTGTGATAGCGTTCAATCCATTTCTGGACTTGGAGAAAGATTTACTAATCATGAGAATATAGTCTAGGCAACAAGTGCTTTTTTTGTTCAATTTTGTTCATGAGTCTCCTTGGAAAAATATGAACAAGGTGTCATTCGATTCGAAAGAGCATGAAGATATTTTTTGAAAAAATTTAAGTTCCGTTCTTGAAAATTGTAAAACTTATAATCAATTTACTGAAAGAAAAAATTATCTCAAAAACTAATTGATATTTTTGATATCTAAATACATAACAAAAAAGGAAATTTTCTAAAAGAAAGTCTCCCGGAACTGTAGGATTAATATTTATAGTTTTCTCAGAGTAAAAATACGGCCGACAGCGGGTAGTATGGCTTGCGAAAGTAGCGCCCATTTGGGACACTTTAACAATAAACATTGTTCAACTATATTAAATATTCAATTAAGGAATGAAAAATTTCAGGTTCTTACTGGATAGGTAAATGAACAATAATCCAGTGACAAAACATTCTTATCGCGATTTTTCAATTGGTTATGCAATAGTTTTTTGCTGCTTGAACAAGAACATTGCAAGTGTAATAACTGTTAAACTATAAATCTGATACTTTTTTCGTTCCTTGGAGCTAATTTCAAAAAAATACAAAATAGATTCCTGTTAAAAAAATTTAAATTTTCAGTTTTTTATTAACAATTTACGCACTTTAATTAATCAGTACTCTCTTTTCTTGATTCTCTTATAAACAACGCATTTGTTTATAACAATTTTTCAAACAATAGGAGATGAATATTGAAAAAACCATTTCCGTGTAGCTTCCGATAATAAAAAACGGATCATTAAAATTATAAAAAAAAATTAATTTTGATTTTGCAAAACTATACCTACGTAAATTGTCAATAAACAACAAAAAAAAGCCTTATAATAATAGCTCCAAGAATGAAAAATAATTTCAGATCCATAGTGAACTTTTATCACACTTACAATTTTCATGTTCAAGTACCAAAAAATTGTTAATTAACTATTGCATAACTAATTCAAAAATCGCTATTATCGCTGGATTATTGCTCATTCACCGATTTAGTAACTGTCTGAATTTTTCATTCCTTAATTTTCATATTTAATATGGAAAAATAATTGTTGAAGTGCCCTAAATGGGCGTGACTTGCCCAAACCAAATTACCCGTTTTCGGCCATATTTTTACCTATCTGAGAAAATTATGAATATTGATCCTACAGTTCCAGTAGTTGGGTCTTTTTTTTTGGGAAATTTCCTCTTCTTTTCGAATCTTTCTTCATATTTCAAAAATCTCAATTAATTTTTAACATATTGGCAAAGAACCAACCCCCCTTTTTTTCAGTATATTGTTTACTTTCACAATTTTCGCGAGAGAATTTTTATTTTTCTCAAAAAGGTCTATATGCTATTACGAATCAAATGACACCTTGCTCATATTTTTCCGAGACTGCTGAAAAAAGTTGAACAAAAAAGCACTTTTTGACTAGACTAAATATATTAGAAAGATTTTCGATGTTTTTCAAGCATGATTTATACGAAATTGACAAAGCATTGATAAATTCATCAAAACTGATAAGTTTTATCAAAAATTTCTTACTGCCACACCTGCTGTTCTCGTAACTTGAAAGTGTGGAAGAAATATTTAATTCGTGAAGGCGATGTTAAGCCTAAAAATTCAATAATAGAGCTTGATGATTTCCTAGAAATTTTTTTTTCGAATATCAATATGTTCTTCAGAATATTAGCTATGCTGTCGGTATCGACGTTTGAAGCGAATACAAACGATTTAAAGGAGCACGATAAAAGAAGTGGACTTGTAATGACCCTTCTGAATATATAAAATTCATTGCAAATTAAAAACTCATGTTTGTCTAATTTTTTGTTTTTGAAAGGTTTGGCTGCTCTGGCAATTCATCGTGAAATTGGAATCACAGTTGACGAAGTCATGAATGTCGAAAAACGCCGAAAACTAGATTTTCTTCTCTAATTTTCCAAAGAATATGTTCAATGATTTATATATCCAATTTAATATAATTCAATTTTTCACTAATTTTTGATAAATTTTTTCCAATTCAAATAATTTGAATTTTTTGCAAATTAATTCAATTTTTCTGCTTATTTTGTACTATCTACATGAAAGATTATTTTTATCAACAAGAATAGAACTTTAGAAGAAAAACTTATGAAATTTTGCACTAAGTCATATCCCCCCCCCCCCCATCGCAAAAAGCTATCTACGCCACTGATGCCAGCACATAGATTATGGCGCAACATCTTACATAATTGGTAACATACCCAGTGCTCTCCTCACTTCGATTTACTATATAAATCTTGCAATAGAGACATGCAGCATTGGACTCATCATCTTCATCATCAGCGTCCCACATGAAATCTTCTTCAGGTTCGGCATCAGAATCATCATAAAGGATAACGCGCATCACCTGCTTTCGAGCTCTAAGGCTTTATTCTGTTCCAATCTATTAGACAATCCTGCCAATGTTTCAAATTCATATGCCAATTTTCTGACATCAGTGGTGCTAAAATCTAAAGAATATCTATTCAAAATGAAGTAACTGTTGTTCTATTTAAGCTCCAAAAGTAGGGTTCAAATGACCAAGATTAACTGAAATATTCGTGTAGTGACGACGAAGCGTGGCCTGCGGCACGTTGAATGTGTCCGAGGCCTTAAGTCACCCCATCTTGTTTTCTTTGGAGCTTTCAATGGCCTTCGCCATATCTTCTTTTGTCAAATGAATGAAGCGTGGATTTGCGTTGATAATTGCCAGGCATCCTGAGAAAATTTATTTTGAAATATTCTTACTCAACCTAAAGTACTTCAGGGTAAGATGACATACTATGTCATCTTGAGCCGTTGGTTGCTATGTCATCTTTCCTTACGAGGTACAAAATGTTCGACACCTTTTGTACCTTCCAATTTTCATGTTCCTGCCATTATTCTTTAGTATTCATAACGCATATTAACCACAGCTCATATGAAAATACTCAAACACAACCAAAACTCACCTGAAATAAATTTATCGGGACAAGCAATTTCAGCAAAATAATATTTTCGAGCAACGAAATCGTAACAATGCATACAACCGACAAATAACGCTAACGTATCAGTCACGTGAGTTTTTAGTAATAACGCCACCTTTAAGCAAATGTGTAAACGACGTATAGGAGCTTGTGGCGCGTACATTTAAACAGAAATCAGCAGTATGTCATCTTACCTGAGTATGTCGTCTTAAGCACAATTATTACCCTACTGTCCTAAAAACGTCAAAATTCTGCAATGTTTCAAGCTGGCTGAGTTCCATAGTAAACGTCACAGCTCTATTTTATTGTTGATTGGATACTAGTTGTTCTATTTGTTTAAGCAGTTTTCTTAATAGAAACGAGTTTTATAAAAAAATAAGATGCTGGTGGTTTCTATTTGCACTCGTATAAAAAGTATCATGAAAAATTTGATTGAAAACCTCTTTGCACACTCGATAGACTGGATCTCACCTTCTGCTCACTGCTCAGTCCATCAATTTGCCTCGCTCGTGTACTCGTGTGCAAAGAATCCTTTTCGAACCTTGTTGTTTAATAAACTATGAATTCACAAACGGCATTTCAAAAAGAATCTACAGAAAAAGCTGATATACCTATCAAAATACGTAATTTTTTTCTATCTCCTCACTTTCATGATTCATTATTGTAATCAATAATAGTACCTAAATTATTTTGTAATTAATTTTAAAACATATTGCCAAAGATCGTTTGTTGCTACTTATCAAAAATATCGAAGTGAATGAACCAATATAATTTGTATTAACATGGTTAAAAGTTCAAAAAACAAGGAAATTAAAAGAAAGTTAATCACATTAACTACAGGCCTTTATTCTCAGATTTGTGACAGTACCTCTGGGTTAACAGTTATGGATCTTCGATGAAGATAAAGCAACCAATACTGACATGAAATATTTGTATTTTATGTTTGCATCATGCAAAATATCGAGACTATTTTCATGAAAGAAAATTTTAATGTTTTCAGATGTCAAAACGGAGAATTCAGAAAAATATGGAAAATTTTTTGTAATTAAAAATACCACTATTGTAATTCATTTTGTGTGTTAAAATATTTTTACAGAGTGATGAGAATTTGAAATTATTTTGAGAAAACTACAAAAGTCAATATGATGAAATCAATTTTGTATTTAAACCTATCCAGCAGCAGTGGGACCCGTGCACTATAGTATTCTACCTGTCGATTTCGATAATAGAATTCTACTGTAGAAGGCGATAATCGCGTTTGACGCATAGAGATATTTGTAATATCTCTATGGTTTGACGGCACTCTGTGTTACTATCGCCTTCTCTTTCCGGTATTTCCGGAATTTGTAGAGTAATTTGTCATTTCAAAAGTGGAATACGGATATTTCCATTTGATAGACGTCAATCTTATGTATGTTATTTCTATTTTTGTGATTTTGTTGATTTCTTTGCTTCAAATTGCGACTAAAGGCGAATTCAAACAACTTCATAACTTTAATTTTCATAATTATAATTGTCGAATGTCACGCCGTCTCGTCTGAAAAAATACTTACAATTATTAGGAACAACAATTATCTCTTTGATTCAAGTTTAATTCTTCAAATATGATTTTTATTATTTCAGTTTATAATTCAAAAACAATATAATGAAAGTTTCTTTGAGAGCCGATGATAATAGGTATTTATTTGGTACAACTTACAAAGTTCCCCATAAGTAAAATATAAAATGATATAAATATTTTCGTGTAATCTATATAATAATACAACAGTATTACTCTTTTTTCTCCTTCCTTCTACTGATTTTTCACCAAAACCTAAACTGTTAAGTTTTTGAGCAACCATTGCCACAGAACATTTCGTTAGGCTTTTCCCTCTATTCTACTGAACTTATTGGTTATTAATTGTGGCTTTTCGTCACATACATCCAGCAATAATTGTCAAATATGCATTTTTATAATTTTCAATAATTATTATTTACCACTTTACTAATAAACCATCATTTATAATTGATAAAAAAAACAAACACAAAAATGACACTGTTGGACAGGCTAATTTGTTGCCAAAATAGAATACGGCACGTCCTTTCGTCGATAGAAAGCTATTTTACGTGAGCACGGAGTGCCAGTGATATAGAAAGAAGGCGATTAAAAGAATTCTATAGGACACAGAGTCCGGCTTCAGATATTATTTTTTCACAATGTGATGAATATTAGAAAAAAAAATGTGAAAACTGAATTAAAGTTTTTTGAAGCTGCACAGGGGGTTCGCCAATGAAAATTTTATCAAATGAAAGTAAATTATTATGTGTTCAAAAAGTTCACAGAAATATGTTGTAATTCAAATTTTTTTTTTATTGTACCTAGTAAACGATTAAAACTTTACAAGTTGTATTTATTTTACCAAAATAAAATTTATATCTTCTATCTAACATCTTGCCCCCCCTGACCTATTCGTTGGCGATGCCCTTGTAGCTGTACATAGACCGTTAATATTTTTTGTACGTAGTGAATGATTTAAGAAGTGAAAGAAGTTTTGAAATATATTATAAAACCCGAACAAAATTAATTCGTTTGTATATATACTAGGTGGGCCAGAAGAAATCACCCTATTGGAAGATGCTCTTATTTTTGCAAATGGCGGCCAATGTCAAATCTGTTTCGACATTTGTGAAATAGACAGATGTAGAATACAAGTGAACAAGCCATGGAGCGATACCCTCCCCAAAAACGCGGAATAATCGTGTCTATTTTTTTGCGTAACAATTCGTCTGTGGTGTTGGCGCAGCGCAAATTCCGTCGCCGATTCCCCGGTCTTCCGGCGCCGACTGCGCAAACACTGCGCCGTTTGGCCACCAACCTTAAAGAGTATGGGACCACACGAGACGCTGCCAAGAGTGGCCGGCCCCGGAGCGCCCGTTCTGCCGAGAATATCGCCGCTGTTGCCGAGGATGTCGAGCTATCGCCAGAAACATCGATCAGACGACGTGCCTCGTAATTAGGCATCAGCCGGTCGTCCCTAAGGCGAATTTTGGTCAAAGACCTGCGCATGTTCCCGTACAAAGTCCAGTCCGTGCATCTGCTGCTGCTTGTCGACCGCCAAACGCGTGTAACCTACGCCCAAGCCATCCTTAATTCCGAGGACGAAGTGGACGATTTTTCGGCCAAAATTATAATGAGCGTTGAGGCTCATTTCCACCTCAGCGGGTACGTGAACAAGCAAAACTATCGCTTCTGGGACACCGAACATCCACGAATGATGCACGAGGAGCCATTAAACCCCCTCAAAGTGACTGCATAGTGCACTGTTCACGCTGGAAGAGTTATCGGGCCATTTTTTTTTCGAGGACGCCGCTGGTCAAACAACAACAATGCACTATAGGTCCATGTTAACCTAGTTTTTTCTGCAGCAATTGAACGAATTAGGACTGGAGGACATGTGGTTTCAACAGGACGGAGCAACGGCACACACTGCGAGAGCCACAACCGATATTCTGAAGGCGGCGTTCCCGGGTCACCTCATCTCTCCTTTTGGCGATTTGCACTGGCTCGCAATATCACCCGATTTTACCGTTCCAGATTTTTTTTGTGGGGTTTTTTAAAGTCCCGTGTTTACGTGGACAAACCCGAGACCTTGGAAGCCCTCAAGGACAACACTCGGTACGAGTGCGAGAATCTGTCGCCCAAAGTTCTCGCCGAAGTGATGAAAAATGCCATAAAACGAGCCCGTATAGCAATCAATTGTGACGGTGCCCATTTGGCCGATATCATCTTGTTGACTTGACCAATAAAATTCTTAAGGTTCAAATAAACATAATCAAAAAACAGAATCGAAGTTTTTCATTTAGAAAAAAATGAGAGCCAAACAACATCGGATGACTCCTTTTGGCCCACCTTGTCAGGCTGGCTTCAGACTAGGCGGAACGCGGAAATGTCAAATCTGAATTTTTAGACTGTATATATATTCCCCTATGTTGTAAAATTAATTTCTAGTTAAAACATTCAGTTAATATGTTTTCATAGATTGATGGACATAAGAGGAGAAGAGCTGCATCGCATCGGATGGAATGTCCCTCCTGAAGATTTGTTTTACATTCCAGAACATTGGCTGTCTTACATGGAGCCCCCTGCGTCTATACACTTTCTTCTCGGTCTGGGCTATATAGCATTATATATAGCAGGTATGATAGGCAACGGATTGGTGTTGTGGATATTTTCATCGTGAGTACTCAAAATATTTATTAATATTCAATTGAAGTGAAACATTATATGAGAACGATATGTGAGAATATTTCATTCATGTAGCTTTTGTGCACCAATCAAATAGGCATTTTTTTCAATCCTCAAATAAACTGAACATGTCAATAATGCGTCATGCTCCTCAAATCATTTATTTATAGAGGAATGGCTAAACCTGCGAACATCTTCCAACGTTGCTAAATATACACTTTTGAACTGAAGAGAATTTCAACTGAATAATTTGTGATTCAAGCTACTCTATTGACAGACACAAAGGTTTCTACTATGGTGATCAGAGCCGGATTTACGAATTTGCCGCCCATGGGCCCAAAATATTTCTCCGCCCCCGCCTCCCAAACGCGGCAATTTGCCACACCTAAAATAATACTATTTGAACATCAATTTCTTAAGAATAAATTCGAATAACATCTTAATGATGTCATAGCTTTATATAACCTCACTAACTATAATCTAGGAATAATGCTAATTAGTACTTTGTTATGTGGATTATTTGCAGAGAATCTATGATTTCCTTTTATGCCTCAAGATATCCTTCAAGTGTTAAACAAAACATAGTACAATTATTATTGTTATCATAATTAACGGAAAAATATGGATTAAAGGAAAAGTTACATGTTTCGTCACTTGTTGCCGACGAGATTCAAAATAACCCAGTAGTCCTTTATATTGTTTTTTGTCTCATTACTGTTTACCAACCATTCAGAAATTAATATTTTTTTCACTTATTTTGAAACCCCATAAACTAAAGAAAAATCAATTTTGTTTTTTTTTTCAAAGTGGATTGTAACATCAGGAAATTAAGAAATCGAAAACAATTCAAAGATAAAACTGTTTATTGAGAGCTAAAACATTCAATTCGTAGTGAAAATTTTCAAAAAGTTTAAACTTAAGTTTTCAGATTTTTTTACGCCTAGCTTTAATATTAGCAAATGTATCAACGACATCATTTAAGTCAAGCTTACACGTTGAGCCTTTCTCTCAAGTCTTTTTCTATGGTTAAAATAGCTGAGTTAACTAACCTTTTCTGGCCAAAATTTGATCTTAAATAATTCTTTACTCGTAAAAGAGTGGAAAATGAACGTCTGCTGCACAGTTGCTGGCTGGTGTACACAAAAACATCTTAAGAGCTACTCTTACATTTGGTTATAAGTTCTGGAGATTTCAGCGACATTTCTTCTGTACTGGATGCTTTTTCTTTACAATTGATGACATTCAACAAGAAAAAAAAGGAGCTTCAATATCCTTTGAGTAATTAGTGTATAAATCTGAGTGAAAACAAAAATTTTTCATGAAACGCTCTTGATTTTTTAGCAAAATTTAACTGGCCTTCAAAATTTGCCGCCCCTAAAAATTTGTCGCCCTGGGCCCGGGCCCATATGGCCCATGCCTAAATCCGGCCCTGATGGTGATAACGTGAAATATTAGATAATTATATTATAGAATGGAAAACTCTCTAAATATTATTACATTTTTGTTATCTACGAATCAATCAAGTCAGATTTTGTCTCTCGATTATGCTTTTTTTTTCAGAAAATTAGGTAAGCTAATATATTAGGCTATATTAGCTTACCTAATTTTCTGAAAAAAAAAGCATAATCGAGAGACAAAATCTGACTTGATTGATTCGTAGATAACAAAAATGTAATAATATTTAGAGAGTTTTCCATTCTATAATATCTACACCACCTTGTTCAAAATAAAATTTATCTTTTTCTTAAATTTGATGCACCCTCCAATCCAGAGTTTAGGTAAGGTAAGCTAAATTTTTTGAAAAAAAGGTAATCTAGCGGCAAAACCTGAGTTCACATTAATCTTTTTCATCACAAAGCATTGAATTGAAATTCTCTTCTGCTGGAACATGTTCGTAGGTTTAGGCGCTCCTATTTAAAGCACTATCAATGTCTGACCTCATTGCTCTGAAAAAAAGGAAGTTCTGTGGAAACAGGTTAAACTATTCGATAAATTACTTAGGTTTAACTATATATATATAGGAAAAAATTTATATGGCTGTTTTTGCACTAGTTGTACATGATCTGTTATATCTAACTTTGCTAATGATTTGATTGAATTGATTTAACATATTTAGTATTCAATTTGTATTACAAATAATTATTAAAAAGCCATTATTTCAAAAGGCTTCATGTAAATACGCTCTGCTTTTCCATGCTAATATTATCAGAAAGAACGATTAGCTGATGTGCTTTTTTTCATTTTTAGCCCTTTTCTGAATTTCTCTTTTCAGAAGTTGCTGTTCACCTTGCCAGATGAGACTATAATTAATTTTTAGTATAAATTATAATGCTATGATATAAAACCTCACCATAGATTACGTTTATTTTACAGTGGAAGCTAGTAAATTATCTGTGGTTTCATCAATGAATATTTATTGTGGCGATTGAAATATTTCCATATTGTATGTGGATGATAAGATTAAATTTTCAATGGTTTGGTTTATTTTTCAGGGCTAAAAGTCTTCGGACGGCGTCCAACATGTTCGTTGTGAACCTAGCCTTTTGTGACTTCATAATGATGTCGAAATTACCGATGTTTATATATAATTCCTATTATAGAGGTTTTGCATTTGGGCATGTAGGTTGCCAGATCTTCGCCTTTATAGGTTCGTTATCTGGCATCGGCGCAGGAATGACTAATGCTTTTATAGCATACGACAGATACACAACTATCACGAAACCCTTTGATGGAAAATTAACTAAGATGAAGGCTTTTCTTATTATTGTTGGAATTTGGATTTACACTGTACCATGGGCAGTCATGCCACTTACGGAATTTTGGGGCAAATACGCAGCTGGTGAGTGTAATGTAAAAATCAAATAAATGTGTTTTTGATTGGTAATATCTCGCAGCTCACAGTATGTGGTATTTCATGGGATTTAAGGCGGAAACACATTATTGAAACGCGATGCAACCCGACAAAACGCGACTATTGTTGAATAGATACAAATCCTACTATTTTCTATGACCAGAATCATGTGATAAAGACTCACGTTTCCTTTTGCAATCGAGTGTCATCCATAGAGATAATACAGATAGAGTAGGCATACTATAGGCGCGTGTGTAAGGGAGAGCATCCGGCCTTTAGAAAGAGAGAGAGAGAATGACATACGTATGCTGTCTACTGGCGCGCGCGTCGGACTCATTCATGTCAGCACGTGAATAAAATGTTTCGTTTGTACTCCGTACAAACGAAGCGCATAAGCAATGCTAGAGAGGGATATCATACCTACCCGATTGTCTTTCTCTTTTTACCCGTAGGACGTATTATCCTTATGGTGTCATTATATTCTCGGTGTTGTTGTGTCAACACGTTTTGTCGCGTCGAGTTTCAATAATGTTTTTCCGCCTTTATTTAGTGAATGATGGATATGTGGAAGGGAGTAAGAAAAAGCTCGAGAAATTCAATTTATGATGTGAAATATGTCAGTTTTTTCTTTTTGTCTCATTTAAAAACATTAAAAATTGATATTAAACTTTTTATTCTTATTATAATCCTTATTCTGTAGTATATCGCTTATTCTTAAAGGCAGTGACCGCCAACCTTTTTAAAGTGTTGAGCTACTTCCATAGTTTTCTGATAAACATTGAGCTACCTAACCGTGACCGACTTAAGCCAATTTAAATGAAATAATGCACAGTTGTAATCAACACACTTTTAATTTATATTTCAAAAATGTTTTTCGAACTACCAGAATTGCCTTTACGAGCTACCGGTAGCTCGCGATCGACGGGTTGGCGACCACTGCTTGAAGGCAACAAGGCAACAGAGTTCACAGGCTTCTTTAGTTTTTCTTCAAAATCATTCTGTATTATTCAACACGATAATTTATTTTAATTTTAACGTTTAATGATCATAAAAAAACAATTCTCAATACATAAACAAGGCTTGAGTCCTCGGCCATAATATAATTGTTTAATACCGTGATTTCACGGTCAGGTCAATCTGACTACAGGCTGCCCCTTGCCTGCCATAAAAATTTAAATTGAAACATATGTAATCCAAACCAATCCAAATAATAATCTCTAACTAACCTAATTAAGACAACTCACAAAATATAAGAAATCCTAAACTAAGCTTCACATTGGTTCAATTGATGAACTCCTAATCAATGACAATTAACTCAAATCCAATTTTCAATTGTTATACAATTTAATTAGTTATTTGAGTGAAAAACGATAGAATTTCAAATTTACGACAATAGAACTCTGAAAATGACTACACTTGGATCACAGAAGCCAAGCAGCGTCGGGTGCGGTTAGTTTTTGGTTGGGGTTGAATGCTTAGCCGTTACGCTCACGCATTTTCGTTTTTCAAGATAAAAATCTGAAATTAGGAAGACTTTATTTTTTCACAATTTTTTGGTGCACTCGAAAAAATTCTGTGTCACCCATTTTAGGGGGTGTGATATGTACAATATACTGTACATTGTGAGTAAACGGTATATATGATTTGTACGGTATACATATTTTGCACATTTTGAATAAGTGATAGTGTATTTGCGATTTTGTAAAATGGAATGCAATTGAAAAACAACATAAGGTTACAACTGATCATTTATTTGTGTGATATATCAAAAATAAATTTCGTTTTTTTGAAATGCATAAATGTATATTGCATTTAGTACAAACAAAATTCGTCCTAGATGTACAGGCTGTCCCATTTTCGATGTCCTTACGGGGTAACTCGTTTATTTTTAAAGATAGAGATTTGCGGTTTTCGCGAACGTTGGCTACTTTTTTGTGAATCTTACGATACCGTAAACAAAATTCTCATAGCTTGCTTTGTTTTTGAGATACAGGGCGAAGTTGAAAATATAGCATTTTGGTCCCTCTCCTGTATCACAGCTGTCTTTTAACTTAAAGGAGAAGTGAAAACTGTTTTTTATACAATTTTTTACGTAGAATCCAGTGGCGTAGTCAGATTTTCGAAATGAGCTGTCATTATTTAGATATAACCCAATGTTATAATTTTTTTAATGGAACACTCCATATTCAAAACACAAATGTTTTGCGCTTTTCAAAAATATATAATACTTGTATAAAATTTTAAGTATTTACCCTGTATTTAGATCATTTTCTTTTTTTTATGGCAAGTCAAGACAAATATCACTTTGATAGATCGTTCGGCGCAATAAACAAAAATATCACTTCCATTTATATAGGTTAGAATGAAAAGTATTCATTAAAAAAATATTATTTAATATAAGTTACTAAACAGAAATGCATTTAATAATTATTATACCAAAAATAGAAACTTATATGTAACACTGCTACAAAACAAAGTTCTATTATTTTTCTGTTGAAAATGTTTTGTAAATATTGTTCAAATTACTGCCCATTCTGTTGAAGACACATCTTCTGAGGATGGCGCCAATCGATCACAGTTAAAACAAAAGTCTTATACCTAAGTATTCGAAAACTTCTCTCGGAATTTCGTCAAGTAGATCAGAAAGAAAATCATCCATAATTTCCAAATATATTTGGTGATTCAAGTTACCGTCGAAAATGCGGTAGGCTTAATGTATCTTCTTTCGTTTCTGGAGGAACATTAGCCTACTGCATTTTCAACGGTAACTTGAATCACCAAATATATTTGGAAATTTTTGATGATTTTCTTTCTGAACTACTTGACGAAATTCCGTTGGTTCGATATAGAAAAGGTTTATCCTAATGAAAGATTCCAAAACCAGTGGATTGGTAATAATGGTTCCATAAACTGGCAACCAACTCATATATATATATATATATATATATATATATATATATATATATATATATATATATATAGGTATATATATATATATATATATATATATATATATATAAATATATATTTAAATATATATATAGATATATATTAATATATATATATATATATATATATATATATATATATATATATATATATATATATATATATATATATATATATATATTAGATTTCTTCATATTATATAAAAAATAAAATAAACCACACGCTGCACGAAAATCGAGATGCTCTGATAAATGCCTCGAGAGAAGCTTTCGAACACTTAGATATAAGACTTTTGTTTTAACTGTTGTCGATTGGTGCTATCTTCAGAAGATGTCGTCTGCGTCTTCAACAGAATGGGCAGTAATTTGAACAATATCAACAACGTCTTGAGTATCTCAAGACGTTGTTGACAATATTCACAAAACATTTTCAACAGAAAAATAATAGAACTTTGTTTTGTAGCAGTGTAACATATAAGTTTCTATTTTTGTTATAATAATCATTAAATGCATCTCTGTTTAGTAACTTATATTAAATAATATTTTCTTAATGAATACTTTTCATTCTAACCTATATAAATGAAAGTGATATTTTTGTTTATTGCTCCGAACGATCTATCAAAGTGATATTTGTCTTGACTTGCCATAAAAAAAAAAATTATCTAAATACAGGGTTAATACTTAGAATTTTATATAAGTATTATATATTTTTGAAAAGCATTTTTGTTTTGAATATGGAAAAATATACAGAGTGTTCCATTCAAAAAATTATAACATTGGGTTATATCTAAATAATGACAGCTCATTCCGAACATCTGACTACGCCACTGGATTCTACGTAAAAAATTGTATAAATGACAGTTTTTACTTCTCCTTTAAGTTAAAAGACAGCTGTGATACAGGAGGGGGACCAAAATTCAATATTTTCAACTTCGCCCTGTATCTCAAAAATGCAGCAAGCTATGAAAATTTTGTTTACGGTATCGTAAGATTCACAAAAAAGTAGCCAACGTTCGCGAAAACCGCAAATCTCTATCTTTAAAAATAAGCGAGTTACCCCGTAAGGACATCGAAAATGGGACAGCCTGTACATTCAGGGAATTTGTATCTGAAAGAAAAAGATTTTTCATCAAAATTACCTCCATATCATCTGAACTTCTTTCTTTTACCGTATCGTCATCATCATAATCATTGCTTTTTTCTACGTCCCTATCTCCCCACCCATAATCTTCATTACTAAGCCATTCAATATCTGATAGCCCCTGCTCAATTAGTTTCAATAGTCGTTCTTCAGTTAACGGCACTTTTTTATTCATTTTTCAATTCGTACTACTATGAAATAAATCCAAGATACTTAACAATAACTCTAAATAACGTGGAGTTTTTTACCATACCTGTCGATTTCCTTTTACTCATAATGTACAATATATTGTACAGTAATATTTACTCCAATATAGAAAAAACACTGAATTTTCAGCAAGTTCACTATGAAAGTAACAAATACACGTATCGGTTATTACCAAAATAAATATTGCAGGCATGTCACAACATGTTTTAAAGTTTGAAGCGCCATCTCATTTCAACATTCTGAAACAACTGCTACAACTCAGTTACACGTATCATTAATAAAATTTTTTTGGGTAAACTACTCAACGCTAGGTGAAGGAAACATTTTAAAATAGTAATAAGGATGTTTACAGAATACTGTACTTTGTAAGTAATGTGAATAGAAGCATACTACAAATTCGTTAGGATTTACATAAAGTGATGTACAATAATATATTGTACACCGTGAGCGAAAGAGTTAGGAACTACTCTTGATATATTTTTTTAAAAAACATTCAGGGGTGTATATTCTTATTGATATTTCGAATGAGATAATTTTTTTTACCATACAAGAATTTTCATCAACAGTTTAAGCATCACCAAGGAAAGATGTTGCGACTACTCTATACTCAATTAATAATTTTTTTTTCAGAGGGATTTCTGACTGCCTGTAGTTTTGATTACTTATTGAATACTTTTGATAACCATTTGTTTGTCGCCTGCATATTCTTCTGTTCATACTGTGTACCGGTAACCATGATCATATTTTTCTACAGCAAGATAGTTAGTACGGTATTTAATCACGAGAAGGCTCTACGAGATCAGGTGGGTGAAGAACATTTAATCTCTAAAATTACTAAAAGACAACTGAATTTCGAAGAATTTTTTTTACTGTTAAGAGTTATATTACATAGTTAGTAATTAATAACCTTGACAATAAGACATAATATACAACATGATCTATCGATATTTAAATACAAATGTTTCCCTTGAAATTCAGAATCTGACATAATGAATAAGCTATACTTAATACAAATCCTACCATTAAAGACTGAGCTTTTTAGTTTCAATGAAACATTTCACAGACTTCCAGAAAGTAGGTTGTTCCGATTTGCAAAAGTAGTTGGTATAAGTTTTGTATGTTATATAATATTTATTCAAAACCTTCGTAATAGACGTAATCAATTAAAACAAATAATTTTCTCGATATTTGAACTGATAAATGGCACAAGAGTCACGGCACCCGAAAATCTGTTGACGTAAACTGAACTGAATGAAGATGCTTTTAGGATTCAAACACAGAGAAGCAGACACGTTTGTGTAGGAATCGATAAACGGATATTTTGAAAACATAGACCTGTGATTTCATTACCAACCTAAAATAATATGTAGAGGAAGTACGTACAAAATGACATACACGCAGAAAATGACACAGGCATGATATTTCAAATTCTGCCGCTTCTAGCCCGCCATAGATAACTACATCACGTGACACAACCGGCTAATACCAACCTGTCAAAACGTGAACTCGCGACAGTCTTTCATTTAGGTGTCATAACCGACGACAAACATTGGTAAGTTACAAGTTTTTTCTCAACTGCAGGGAGTTTTGTGTATTAATATTATATTTTTCATAATTTTACCTTATGTGTACATTTTTTACATCTCTTAAGTTTTTATTGTTGCCTTTATTAGTTTTTTCCATGATTAATATACATTTTGTATTCATTGTTGAATTTCGAATTTTTATAACGCTATATGGACAAAATGACATACATAGGTAACGGACAAAATGACATAGGTATGTCGTTTCGTCCATAAGAACTCAATGAGCTAATTGTAGGTACCTAATAGCCTTTTCCCGTTGACTGATTGCCAATCCTGGAGTGAGGAATCAATGCGTAAAGCTATAGTAGCATTCGCAGTAATAAAATGGGCTGGCTTTTGGCGTCGAAGACATTTGGAGTGCCACAAGCAACACTAAGAAGACATACTTCGAATAGTAACGAAACTTTGGAGTCCTCTGGAAAGGGTCTAGGATGTTGGAAAGCAACTTTCACATCTGGTGTGGAAAGAAAATTAGTTGAGCATTTGATATTACTTGAATCTCTTTCGTTTGGACTGCCGCAAACGTCTGTTCAAGAATTAGCTTTTGAGATGGTTGAAAGAAACGGTTTTGCTCACAGATTTAAATCGCAAAAACAGAAAGCTGGACAGAAATGGTTAGAAGGGTTTCTGAGACGAAATGAAGATATTTTTTTACGCAAACCAGAAGCTACTCAAGTTGCTCGTGCTCAGGCTATTAATCGACCACAAGTCAAAAAGTTTTTTGAGATCTATGGAAATCTGCTGGAATCTGAGAACATTGGGCGACACAGAATTTATAATACTGACGAATCAAGCCTCTCCACCATACAAAAACCCCACAAGATATTGGCTACTGCTGGTAGGAAGGAAGTTGGCGTTAATAACTAGCGCAGAACGTGGAACTCACACCACTGCTATTTGTTGTGCTAATGCTATTGGTACATTTGTTCTGTCGATGATGATATTTTCCAGGAAAAATATGAAAAATTAGTTAGTCGGTGAAGCACCTCCTGGCACTTTAGGTGTAGCTCAACCGATGGATGACAACGGATTTATTTCTGAAATGAATCAAATACTTCCAAAGTTTTATTAAATCATCTATTAACGATAAAGTTATATTGATTGTCGGCGGGCATGTAAGTCAAAAAGGGTTTGAAACTTTAGAATATGTGGAAAAGACGGCATCATTGTTTTGTGTCTACATCCACATTCCACTCATCGTCTGCAGCCTTTGGATGTCCCATTTTTCACGCCTTTGAAGACATATTTCAACCAAGAGACATCCAAATGGCTCAAGGAACACCCAGGACGTGTCGTTACACAGTTCCAAATTGCTGTTTGATTTGTTTAAAATGTTTGCATTGGACCCACGGTTCTTGCGCGGAAGTTTCTAAACGAACCAAGCGGTTCATTTACGAGCTTTGCCTTCAATTTTATAACTTTTGCTGTGTATGTCATTTAGTCCATTTATGTAGTATGCCATTTTATCCATAGCATATGGACAAAACGGATTTCGTTGTTCTCAGTTTAATTCGAAATTATCATTTTTTCTAGTTTTTTATCTTTTAAATATCTATTATAATTCAAAGATATGAAACTAAAGTTTACTGGTGTACAATATGAATGCGCTGTGATTTACCATTGAAGAGTTATGACCCAAAAACAAAACTGTATGTCATTTTGTACGTACTTCCCCTATGTGCAGTGTGCACATACCAACACAGCCAATACGCGATGACTCTGTATTATCTCTATGGGTGACACACAACACACAAGCAATTTATTATCGCGTGATAGTTTAATCGTCAATCTGGACTGACTGAGGTAGCGTGTGCCTGTATGCATAGCGTCGGGTGTTCATAGTATGATTCTGGTCATAGAAAATACTAGTATTTGATTTTATTCAACACTCGTCACATTTTGTCGGTTTGCAACGAGTTTGAATAAAGTGTTTCCGCCTTTATTTTTCAAGTTAATTTATTACCTTATGATGTACCTACATTTCGACTATCAGTGTTTTTCTTCGGACTGATATAACTGAAATTTTTGCAAAAGTATTAAACCTGCACTAAACAGGAATTTGAACGGATTGGGAAATTAAGTATAGGTACTTTTGGAACTTACAGAATAGTCCTTGAATGGTGTATAAATTCAAAGGAAGAGAGTTATTGAGGTACACTTTATAATTTGAAAAAAATTCCTGAATATATATATTTATCTCTGCTGTTTCCCAGAGGTTTAATTGAAAATTGAGTACAACTTATTCATAAAATATTTCAAATGTTTTATAAAAACACATACCTACATTTATTTTTGAGAATATCTTTCAGGCCAAAAAGATGAATGTAGACTCCCTACGCAGTAATCAAACCCAAGGAAATCAAACAGCGGAAATTCGAATTGCAAAAGCAGCCATTACTATCTGCTTCCTGTTTATTGCAGCATGGACGCCTTACGCTGTCTTGGCGCTTATAGGTTCCTTTGGTGATCAGTCGCTTCTTACGCCAGGTGTTGCTATGATTCCAGCAGTAGCCTGTAAGTTTGTGGGCTGCTTAGATCCTTACGTTTATGCAATCAGCCATCCGAGATACAGGTAAGAACTAGCAATGGAAAATGGAAGTTTCGATAGAAATAATCATACATATCATTGAATTTACTTGAAATTGACCATTGTTGAATTGTCCTTCAAACCTCTGTTTCCACATACTATGTATTTAATATTACTAATTATAGGTTTTTTTTGGCTGGAAAAACACCGAGGTTAATTTACTAGGGTCCAAATAACAATATTCATTGTTCATTCAATGTTCATTTGGATCAATCTTCGTATTCATTGGTCGATAGGTTCAAGACAATGTAACCTACAAGAAAGACAATATTGCCAAAATCCAAATTTATGTTTTATGGTACATTAAATACTCAAGAAATTAGTGCTGCTTAAGTTAAATAATAATTATTGTCAGTTATGGAAAACCTAAATTTTCTCAACATGTGCAAAAGAAATTGTTTACTACAAAGGATTTCTCCTATACTGGAGCGTTTATCGCTCCTTTCAGATAGGAAGACATTTTAGTTCCTGGCTCCTTGAGCTCAGGCCTAGATTGAATCGCACGAGAGGTGTTGGAATATACCTTCTTTACCGTCGACACAAACCTCGACGACAGAAACGCAAATGATCAAGAAAGGTTTGAGTACATCCAATCAATCAAAAACGCGATGAAGTAGTAATTTTTGCCACGCTTTACTAAGAACTTAGACGGGATGGGAAAATTTCTTCCTTTATTTTATTTATTGACTTCCACCCAACTTTTTACGACTTTATTTGGTTCCTTGTATGTACATGTCGAGACTTTTATCCCAAAGAGTGCGTCGGTTGCGGATAGCATAGATTAATAACCTTTCATCGTAATCTGCCAACCGCTATCTGGGGACGAGAGCGAGAGACGTTGTGGAAGCCACCATTCTTCCGAGAGACGAGAAGCTTTCCGTGTCTTCGCCTGAGACGATCTGGAGGGGCTCAACTCGATCTACGTACCTAATTCCAACCCTCGTAACTACCAATTTGCAGAAGATGCAAAAGACCAAAAACCATGAAAACATAATTATTACCTATAAAACAGGTTGTTTCAGCCCCATGCATCCTCAAAAAGCTTTAGAAAGATGAATTTCGGATATTTCAGTAATTTCCATATATTATTGTTACCACTCATTCACTTCCCCGCCAGTCCCCCAAAGTTTGGAGATACCAACATTTTCACTGAATTTTCTCAAATTTTGATGGTTTTGTTTTGCCTGAACAACGACCCAAAATACCAAAAAATTAATGAAATGGTCGTCCAAGAACTATGAAACGTATTTAAAAACCACTCTCGCACCTCACTGTTGACTTTCAATACAGCGAAATAGTGCAATTTAGTATTATTTTCGGGGAATATACAACTGAAAACATTTCTCTATTTCGAATTCACTTAACGAAAAAAACATTCAATAGCATTAAATTATTCTGATTGCAGGCAAGAACTTCAGAAGAGATTGCCATGGTTAGCAATCAAAGAAATAAGCGAAGAAACCAAATCTGTAGTATCAGCACTTACTCAGAATGATCAAACACACGATCAAAAAATCGCTGCTTAGATGCCAACGCTAGCTTATTTTCGCAAGATAAACTCAATGTGGACAATGGACTTGAAATATGGAACGAAAAAGTGATAATATAGTGCCAATTATACCAAGGAGTAAATAGTCATCAGATATATGGAATTGAAAAATGTTAAAAGGCAGCCATCTATACTTTTAAATTAAAACTTGAACAAAATGTTGTTCTCGATTTCCGTTGAATACGTGGAACGTGCTCCTGAAAATTAATTGACGTTTTTTTTATTAATTTGAGTTAGTTGAAGTGACTTCTTCCTCACTCTAATATACGACTTTGCTATGACACCGGACATGATTTTTTATTCTTATTACAAATGGATGTAATTTGAACAATTTGTATATTTAGTTGTTAGTTATAGTTCCCTGAAATAAACTCCAAGCATGATCATTTCATCTTTTAATTTTCCCGTAGAATCTACCTACACATTGATGAAAGCAGTGAGAAGAAGAACAATAATAAATAATGCGTTCATTTAATTTGTTCCTGTATTTTGAATTATAAATTTGAATGGAAAAGAATTAGAGTAAAATTTTGACCTCATCTAATCAAAACCAATAATCAAGTCTTATGAACTAATGAATATTGACAGCACAATTCATGATTCGGAGGTTTAGGGTACTTCTAGCATAGATAGCAAAAAACGAATAGACATTGTAACGTTGTTGCTCACGCACCAATGTTAGTGGTGCGCAAGCTGGTTATTCCACTGGAGGGGCAAGCTGGTTATTCCACTGGAGGGGCATGCCACTGCCTATATAACCCGAGCACCGAGAATGCAGTTCTTACCAAGCTAGTTAGTTGAGTATGTTAGGTACGCTGGCTAGTATTTAGGAGGTCTCGGGTTCAAACCCCGGGGCCGACTGGTCTGCCATGAGTTTTTTTCAGAGGTTTCCTCATGGTAATGTAAGTCACTGCATGCAAACTTATAAGGCGAATGCTGGGCCAGTATTAATCCTCTGAACCCTACCCACACTTCCTATGTTCCATAAATATCCCGTCTTACCTATCCTTAATGCGCTTGTACATACAAGTGTATCCTCTGATCTGGCTGAAGGAGTTAATCCCAAACTCAAGCTGCCCGCCTCCCTGATATATACTTCAGGGAGGAATGAAACACGTGTGTTTCCTTTCCTTTCCTTAATGCAGTTCTTGGGAGGTACTGACTCCTGGGAACTCTCTCCTAGACTGGGTATTGACCAGTCTAACTCCCGTCCGTCGGCAAGTATTGATTGCCGACAAAATCCCTGAGACTGGGTATAGACCAGTCTCGTCCCGTTCCGTCCGACAAGTATTGATTGTTGGAAATCCTCGTAGGTTGGGTATTGACCAATCTATTCCGTTCCGTTCGACAAGTACTGATTGTCGGAAACCCTCGTCGGTTGGGTATTGACCAATCTATTCCCGTTCCGTCCGACAAGTATTGATTGTCGGTAATATTCTTAGATTGGGTATTGACCAATCTAATTCCGTTCCGTCCGACAAGTATCGATTGTCGGAGAATTCATATAGGCCGCGAGCTGACTAGCTCTCAGTGGTCAACGAGGTTGACCAGCTGGCGGCGATGAAACCGACCCCGGTCCCCGGAATCACGTCAAGCAGAAGCGCGGACCTAAGAACGCAGAGATCCAGCACATCCCTACACTTCGCTCCGTCCTCGACTGACAAAAGACTGCCTGCGCACTGGAGGTGCGGTCGACGCAGCGAAACGAGACCAGAGCAGAAGCCGATGCGCGCTGGATCATACTGTACAAATATTTGATTTCTGTTAATAATTTACTGTAAATAAACATGTATATAACTAAAAGATACTTTCTTCATAATTCAGGAGAACCGACAAGAAAAGTCCGTTACAACATGTCATTATCCAAAAAAAAAAAATTTTCAGTTTTTTGAAGACCAATTCACCACTGAAAACCAAAATGACAAATTACATTTAGTTTTTGAGATATAACACAAACTTGATATTTTTCTTATGGAACATGCCATATTTTATTTCTTTGTTGAAATCTACATAAAATTTCCTTTAAAGTGATGTATTATTAAATATTGATTATTAGTTTTTCAATGTTTCACATTTTTTAAAAATTCCAAGGATGGCTGCGACTGTGACATTGTGGGTAAAACAAAAAAATATTTTTTCTTTAAATTAAGTGAGGCATGCATTTAAATCAAACAATTTAATTCAAAAACACGAAAACGATACAAAACAAGAAAAAAACAAGATAATTATTTATTATTACTCTGTTGGCGATATACCATGTTCTTAATCATTCCCCAAAGAAAAACATCGAGGGTGTTAGATCGGGTGATCTAGGTAGCCAATAAATAGGTCCTTTATTTCCAATCCTGTTGGTACCAGCTCATGTAACAAGCCACTTATTTCACGGGTGTTGTGCGGTGGAGCACCATCCTGCGAAAGAAGCAATTTATTCTTTCTTCTAATGGCAAATTATCAATAAAATCTACAAGATGATTCTGTAAAATTTGGAAATATCTCTGTGAGTTTAAATTTCCATGAAATAAAAATGGTCCAATAATCCGACCTCTGTAGAATCCAATCCAATCAATAATTTTTGGCTGAGCCATCTGTTGGTTTCTTTTCAAATTGACATTAAAACAACACCATTGAATATTTTTTAATTTTAATTTTACTTATTCAAAAAAACTCTACTTTTGATTATTTATGGAAAAAAATTTCAGTTGAATAGCCTCAGCGGCTAACTTGACAGTAGTCCATCCAAATCGCAGCTGCGCGATGGCCTATTAATGTCTCCAAAACGACTGATAACACAGTCGCCATACTGCCAGCCAAACTTAGTCTACCAAAGATCGATAGTTTCATGGCTGGTGTAGCATGTTGCTTCAACCTGATAGAACCATAGCTTGTCCAAGTCGATATTGTCTAATTGCAGCCACAAAAAGTCAGCCAGCATGTAGCGCTATCCATTTACCTACTGAAGCGCTGTTACCATCTTCATTTTGAGAGAATTGTTTTTGAGGATTGGCAATTCAACTGAAATTGTTCTCCATAAATAATGGGAAGGAATATTTAGTTAAAGCAACAATCACTTAAAAATATTCAACTTTATAGTTTTAACAGTAATTTTAAAAAGAAACCACAAGAAGGCTTACCCATTATCTGCAATAAAAGGGTATTGCTTTTTGAAAACTATTTCTTCACAAAATTTGTGACTTTTTTTTTAACTTTCGAAAAAGCAAAAAACCAACGCTGAGCTGTCTTTAGGTTATAGGATCAACAAATCCACCAGGGCAGTGTTTACCCAGTTTTCGACTTATGTGCCTCTCTTCTATAATTTTCGTAGTGTTGGGTACATCTTTTTAAAAACATATTGTAATTACTTTCATAAAAATTAAAATATATACATTTTTTCCACATAAAACAAACATCGATAAACGAAAAATGCGATTACTCTATAAAAAAAACTAAAATCTATTATAAAATATCATTCATTACGAATTATGAGATCCATGAACTTGTTGATGAAAGATGAGATCAAAATTATTTGGATCCCTGGTTGTCAATTTCAATCTGAGATGTGATCCAGATCGAAGGCTGTTCTCTCTTCGACTTAATATTTACAAATGCTGAGAAACTATTTGTACTTAGATATGAAATTAGAAAGGGCAAAATATACATGAGGACTTTTTTTTATACTTGTGATTGAAAAAATGTAAACTGCTCGTTGCAACAAAAGACTCAAGAAATGGTGCAGCGTGTACACAGACCAAACTTTTCCTCTACCCCTTGAGGTTCCGTACCACACTTTGGGAATCACTGCAGGGAGGTAACCAACTGTAATATATATAATTTCATTTATTGATTATTTTCAAATTTTTAGGACTTTCTTCAAAAACGATAGAATACATCACTCTTGTTTTCAGAGGACGATTAATTGATACAATTTAATCCATCTGCTTCATTGAAAGGTGCCATCAGGATTGCATCATATAAAGTAAGTATTATATGTAATGTTATTGCAACACATAAAACTGCAAATTCGAACTATTTGTTGTAATCGTGAATCTTGCTTTTATAACGGTTCTATATTTGTGGAATTCTGGACTTCCATGTCTTTAAAGTACCTGAAACAAAAAATAAAAGAAAAAAATCGATTAGTGAATGGCAAGTTCAAAAAGAAAGTAGCTGATAAAATTAAATTCAATGAATTAGTAGGATTATATGAAAAAGAATAAGATGGGATTAGTAAATAATAGGTTGAAATTAAACTAGTGAAAAAACAAAAAAATTATGCAATTAATATACACGACGTTTCGGTTAGTTGGGTATCTCTAACCGTTCTCGAGTGTAAAATTTTTTTGTTTCAGATACTTTATAGACAATGGAAGTCCAGAATTCCATAAATACAGAAGAAACATTGTCCAAACCATTAAAACTAACAACAGTTCTAAATACAATGAGGTGGATGATAAAAATGAACGATTTATATAGAAAGAAGATTTGAGGGGAAAATTGAAAATTGAATTAGTATCAACCTTGGACTAGTCGAATAAATCTGACACCAAACTCTGTCTCAAGGATTAGTCAAACGTATAAACGGTTTTTTCATGACATCTATAATGAAGCATTCAACGAATCGGATTAAAACAAGATTAGCCCCTTAATCAGATTACCATAAAATAATATAAAGACTAATGACGATTGAACTCCTCTTGTCAGTTGATAGTAGGCGGCTTCAAAGAATTTTGAAAATGCGTTTACTCAACTGGACCGGCGTGGGTGCCCCCTCTGCCTTGCAAAGCAGGTGAGTTCATTTAATCTGTGATGGACTTTACATTGAACGGTCTAACTATAGACGTAAGTTACTACTTTTTTAAAGAGTTAGAAGCTATTCTTTATCTATACTACGAACAATTGGTATATATATTTATATGTATATATATATATATATATATATATATATATATATATATATATATATATATATATATATATATATATATATATATATATATATATATATATATATATATATATATATATATCTATATATATATATATATATATATATATATATATATATATATATATATATATATATATATATATATATATATATATATATATATGTATGTGTATATGTATATGTATATATATAATGTATATATATATATATATATATATATATATATATATATATATATATATTATATATATATATATATATATATATATATATATATATATATATATATATATATATATATATATATATATGTCTATATACAGGGTGTACCAATCTTACGACAAACTTTGGTATATGGGTTATTTTAAGAGATATCAAAAAATGATATCAACGAAAATGGTAGATGTCTTTAAGGTCCATATTTTGAAATTATTTCGAACTATACAGAGTGTTGCATAACTCCGTTACAAACTAAACATATGGTTTTTTAAATGAGAACCCCTATATATTATACCGAATTCGGATTACTCACATTTTTTTGAAGCTTTTGATATAAGATTTTGCTATGTTATACAGAGCACTTCAAAAGATATGGACACGTTTATATGAAAATCGTAGGTAAATCAACGCTCTGCAGCTTATTGCGCGTTGAAGAAAAAAATTTTATTTTGCCTAACAGTGTTTCGTAATATGATGCAATATCTCCGTATTATATTAAATTTGAATTATTTCTCATTTTGTATACAGGGTGGACGGAAACTCGAACATTTCATTTTCTCTCTTATTTCAAATGGTACACTCTGTATTTTATAGCACAAATAGAATCTTCTATTATATTACTTTATTTTTTGTCAAGCATTCCCTATACCCAAAGGTAATAAAAACAGAGTTATTTTGTAATATTTATTGTGAACCATAATTATTAACCTTATATGTGAAAGCAATAAACGTTGAATGTAACAAAATTTATGAGAAATCTCGTGTGTGAAAGTCGTGTTTTATCGGTTAGCGTAGAGATCATTCTTGTATGTCGGAAATGAGTTGATACTAAACGTGAAATTTATATAAAATGTCCGTGATGATGTGAAGAAAAACATTAAATCAAAATATTTTGAGTTTTCATGTCGGAAGACGAGTAAAATTGAACAATTTCCACCGTTTTAGTTGTCTCGTTCTTGTGTTTATAACTAGTGAATATACGATATAAAAAGCCGTTTACCTATCTAGAGGCCGTGCAGATAAACATATGTATGAATCATGTCCGGTTTCAAATGTGTGAAATGCAATTATGAAATTAAGAGGAATATGAAGAAAATCATTTGTGCGGTTTGTGAAAATAAATTTCACACAAATTGCGTTGATTTAAATGAGGATGAAATAAAATTTATAACAGATGAAAGTAACATAAAATATTATTGCGAAGGATGCAATGATACTTCAACAATAGCAGAGCTAAAGAAAATGCTTGGTGAATGTCTGAATAAAATCGAAGAACAATCAAATAGAATGGAAAAATATATAAAATTCATTGAGGATAATGTTCCCATACCAGACAGTCATAAAACCAACACACATAAAAAAAGTTATACTGATGTTCTATTGATTAAACCAATAAAAGGACAAAAAAGTAATGTAACCAGAGAAGATATTGCTAGTAAAATTGATCCTGGGGAATTAAAACTTGCTGTAGATGGTATGAAAAACATAAAAAATGGTGGAATTATGATTGGATGTGACGGTAACAAAACCAAGGAAATAATTTCCTCTAAAGTGTCCCAAGAATTAGGAAAGAAATACACAGTAGTCGAAGCCAGTTTGAAAAATCCAAAAATTGTTATTAGAGGCGTCGAAGAAAGATATATGGAACGTGAAGATGAATGGATAGTGAAGGGAATTATTGAACAAAATGATCTGAAAATTATTGATAACAGTATAGAAAACAAAATGAAGATTGTTAGGAAGTATGCAAATAAATCAAAGAACAATTCGTGTAATCTAATACTCGATATAGATAGCAAATTATATGATATAATAAAAACAAGAGAAAAACTTAACGTTGGATGGAGGAAATGCTTTGTCTCAGATTATTATGGTGTAATTCGATGTTTTCACTGTTCTGGTTACAATCATTTCTATAAAGATTGTACGAATAATAAAGCATGTATTAAATGTTCTGGAAACCATAGAAGTAATGAATGTGAGTCGGATATACAGAAATGTATAAATTGTTGTAAAAAGGTTGAGAAATTAAATATAAATATAGACGTAAACCATAAAGCTTCTGATCCCGAGTGTCCTTGCTACAAGAGAATTATCGAGAGTATACATAAAAAAATAAATTATGGTGACAAATAGCAATTAACACCTCAATCCATTGTATATTTAAATTGCCAGGGATATTTGAACAATAAATGCAATATTCAACTATTGATAAGTAATTGGAAACCTACTATCTTATGCCTATCAGAAACACATATCACTGATGATATTAGTAATAATGAAATAAAAATAGATGGATACAAATACATAAATTGCTTGTCAAATAATAAACGTACTGGTGGCATCTTGATATTAATTAAGGACCATTTGTCGCACAAAGTTAAACATATTGAAGCCAAGGATAATTATCTATGGATAATGATAATTGAAGTCAAAATGGACCAGCAAAAATACATTATTGGCTGTTTGTATCACCCTCCAGCTATTAAGACGAACGTTTTCCTGGATGATTTTGACGATATATTGGAAAAAATGTGTGAGCTCGACGGCATATTGTTATGTGTCGGAGACTTTAACATAGATTGGAAGAAAAACACATGTTATTCTAAAAGATGTAAAGATATAATATATCGTTGGGGATTAAAGCAAATTGTCACAGATTATACCAGAGTCACAAAAGATAGTTCCACATTAATTGACTACCTTGTGACAAATAATGAATACATAAAACCTACTGTACTTCATACTCCAAAGATTTCCGATCACTCGATCATATTGGTCAAATTGGATCCAAATCATGAAAACCTGAATAAACCATTTTATTTCCGCTATTATAAGAACTATGATGCAGACAGACTTCAAAATGAATTGATGGATATGCAATGGAATAATGATATAACAGATATAAATGAATTGACTCATAATTTCATTGAACCAATTAAAAAAATTGTAAATGAAATGTGTCCTGTTAAAACTGTATCAGTAAAAAATAGCGAGATCGCGAAATGGATAAATGAAGAAATTATACAACTCATGAAAAGAAGAGATATCAAATATGAACAAGCTATTGTTACTGCTTCAGAAGAAACTTGGAATGAATACAAGAAGATAAGAAATTCGGTTACATATAAACTAAGAGCAGCAGAAAAGAAATATTACCACAGACTAATACAGCAAAGTTCTGCACAGAATATCTGGAAAAACTTAAAACATTTACTACCAGGTAAATGTAAACATAACATAGAGAGAGTAAAATTCGGACATCACTTAGTAAATGGAGATAATGAAATA
Source organism: Cynegetis impunctata (assembly GCA_030704885.1). Classification (NCBI taxonomy): domain Eukaryota; kingdom Metazoa; phylum Arthropoda; class Insecta; order Coleoptera; family Coccinellidae; genus Cynegetis; species Cynegetis impunctata. The sequence goes on along the minus strand of JARQZK010000010.1, from coordinate 848,000 downwards.
AGTGAAAACTTTAATAAGTTCTTCATTAATAGCATAAATGAAATAACCAATTCTATTCCAAAGTATTACGCCCATGAGCGATATCTGGAGCATATAAAGTCGCATGGACATTTTGCTGAGTTCAAATTAGTGTCAATGCAGGAGTTAAAAAAAATTGTTTCTTCTCTGAAGAATACTTCGTGTCCAGAAGATGGGATAAACACCAGAATTTCTAGAGATGTATTTCAAGCAATTGGTAATAGACTCTTGGATATAGTGAATACTTCACTCACGTATGGTGAGTTTCCTGAGGTATGGAAGACTGCGATAGTTATTCCAATACAAAAGGTTCCCGACACTCAGGTTTGTGAGGAATTCAGAGGAATTAATACAGTTCCGGTGTTTGAAAAGATAATAGAACTTGTGATAAAACAACAACTTGTAGATTTTTGTGACAGAAATGAAGTATTATGCGACTCCCAATCTGGTTTTCGTGCGCGACACTCATGTGAAAGTTCAATTTTGAAAGTATATGATGGTTGGGTTAGGGAAATCGATAAAGGTAAAATAATATTAGTGTTTTTTCTAGACTTTCAAAGAGCATTTGAGACCATAGATAGAATTTTTTTGATAAAAAAATTACGTAAAATGGGACTGTCGGGAAATGTGATAAAATGGTTTAGTTCCTATTTAAAAAATAGATCTCAAAAAGTTAAATTTAATAATTCGTTATCGACATCTAGAATTAATGAATATGGAGTTCCACAAGGAACGGTGTTAGGCCCTCTCTTGTTTATTTTGTATGTAAATGACATTGTTAAATATGTAAAAAATTCTAAGATCTCAATGTTTGCCGATGACACAATTCTTTATGTAACGGGCGAGGATATTGCATTCATGTCACAATCACTGCAAGATGACTTAGATAAGTTATATATATGGTTATGCGACAACAACATGAAAATTAATGTTAAAAAATCAAAATTTATGACTGTTGGCAGTGAATACAAGATAAAAAATTTAAGTGAAACTGACTTAAAAGTAAAAATTAATGCAGAAGTAATTGATAGAATAGATAAAATGAAGTATCTTGGCATAATAATTGACGAAAACTTAAATTTAAAAGCGCAAGCAGAGTACATTGCAAATAAGATGTCAAAAAAAATTAGCCTTTTATACAGATTAAGAAGTAAAATTGATATGAACACAACCTTATTATTGTTTAAGACATTGACACTACCTCACATTGATTATTGTTCGTCACTTTTATTCAATCTACAAAAAAATTGTATTCATAGATTGCAGAAAATACAAAATCGGGGTATGAGAGTAGTACTAAAATGTAACAAAAGTACACCTATTAAAAATATGTTGTCAGCATTACAATTAATGAGTGTAAATCAGAGAATAACTTATCGAACACTAGATTATATATATAGGATCAAACAAAGAATGTTACCTGATTATCTAAGAGAAAATTTGCAGTTTGTTAGTGAATACCATGATTATCAGACCAGACATCGAAACGACTTTCAGATAGATACCTATAGGACACATAATATGTATAAATCCACGATGAGTAGGGGGCTTGTATTATACAATAAACTGCCCATAAATATAAAGTACTGTCAGAGCTACCGAGATTTCAAGAGATACTTGATGGAGTATACTTTTGAAAACTATTTGTAATAAATTTAAATGTAAACTGTTAGTTGATAATAGCTTTGTGCTAAATAAAGATTATTATTATTATTATTATTATTATAAAATGTCCTATATAATAATAAATTTAAATAAACAATTTATTCTTAACAAAACAAGTCACCAAAAGTATAATTCTAACCGTAATATTAAACTAAATGTTCAAAGTGTTCCCTTTAACATCAATGCAATGCTGGAAACCATTACATTTTCTCAGTTAGCGTTGAAATTGATGTTAACGATGAACACTTTGAACATTCAACGTTTATTGCTTTCACATATAAGGTTAATAATTATGGTTCACAATAAATATTACAAAATAACTCTGTTTTTATTACCTTTGGGTATAGGGAATGCTTGACAAAAAATAAAGTAATATAATAGAAGATTCTATTTGTGCTATAAAATACAGAGTGTACCATTTGAAATAAGAGAGAAAATGAAATGTTCGAGTTTCCGTCCACCCTGTATACAAAATGAGAAATAATTCAAATTTAATATAATACGGAGATATTGCATCATATTACGAAACACTGTTAGGCAAAATAAAATTTTTTTCTTCAACGCGCAATAAGCTGCAGAGCGTTGATTTACCTACGATTTTCATATAAACGTGTCCATATCTTTTGAAGTACTCTGTATAACATAGCAAAATCTTATATCAAAAGCTTCAAAAAAATGTGAGTAATCCGAATTCGGTATAATATATAGGGGTTCTCATTTAAAAAACCATATGTTTAGTTTGTAACGGAGTTATGCAACACTCTGTATAGTTCGAAATAATTTCAAAATATGGACCTTAAAGACATATACCATTTTTTGATATCTCTTAAAATATCCCAAATACCGAAGTTTGTCGTAAGATTGGTACACCCTATATATATATATATATATATATATATATATATATATATATATATATATATATATATATATATATATATATATATATATATATATATATATATATATATATATATATATATATATATATATATATATATATATATATATATATATATATATATATATATATATATATATATATATATATATATATATATATATATATATATATATATATATATATATATATATATAGAAGCCTTCAAATCTTCACAACAAATCTCAAATTTTTAATGTGAAAGATAAAACTATAGCTAATAAAAATCAGGAATTTATTAGATCATCTGTAATGAGTGTAATAGCTGTTACAATCAGGCAGAAATTTTGCCACTAGATTTGAAGAACATTAGTATTCCTTCATATTGAATAATAATTTGTTATTTTCTAGAATAATTTTATATTATAGTAAGCGCTTCATTTATTAGGTTGAAGTACGAAAGTCCCAATAGTGACAACCGCTTCCTTTGTACCTACCTAGCTACCATTATTAAAACTGTACAATGCCGGAGATGTTCATTTGCTTGAAAATGTAGTAAAAACATTTAAATAAAACTAGTGATAAAAAACAAGTATATTGTTTCACCTTTATAGTTAAAATCTAGTATAACAAAATAACGGACAAATCCATCCAATATTTAAATGATACCATTGTGATTCTCGATCTGCGTAAACGGTCACGTGACTTCGCTATAAAATTTGTATTAGGGTAGGAGAATCCTGACGGCCTATCGTGCCTCTAGAGCTGGCAATCCTTCACTCTACTATAATTTCATAATAATTCTTATTTACACATTTTTCAGGGTGATGGGCATTGGAGGGGTAGAAACTATGCATCATCTTGGTTGGAACGTTCCACCAGATGAGTTGATTCATATTCCAGAACATTGGCTCCGATATACAGAGCCTCCTGCATCTATGCATTTTTTGCTTGGCTTGATTTACATAGGTTTCTTTCTTATGGCCATCATTGGAAACGGACTGGTATTGTGGATATTTTCAGCGTGAGTATGAATAATGTTTTATTGCAAAATGCCTTCTGGTCGATTGAAGTTTCCTTATGGAATACTTCTAGACGTATTGTTCTAGAAAATGATGAACTATTTATTGCACTGTATCAAAAGTCAACATCGGGAGATTAAAATTGTTTGAGCATGCTCAATTTACTTAAATTGCAGTTTAGGATCACGTGGAGCCTCAATCGAAAGCTTATTTCGCAATGCATACAAGTCTGAAGCTTAGAGCCAAAAATATCAACATTTGTTCAAGTTAGAACTTAAAACTTCAGCATTAAAAAGCTTTTCACTCTTTTGAATCAGATTGTTGTCATGGATACGGCATTGGCGAAAGGTCAAAAATTATTCAATGTGTTATTGGTATCTTCTAAGCGTATCTTTATAATTTAGCTCTCATAGCGCAAAAACAAATGTGTTGTTTTTGGGGCAGAACAGAAACAATCAAAATTTGACCAAATTTAGTCGAATTTTTGGCATCTCCAAAATTGGTACCAAAATACGTGAAACTTAATTACAAACAACATATCAGAGATTCAGCCTTCTAGGGCTTCAAATGGTGAATGGAGTTGGAAAAACCTGTTTTTGAAAGATTTTGGCAGCCCTAAACACCCTCCAAATTGAGTTGCTCGAAAATATGTAAGTTGATATCAGGAAAGTGCCCTTTGGTAATATACATTATTTTCTCTGATTGCTGCTATTTGTATGTTGAGATTTCTTGTTTATCCACAGATTGTAGACATTGAGTTAAAGGGTTGAAAATTAATACGTGGATTCTGTTGTTTCAACTTTTTTCCTTAGCAGTCAGTCGCCATATTAATTTTAGAGTTTTAATGGTTTTTCGTCGGTTTTAAGATTTTGCTCACCTACAAATTGACTTAGAGTTTGTATGTGAAAAAGACTTATAATCGGGGGAGAATAATTCCTTTGTTCTTCTAAAAACTAATTGTAAGGGCGACTTTTTTTTTAATGCAAAGTTGGGGTCAGAAGATCGTTCATACGTGGTATTACATATTATATAGTGACATTTGAAATTTCAAAGTAAAACCTCGATCTACGAAGAGGTGGCATGGCTATGAAACAATCCTCAAATTGAAAATCCATCTGTATAAGGAATTTTTTTAATTCAAAACTTCATACTAAACCAAATATTTAGGTAGGAAGGTTTATCTGGAACACTCTCTATATTTATACTGAGAGGCTCATTCATAACAGTCCACCTGAAATATGTTTTATGTTAGGGTTTTTTTCTGGAAAATCTAGAGATATTTTATTTGGAATTTTTTCTAAACTTCATATTGAAATATTCAGATGGAAATTTTCATCTCTGACAGCCTCTCTTTTTATACCGAGTGGCGCATTTAAAAAAGTCCACCTGAAATATTTCCATCAGGTTTTCTTCTGGAAAACCTCGAGATATTGTATTTGGAGTTTTTTCAAAACTTCATGTTAAATCAAATATTCAGGTGGGAAGTCTTATCTGGGACATCCTCTATATTTATACCGAGTCGCTCACTTGAAATAGTATTTCTGAAATATTTTTTTATGTTCAGGTTTTTTTTTGGAAAACCTTCATATAAAAACAGAAAAACCAAAAATATTGCATTTCTGCGAATTATTATGTTATGCTTTTACTTTCAGGGCCAAAAGTTTACGAACCGCTTCCAATATGTTTGTCGTTAATCTGGCATTCTGCGATTTCATGATGATGTTAAAAACTCCAATCTTCATCTATAACTCATTCTATAGAGGTTTTGCTTTGGGACAATTCGGTTGTCAAATCTTCGCTCTGATGGGTTCTCTATCAGGAATTGGTGCAGGAATGACGAACGCCTTCATAGCATATGATCGCTATACCACGATCACTCGACCTTTCGATGGTAAATTAACGAGAACAAAAGCGTTTGTGATGATTTTGGTAGTTTGGTTGTATACTGTACCATGGGCAGTTATGCCACTTACTGAAGTTTGGGGGAGGTTTGCGCCTGGTAAGTGTAAATTGTGACAAGGAAAGTGAAAATGATAATAGGGGAAGGACGGGTAAGACGGGGGGTGGTGGGCATGACAGGGTACCAGGCCTCTGACGTATTTCAAAGTAACCTATCACTTTCGTATTCGCGCCTATTCATAAGCCGGCATGGCAGGTATCTTTCGTGTAAGTCACAACTTCGCCGCTAGTCGTGTATTTATGCTATCGTCAAAAACGCGATTCAGACCGTTAGCACTATAATTTCTTGAAATACTTTCGGCAGTGTGTGAACATTAGGTTTTGTGAGTTGCAAGTGACATTTGTGTTAATCTTATCAACAGTCTATTGAAGTAACAGGTAATAACTTGTACATTGAAGAAATATTGATAGTTATTTTTATAATTGATTTTGAATTTCGAAACGCATAAACGGGCAAGATGGGGTATTGAGTACCCCATCTTGCCCGTCATAATATTGATCACTTTTATCTTCTTTTCTATTGTTTAAGGATGGTTTTTAAATACAAACGAAAATCAGAACGAGGAAAATGGTCGGAGGATTCAATTAAAAGGGCTATTGAAGCTATTCTCAAGGGACAAATGGGGTATATGTTGGCTGCAAAGACCTTTTCCGTCCCACAAACTACCTTGTAGCGAAAAGTAAAGAAGGTTCGCGAAAACAATAATGAAATACCTACATAATATAATTGTACCTTTGGGTCCTAAACTCACTGTTTTTTCTCAAAAGGAAGAGGATATGCTGGTGAGTTATTTACTAGATATGGAAAGAAGGTTTTTTTGGCCTTAAAACTAGAGATTTGAAAAAAATGTTTTATCAACTTGCTGTGCAAAATAATAAGTCTAGTCCATTCAATTCTGAGAATTGAGTCCAAGATCAAAGCAGCTTTACTGTGATTAGTCCAAAGCAATTAATTTCTCTTCCAGTAACCAAAAAAACGGCGGGGATATCGAAAAGGCGAGGTAAAACTGCTATCATCACCTCTTCGCCCTATAAACGGGAGTTAGAAGAAACTATTAATAGGAAAATTGACACTGAAAAATTGAAAAAACAAAATAAGGTACTAAGACAGATAAAAAAAAGATGAAAAAGAACTCAAGGCTAAATCCTCACAAAAATTAAAATCGAAAAAACGTGATTGTCTATCATCGTCTGAAAAAATTGACGATGACAACCAAAACACTCCATGTCTGTATTGCACAGGACTGTATTTGGAGTCTAATGAAGGCAAGGAAGATTGCTTGCTCTTCTTGTCATAAATGGGCTCATTGTGGCTGCGCAGGTGTCGACGATAAAGATGCTGAAGCGACACATATTTGCGACTTCTGTATTCCCTAATGATAGAAAGAAAAACTATACCTCATCTTACCCTATAAGACCACCCCATCTTACCCGACCTATCGGGCAAGACGGGGTGATATCTCATATTTAAGAAACTTTTATTTTATTTCTAATACCATTAAAGAAAATTCCTAATTTCATTTTATTTTGTGAGACTAATAACCAAAGAACTGTTTAAAAATAAATGCCATTAAAAAAATATGCACCCCTATGATTTCTCGAGGTTTTGTCCTTAGCTACCCCATCTTGCCCGACCTTCCCCTACTTAATACATAATAATATAGGCCAAGCTACAGAGATTTGTAGGAAGCATTTTGTGTAAAAAGTGTTAGAAGAAAACCAGCTGCGCCATTGTTTGTAAAATAGTTCTATATGATATAGTGATATGTTTTTCACTCGACTTTATTATTTATAACTTTGTTATTAACAATTTTATGCAAAAATTTTTTTTTAGTTTTTTGCTTATAAAAATGAAACTATCAAAGTAATCGTGATGGTATCAATAGACTTATTGTAGAAAATGAAAAGACGAAGAAAATGAGAAGTAGGACGACTCGATCAGACCCTTAGTTTAAGAGAAAATCGGAAAAAACCGTCCAAAATGCAGTTTTTTCGAAAATTCTTAACTCGGTTATTTTTTGAGTTGTACCGTAGATCCTCCGGCTAGTATTAGTTACTGATATAAACTTCATTTGTGCGAAGATCAGGAACTGTCCGATGAATAGTTTTGGATCTGTGGCCATTTGATTATGTTACTATGCAATTTTCCAGCAGACCTGAATGCGACAGGTATGGTCCGATTTCAATTTACTAAAAAGATTTTGAAAGTAGAATTCTCATAGTTCAAAACGTTCATCTTGGTTTTCCATAAAAACGCTGAGAAATATGTTAAAAATAAAGCTGAACATGAGGAAAAACGGCCGAGCGCGTAAGAGTAGTTGAAGAGTGGGGGTAGAGCAGCAGGCAAGGAGAAATATGACATTCGAAAGCGTCGGCATTTTGAACGTGACAGTAATTTCTAAACGTTGTCAGATAATAATTGTAAACCCCCACTCTTCAACTACTCTCACGCGCTCGGCCGTTTTTTGTCATGTTAAGCTTTATTTTTAACATATTTCTCAGCGTTTTTATGGAAAACCAAGATGAAAGTTTTGAACTATGAGAATTCTACTTTCAAAATCTTTTTAGTAAATTGAAATTGGACCATACCTGCCGCATTCAGGTCTGCTGGAAAATTGCATAGTAACATAATCAAATGGCCACAGATCAAAAACTATGCATCGGACAGTTCCTGATCTTCGCACAAATGAAGTTTATATCAATAGCTAATACTGGCCGGAGGATCAACGCTACAAATAAGCGAGTTAAGAATTTTTGAAAAACCTCCTTTTTGGCCGGTTTTTTCCGATTTCCTCTCAAATTAAGGATCTGATCGAGTCGTCCTACCTCTCATTTTCTTCGTCTTTTCATTTTCTATAATAAGTTTATTAACACCATCACGATTAATCTGATAGTTTCATTTTTATAAGCAAAAAACTAAAAAAAATGCAATTTTTTGCATAAAATTGTTGATAACAAAGTTATAAATGATAAAGTCGAGTGAAAAACATATCACTATATCATATGGAACTATTTTACAAACAATGGCGCAGTTGGTTCTCTTCTAACACTTTTTACATGAAAAAATCTCTGTAGCTTGGCCTAATAATATAAGTTTGGATCTTATTGAATATCATCACTATTGTATACTTGTGAGTGCTTTCCAGAATATTTTGTAATTCTAGTCGTATATTAATAACAGTTAGATTGCGATTTATTAAGTCCACATCGCTATGAACAATTGTAGGAAACATTAACCAACTCAATGAAATTAAACATGTTAACCCCATCAGTCCCGTTAATTATTCTGCTAGAATGGTAGTGCCTATCACAGAGGCACTTCGAAAGATATGATTTTCCGAATTAAAATAACCAATTGTAGAATATTTCCAAAAAATTTTTTGAATTTGTCAAAAACAAATTTTTATATTCTTTAAATATAAATTTACAAGTATAGCATCATCCAATAAAATCGATTCTGAATTTGATGAAATCTTTAGCTAAATTTATAGTGCATAATCTTTTAAATAATGGAATACTGTTCTATACTTACACTCATATTCGTATTGAAAAAAACACCTGGTTTTTCACCAAAACACATAACATAGCCTATACGTTCTCAGCTTTCCGGTTTTGGCCGCCATGCGTTCGGCCACCCCGATCTTCATCGGTAGATCATATCTATATATTGGATATTATTTTCTTTGTATTCTTCTCACTTATTTTATGTACATATTTTTCTGCGTTGATTAGTAATTTCCAATTCACTTCTTCTATTTTTTGTAATAGTTAACATTAAATTTGGAATGCATTATTGGAGTTTTTTTTCTCATAAGTACAGAAGGACTCACTTATGTTATCGTATTTAAACGTAGTGAACTTAATTATCAACTTCCACAAAATATAACAATCAAATCATGAAAAACATACTAGTCGACCATGGTCAATTTCATACATTACATAAAGTGAACAAGGAAAATTCTTTAATAATTTAAAAAATTATCAAACAACCTTCCAAGGAAGCTGGTTATACGTATTCAGCAACGCAAAATCTGCATTCACAATCGAACGGTGAATTATAGAAATTGTCAAGTCACCCCGACTCAAAATCTGCATACAGCTGTTTCGATCTTATTAGATCTCATCAGTGCAGCTTATTTGACTCGGAGTGAATTAACAAATCTCTAATTGCGCGCTCCGAATATTCGGAGCGCGCTCTCGTGGGTATTTCCAAAGGTTTTAAATCACTATGTTAGTGTGCCTTGGAATCATATACATCACTGTTGTAGAGTAGATATCTTCATATCAGGAGGTACGTGTTCGAGCGACGAATTTCTGCATTTTCAGTCTAAGCGGTGAATTGTTGTTTCCCAATATCTTTGGTGGGATGGCGCTCTGGATTGTTATCCAGCCAGTGTTACTGACCACGATTTGTATTGGGGAACAATTAGAGATTTGTTAATTCACTCCGAGTCAAATAAGCTGCACTGATGAGATCTAATAAGATCGAAACAGCTGTATGCAGATTTTGAGTCGGGGTGACTTGACAATTTCTATAATTCACCGTTCGATTGTGAATGCAGATTTTGCGTTGCTGAATACGTATAACCAGCTTCCTTGGAAGGTTGTTTGATAATTTTTTAAATTATTAAAGAATTTTCCTTGTTCACTTTATGTAATCCACAAAATATTTTTGCGATTAGACGATTCTTAAAAATTTAATAACTTCTTAAGCATACTTTTCTGAATGATTTGCAGCAAGATCTATTTTACTTGTTCAATTTATTTGAATATTATTTTCCTAACATTCTCAAACATAACATTTTTATATATCTATTATTATTAAAATCTGGTATTAATATCAAGTCACTAAGAAGATCTATTGCCATTATATCTTGAGGTATTTTTGCTATTATGATTTTGATTAGTTATATTTTTATTTCAACATAATTGACATATTTAACATTTATTATATTTTGTTATAACACATGATCCTTATCTTTAAAGTAGATACCATCCTTCAGATTGTTTTTTTGTTTGTGTTTCAAATAATATTCATTATTTGAAGAAAATGTTACGCCCCACTCTTCTTATATATTCATTCCTATATATGCATTTTCCCCCATTCTTTCAAAATTACTATCCCTAGTTGAAGCAACTGCAATTGAGCTTGTCTTCCCATATATATTTAATTTCAAGTTCATATTCTTGTAGCATTATAACCCAGAGTTTCTACTATTAGTTTATTGTTCTACTTGTTAATGCCAAATAAGCATATATATATATATATATATATATATATATATATATATATATATATATATATATATATATATATATATATATATATATATATATATATATATATATATATATATATATATATATATATATATATATATATATAATCTCTTGATAATTATTAGCAATAACAGGCTGGTTGAATCTTAAAAAACTCGACTTAATTAATAAGTTTTTTACTTTTTTAATATTTTCCCATGACTAATTTCTTTTCTGTTAAATAAATAGTACCCTATTATTATTATTTTCGAACATTACATAGGTAAAGGTTTCTGTAGTTTCCCTTCTAATGATAACAATTTTGAATGTTAATATTAGACTGAATAGCACGTAATAAATAACAAAAAACAACCACGTCCGAAAGAATTTTTAACAAGACAGATCAATCTTATCTATTCAATTTTTTCAAGTCAATAAATGTCAAAGAATTTTCAATTTTTTTCAAAAGTTTTGAATAACTATGAATGTCGTGGTAAAACGTCAACTTATTAATTAAGTCGAGTTTTTTAAGATTCAACCAGCCTGTTATTGCTAATAATTATCAAGAGATTAAAAATAAATCACAGGCAACAACAATTCGAATAAATAATTAAATATTGCAAGCTGAAAATATGGCAATGATCCCAAACTACATTGTTTTATATTGTAAGTACCTTTTTTCATTTAAAAAAATTTGAAATTCTAAATAAAAATTTCATTAAAAACGGCTACTTCCATATAAACGAACTATACCGACAATTTTTGCTTTACTTGTTTAATATTTCCCAAAACTAATTTTCTTTTTTAATGTTAATTTTCTCTTTCTGAGATCTCTCGGATGGAATTAATCGCCTCCGTGGCAAAGTTTGACCAAATCTCCCATACCGGAGAGTTCAAACAATAAACCACAAATAAGTGATTTTCTTCCATAACAGAGGATTTTATTATAAAAATTTCATTAAAAACGGCTACTTCCATATAAACGAACTATACCGATAATTTTTGCTTTACTTGTTTAATATTTTCCCAAAACTAATTTTCTTTTTTAATATTAATTTACTCTTTCTGAGATCTCTCGGATGGAATTAATCGCCTCCGTGGCAAAGTTTGACCAAATCTCCCATACCGGAGAGTTCAAACAATAAACCACAAATAAGTGATTTTCTTCCATAACAGAGGATTTTATTTATCAAACTATTTTCATCTCCAAATTTTCAATCCAATACTTAGCTACGCCGTTCTGATGAGGACCAAAGAGTCCGAAACACGTGTCAACGGCTGCTTCCATATAAACGTTCTATACCGATAATTCTGCTCTACTTTTTTAATATTTTCCCATGACTAATTTCTTTTCTGTTAAATAAATAGTACCCTATTATTATTATTTTCGAACATTACATAGGTAAAGGTTTCTGTAGTTTCCCTTGCCTTCTAATGATAACAATTTTGAATGTTAATATTAGACTGAATAGCACGTAATAAATAACAAAAAACAACCACGTCCGAAAGAATTTTTAACAAGACAGATCAATCTTATCTATTCAATTTTTTCAAGTCAATAAATGTCAAAGAATTTTCAATTTTTTTCAAAAGTTTTGAATAACTATGAATGTCGTGGTAAAACGTCAACTTATTAATTAAGTCGAGTTTTTTAAGATTCAACCAGCCTGTTATTGCTAATAATTATCAAGAGATTAAAAATAAATCACAGGCAACAACAATTCGAATAAATATATATATATATATATATATATATATATATATATATATATACATATATATATATATATATATATATATATATATATATATATATATATTCACTTCATTTTATTGCCACGAACGTGTATCGATAACACGAAGAATTCTGTTTTATATTCATCTGCTGCCTGTATAGGGGATAAAATTGGAGCGCTTGTTACTGGAGGTATGTAAATGTTGCATTACATCGAAATGAAGTGGCAACTTTACTTATGCTTAGCGAATATAGTAATCGTTGCCGAAGTGTTTTCATCTATCTGTAAGATGTGGTTCATTTGTTTCCGACTGGTGGCGCTGTGTCATATTTATATGCCATAGAGTAACTATAAGGAAAATACAAGGCCGTTAGAAATATTTGGTTGGTTATCACTTTCGATGGATGGATGATACTGATGAGCTCCAAATAAGGGCGAAACAGACTGTCTATAATTTCCTTTGATTGTGATAAACAACTTAATGTTTCTAACATACACCGTCCAAGGTATATGGAGGCATTTCGATGTTTCGTGAACTCGTATAACCAGCTCCGCTAGGAGGTTTGTTTGATTAGTTTCAAATAAATGTCCTAATTCACTTCATTATATGTATATATATATATATATATATATATATATATATATATATATATATATATATATATATATATATATATATATATATATATATATATATATATATATATATATATATATATATATATATATATACATTATATGAACGAGTATTAATTGCCGAAAAATTTAAATAAACTTTAATAAAAGTTAATGGGTACTCAGCAAGGGTATCAAAAGTGGGATCTTTTTAGCTACACCAATATTTTTCGATAATAATTTCTTTATTCTTCAGAGTCTAAAAACAACAAATAAAAAACTATATAACAATGTACCTACACTTTTGATGCCCTTGCTGAGTTTATGACGAAATTTAAAATGGAGAAATGAAATAAATAAAAATTGAACAATTCTTTTTCAGAAGGATATCTCACGTCCTGTACATTCGACTATTTAACGAATACGTTCGATAATCACATGTTCGTAGGCTCTATTTTCTTCTGCTCCTATTGTATACCGATGTCCATGATAATTTACTTCTACAGTAAAATTGTCAGTACTGTATTCAACCACGAAAAAGCTCTCAGAGAACAGGTCAATATAACTATTTCACTTGGAATATGAAAAGCATAATACATGTTTTTAGGCGAAGAAAATGAATGTCGACTCTTTACGCAGCAATCAGAATCAGAGTAATGAAACGGCGGAAGTGAGAATTGCCAAGGCTGCCATTACCATCTGTTTCCTCTTTGTGGCGTCTTGGACTCCATATGCCGTCTTAGCGTTGATTGGAGCTTTTGGAGATCAATCGGTGTTAACGCCAGGTGTCACAATGATTCCTGCTTGTGCCTGCAAATTTGTAGCGTGTTTGGACCCTTATGTTTACGCCATTAGCCATCCTAGATACAGGTTAGTGAACTAAATATAGTCTGTCCAGCGAGAATTGACGTGCACGTCATCAATCAAATATGGCGTCGGTCGTGAACATTGTTGCCAGACGTAATAAATAATCTTAAATCGAACTTTTACTTACAAAATCTTCGAAGTACTAGGTTATCTCGGCGACGCGGCGACTGTCAAACGTGAAATTCCAGCGCGTTGGTCCGATAACATTGCAAATTTTGAAATAGAATAACAACTTAACAACCATTCAACTTATTTTCATTACCTACTAGGAATGTTAATATTTCTTGAGATATGCATACGATTTTATATTTTATGGACAGAATATTTGTCGAAATGGATGATCCGGTCACTATCACCATATAACTATTTTTTCAGAAAATTACTTACGACAAATATGAATTTTGACAATTTAGAATTTTATTTATTTGGGTTGGCAGCCTTATGTCATTATTTGCGCATGCCTGTGATGTGCACGCCAACTTTCGCTGGACAGACTATATGAATTAGTATAATATACTTTGGAGGTAGCTGGAGGTTAATGGGAAAAACTGCAACAAACTTTTAGTATAAATAAAGCGAGATGAACCTGAGTCACTCGCGAGTCAAGTAAGGCGCATATCGGCATATTTATACGCATTATATGAGACCTCTCGAAGAAGACCATTTCCAGATAATAAAAAAAATAACTTGAGAAATGTTGAATATTATATCTCTTTTAGATTTTAACGTATTTTACGAATATTATCGTTTAAAAATATCTCGGTTATTATCCTTTTGTCTAAGTCATTATTTCAGTGAAAATTATTAATATTAGAATTGATTCTGGATTATCGTCTTGTTAAAAAATTGCGGAGATTTTCTAGAATAGGTGTAATATTAAACATAGTCGGAATTATGTGTAGGTAATGTTATGTAATAAAATGTTTGAAGACAAATCCTTCAATCAAATAGGTACCTAACTATTTTGTACCTTACGTGGGTAAGGATTTTTGTGTTTTCCCTCACCATCGAAGATCTAACTGCTGTTATTAGACTGATTAGCATGTAATTAGTAACTGAAGACGGCCACAGCTGCAAAAAATGTAATGAAACGTAGTTGCCTGGTATCTGACTTTCTGATTTTTTCAAAACTCTTAAACGTAACTTTTTATGAAATCGGTTTAAAAACAGACATGACCTCTTATAACAAAGAGGAGAAACTAAGTATATATCAGTGGCGGCTCGTGAGGTTTTGGTTTGAGGAGGCTACAAGAGGTGTTAAAATATACACCATAGGCGAAAATTTCTAGGATTTCAAGGTCAACCGCCTTATAATTTGAAGAAAATCAAAGTAAAACAAGCACCCTAAGCTATTAATTTGTTTTCACTTTCGAATGTCTACCTTGAGACCTACAACTCCTATTTACAATATTCACAAAAACTCTTCTCAGCCAATCAATCAATTCATCTATTCATCAAATTTTTTTTTCTTTCACAAAATAGTTTAACGAATTTGTTAACAGCTGGTGAGAGCAAATAAAAAGTTATTATATATTTTTGAAGATTAGCGGGATTCTACGATCTTTAACGTTATCAAAATGATCTATAATATCCTCATAAAATTTGTTGTCTTTCGCCAAAAGTTTTACCAATTCCTTTTCAATAGACAACAAACTAATATTTTTCAAACGATCCTGGCTCATTGAATTTCATAAATAAGTTTTAATTCTCTTAAGAGTGGAAAACGAGCGCTCTACGGAAGCCGATGTCACCGGGATAGAAACAATTAGACATAAGAGTTTATAAACTTGGGGTAAATCTTGATTCAAATCTTCATCAAAAAGGTATTTAATAGTCCTCACATGATTTTCATTTTGCCCCAAAATTTCATTGTCATTATAAACAACACACAGTTCACTTTTTATGGCCACCTTATCAAAAAAAGTGTATTTTTGACATAAATTTTCCAAAAGGTTATCTGGAAAATTAGCCGAAAATCCGGTTAACAAATTTTTATTGAGTAAGTCGAAGAAATGCAGTTCTTTCTAATCAGAGAACCTTATTTCTATTTGACCCCTAATAGTATCCAAAATTTCATAAAATATTTGCTTATAGTGAAGCTCCATATCTGCGTAACTGAATTTCTTTCGTTTTGGGCTAAATTGAGTCGTATGATCAGTAGTTCGAAATACAGAAAATAGTTTTTTAAAATAAACTTCTGCACGAAATTCTGAGATTTTTTCCAAAAGAAACTTGAGCCGATTTCGTCAGTAAATTACATCTGAAAACTTGTGCTGTAAGATTTGAAAAACTATTTCTGTTTGTTCAAAAATTAATTTAAAGATGTTTAAAAAATATACAAATTCCTTATCTTGTAAGTAAGATATTAATCCGCGTGCTGTATTTAAAGTTACTTTATCGGTGAAAAATTCCTCACTTTCAACTAGGTATAGAATTAAATCCTCAAATCCTAAGCGGCCCCAAACAGAGACATTTTCACTAGTAAAAAGTAAACACTGCCAACAAAATAATTAATTTTTTACCTGTGATCCGGTTAGGCAAGGATGTCTCTCATAATTCCTTGTATTAAAACCGCGGTTTTGTTGTCTGTTACGCTGCACCAAATTGTTTAATTCAGGGGTAGGTCGCAATGTTTTTATCAAAACTTTATCCTCATAACTTAGTGCACTAAAGTTATGGGATAACAAATATTCCATTAAGTGACCATTGCAATTTTTGAAATTAACTTCAGTAACCAAACTCATTTTAAAACAATACGCGAGCAATATAAGTAAACACGCTGCTGTTTTCGGCGGCCATTAGACACTACGATCACACTACGTAATTACCTACTACTGTATAGATAATAATTGAATAACTTGGCGTAACTATCAAACCAAAAAGTTATAAACTCAATGATTGTAGGGAATATAATATAAACTGTGGGAGTTGAGATAAGTTCTAAAATCTCTGAAATCCAAATTTGAAATTTAAAATAAGCTCGTCGATGATGCAACCCAATTTTGACTCTCTTATTATTTAAAATCATACTGTCTGTTTTCTTTGAAGGTTATTTGATGATCACCATTGTGAAATAGCTCTCTATATTCAAACTTATAAAAACTCTCCAATTCTATTAATATTATGAATTTTTTTTGTCTCGTATAGTTCTCAGTTACCTACCTGAACTAATTAGCTAAAGAATTTCCTCTCAATTTCATTTAGATGTCAGATTTAGATTATTCAGGTTTAGATTATTTAATGGTCCAAAAACTGAATCAGAATGCATTTAAAGTATTAAAATTTATCGAACAGTTGTGCAAATATGTTCACTCATATTTTGAAGATTGTAGGTAATTATCTTGTGTTTTATTAGGCACCAGAGGGGGTCCAAAGAATTCAGTGAAATTCTCTTTCAAATTATTGAAATCGTAATAGATACAAATAGAAGGTATACTGAATTCACTAATTTAACACATGGTAACATTCGTTTCGGAACTCAAGACCTCCTTCAGGTAACTCAACCGATTTTCATCCATTCCTCCAATTCATCCATCATAAAATTATACTATGATCATCATTCAAAATTCAAGTGATATTGAACAAACTTTTTTCATTTTCAGACAAGAACTACAAAAGCGGCTACCATGGTTAGCAATCAAAGAGCCGAACGATGACGTTAAATCAACAGCAACAGGAGCTTCTCAGAATGACCAACCACAAGAACAAAAAGCCTAGAAAAATAAATTATTCAGTGATATACAGCGCTGTAAATAGAGCGTGATTTTAAGTGCCAAGTGAATTTTTTTTAGTAAACTTCTAACTGTAATACCAGAAAATATTGAATATCTACTGATCTCAAAGGGATATTTCAGACACTATGAACCGTATCTAATTCTGTTACTATTTATCTCTTTATTTATTAATTGAAATATTTTTGAATTATTTATCAGAAAATATTTTTACTGTTTTCAGAGAATTAAATGAATTTGTGATTCAATTTCAGGTGAACCAACCTATTAGCTTCATTAACCCGATTAGTATTCTTACATTCTCGAGTTGCTTATTTGTTATAGTTATGTACATAGATGAATAAAAGTTTCTGTTTTACAGTAGAACTCCAATTATCCGAATTAATGAGGACCGGGACCCATTCGGATAATCAAATATTCGGATAATCGGAGTTTTTTTAAAAAAATTGCCATTGGAGAGAAAAAAAGCTACGTTTTGATATTGCACTATTTTTTTATTGAATTAAATGAAAGAAACATGATATTTTCACATGTTTTAAATATAAATAAAATGTACTCATGTACAAGTTTAGAAATAAAAATCATTGTTTTTCAAACATCTCCGCCAATGTAAGCTGTTTTGCGATCTTCATCCGTTTTCGGGCAGCCAGGTCACGCATTCGCTTGACGGTGAGCAGTTGCAAGTGGTCACACTCGGGCTGACGCTCCATCCACTTCAAAGCAGTCTCGAGGCCGGCAAATGCTTCACTATCTGATGGTCCAGCGTCTACTTCAACATCAGCAGAAAGTTCTTCTTCCACTTCCACTTCAACATCTTCTCTCACACATTCAACAATTTCATCGTCATTGAGAATTTGAAAACCAGGGTCAGACGTGTCACAAGCCATCCACTCTCCTACATCTTCAGCACTTACTTCTGATTCTTTTGATTGATTCTTCGATTCTTTTTTCAATAAACCTTTTCCAATTCTTCCAGATGTTATTTAAAACCAGTGAAAAATACATTGAGTTTAGCAAAATTCTCTTGCCCACCTCTACCACGTGTTGTGCCTACACTGACTTCGCGGAGGGAAGGACAATAGTGAGCGAACGCGCAAACACTGGCTTCGCGGGGGGAAGAATAATAGCGCACTTAGACTTTTTTTGGACAAATTTTTTTCTGAAAGTGATTCTTCGGATAATCGGCGATTCGGATAGTCGGAGTTCGGATAATTGGAGTTCTACTGTACTTATAAAATGTAACATAACGAAAATCAATTATTGGATTATATATTAAGTTATAATAAAGAATATAATACAACCTCATTAAAATGACGTATGCAATGGACAGGACATGATTATGTTTATATATTATGAAATGTTACCAAAACAAAAACCCTTAAATTAGATTATTTTGTAGTTTTTCCTGCAATAAAATGAGTGAATCTCAGATTCGTTTCATTCTGGCAACCTCAATGCTAATTACCTAGACTTAGAAATTATGAGGAGTTAAAGTAAAAAATAAATTAAATAATAATAACTACAAAACTTACTACGTTTATTACCACAAAAGTGTATTTTTGTAATAATAAACGTAGTAAATTCAAGTTTTGTTTTTGTTCATCCTGTTAAATTATCACGTAGTAACAACGGATTCCATAGAGGCCTCGGTAGACCAGCGGTAAGGTGAAATGCCTTATACCGTTTGTAAACCGAGGATTGTGGGTTCGAGTCCCACCTTGCTCTTGGGTGTTGTGTATGTCCAGAATTTAGTGGTTATAGATTTAAGATAAATTGTTGGGTAATGTGCATCGTTCACAAGCCCATTGGCCGTTCGGAACCGGCGTTAAACTGTAGGTCCCTCGAGTTTAAAAAAAAAAAAAAACGGATTCCATCAACTAATAGCTCTTTCAAATACTTCAAATTATTAAAATTTTTTATTGCAGTTCATATACAGGATGTTCCAGATGAAACTTTCCACTTGGATATTTAGTTCAATATGAAGTTTTGGAAAAATACTATAAAATTTTCGGGTTGACATGCAGACGCCAGTGTTTACCTTTAGATGTTCCCAAAGAATAATGTTTTTTTTTTGTACCCAAATCAGAAGATCCGGCTAGCTTATATGATACAATATCGAATTACAAAAATCTTGAAAATTTTGAGAAAGTCTCGAATTTCGCGAGGAAACGTTCTTATAAAATTGGTGTATCGAAAAGCTATTAACGTTTCGTCACAAGATTTGAAACATCGTCAAAACATTTTTGTGACTTCTGGATCGCCCAAAAAATTGATCTGTCGAAAAAATTAAAAACTGCGTTATATATCTATAGTTGCGGAAAAAATGTCCCTTTTTATATTAAATAAAGTATTTGTTTTCTATTAAATATTTCAGTTGTAGAAGGAGTCGTTCGATGATTATTTTCGTTTGATCTTGAGAAGGACTGAGTAGAATATGCACAGAAATTTATTTATTTGCGCGTTAGGAATTATAATATTTTTAATTTGATTCTACAAATAAATATTATCGAGAAACGAGCTCTATTGATTCGATGTAACATACGGTTACCGAAAAAATAGGGTTCCTACGATATACTCCCGGAAACTGGCAAAATTTCAGAACACGTCAAAAGAACTGTTGAGGCTCATTTAGACATGCCAGTGTACTCGGCCGAGTAAAATGCACACGCATCAATAGCAGAAGATTTCGTATTCACACATGCTAGTAGCTAGTATACTGGCATGCTAGTAGCTAGTATACTAACGAGTTCAGTGTCAGGTATACATGATTCTTAAATTTAGCGTCCTAGATCGATCTCAGATTGCATAAAGGGTATTAATTCGAAAACAAATGAGTAATATGAGTACTCAGGTTATAAAGTCTTGTATAGACAACTTAACAACTATTTCAATTGATGAATTTAGAAGACATATTGGACGACATATTGTGTGAACAGAAGCCAAATATATTCATGTTCATAGTTAAGCTTCGGTTGTGAACTTTTTGCAGAATCCTTTAATTTGCAATACGCAGCTACTCGCTTTAGGGTACGAACATAACACATAAGTCGCGGTGGAGGTGTACGTGGCGGTCGCGGTCGATGTCGACATCTATGTAAAACAAACACATTGAGTCGAGTGGGAGCAAACAGAGCAAGTAAGTCGCGGTGGAGGTTTAGCGCGATGCCATCCAGGAGGTTTACAGCGATGCTTTTGAAAATCAAATCAGTTTGTTTCACATGGAAGCTTACCGCGCGGTCTACAAGGATGCTTCGCTGTGATTGATGCTTTCAAGGCAGTGTTGTCATAACCCTCAAGCAGCTCGCATAGAAGACGTGTGGCTCCTTTGGGTATTAAGTTTCTCTTTTAATAATTTATGTTAAATAGAAGGAAGATGTCACAGAAAATATCATATCCTTGCCATATTTTATGAAGATAGTTAAAATACTTATTAATTTTTTCATTTAAACTCTAGAAGTCGTTAGAATAGTCGCTAGATTTTTTTGTCGCTAGACACATAGTTCAAGCCGCTGTAGAAAACGAAATGTCGCTAGATCTAGCGACAAATTCGCTAAATTGGCAACACTGTCTCGACTGAGTATCGCTGGTAACCTCCTTGATATGTGCGGTCGACATCGACCGCGACTTAACTAGTGGCATCCACCGTGACCAACACCTCCACCGCGACTTTTTATTTTCCACAAACGTTCCCCGTTTATGTACAGTTCAATTCAACAGCATGATCAATAAAATTAATAGTTATTTTTTCACTCTACAAGAAACTACTGCTAGTAGTTTTTCACATTTGCCAGTACACTTGTACTCTCGAACCCCCACTCTTTACTAGCACGAAAAAGTTGAGCTGTGTCCGAGTACACTCGCAAGCCAGTGCACTAGCACCAGTACTGTTCACACATATTATTTTCATGCTAGTGGCGTGCTAGTAGAGTACTCGGTCGAGTACACTGGCGTGTCTGAATGAACCTTAATTTCCGAACTTGTTACATAATTTCTATATCGGCATACGAATAACTCATGTCATAATGTCATTGGATGACAGATTTGTCGATGACATCTAAAGAATAATGCTTATGCAACTATCATATTAGCAATACGTTAATTCTGATATATGTATCGGTTGCAACTATTCCATAGCAGAATGAAATAAATCATCGTTGAGTAAATTAACTTTGGGTAACAAGTATGGCAAGAGGTCAGCAGAAACTACAGTCGCAACAAAAAGCAGCTGAGAAGGCAGCAAAAGTGAAAAAACAACAAGGACACAGTGCCAGCGATCAGCAAAAATCTGCGCAGAAGGCACTACAACACGTTTGCAGTATTTGTAGTGCGCAAATGCCTGATTCGAAAACCTACAAACAACATTTCGAGAACAAACATTCCAAGTTGGAGATGCCTAATTTTCTGAAAAATGATATAAATTTAAATTGTTATAACTAACTGGAAGTATCGATGGAAATTAAATTAGAAAAGAGCTATATACCTCTAATTGTCGAAATATGAATTATATAAAATGAAAACCTACAAGTGAATATATATATATATATATATATATATATATATATATATATATATATATATATATATATGTATATATATATATATATATATATATATATATATATATATATATATATATATTTATATATATAAATATATATATATATATATATATATATTATAATATATATGTATATATGTATATATATATATATATATATATATATATATATATATATATATATATATATATTCCTAATTGAATTTCAATATTTATGGGGGTGGTTTTTGGGCCCATGTTAAGAAAAAACTTCATATGAACATATGTCCTAAACGTCTTAGATTTTGACATACAGGGTGGTAAAGTTTTCAAAAATAAATAATTTATTATTAGTATCTACAATACCACTTAAGATATTTTAATGAAATTTGTCATGCATGTACTATAAATCAAAAGGCATTTTCTAATGTATCACTTTTTTTTTAAATTTCCACCAGTGGCGTTCGTACGTAATTTGACCTGCCTATTTTGGCAGACATTGATGGTACGCCAAAGATTTTTCCTGAAATAAAAATTATTTTTGAAAGTAAGTAAAGTAAATATCTACAGTGAGTGCCACTCACTGTAGATATTAATAATAAATTATTTATTTTTGAAAACTTTACCACCCTGTATCTCGAAAGGTAAGATGTTTAGGACATATATTCATATGAAGTTTTTTTTCTTGAAATGGGCCCAAAAATTACCCCCATAAATATTGACATTCAATTAGGAAATACCCTATATATATATATATATATATATATATATATATATATATATATATATATATATATATATATATATATATATATGTATATATATATATATATATATATATATATATATAATATATATATATATATATATATATATGTATATATATATATATATATATATATATATATATATGTATATATATATATATATATATATATATATATGTATATATATATATATATATATATATATATATAGGTATACAAATAATATATTATGCATTGTTTTCGTTGGCTACATTTGGAAAACTTTTTTATTATTATTTATAAAAAGTTCTGCATGTTCTACAATCGAAAATTCAACCATCAGATATTTAATTATATCAATCGTATACGAGGTTTGTCCAAAAAATTATCTTTGACCAAGTGTAAAGTTAATTCATTTTTGACCATATCAAAATTTTTCATTGAGGAAAGATGTTAGCGATTGAAGATAATTCTCAAATGTTCAATATTATTTATTTACAATAAAAAAATGAAATGTCAATCCTGTTATTGCTAAAAAAAGAGATCGACAACTAATTGAACTAATAATTT
The DNA here is from genome assembly GCA_030704885.1 of Cynegetis impunctata. Classification (NCBI taxonomy): domain Eukaryota; kingdom Metazoa; phylum Arthropoda; class Insecta; order Coleoptera; family Coccinellidae; genus Cynegetis; species Cynegetis impunctata. The sequence continues at coordinate 824,395 of JARQZK010000010.1, read as the reverse complement.
TGAACTAATATATTTGAATATTTTTTTATTGAGTTTTCTCGATGAACATCTTGATAAAATCGGTTTTCAAACTTCAATGGTCTTTTATTGCTTATGAAAGATGAATAAATAAATGAATATATATACCTATATATATATATATATATATATATATATATATATATATATATATATATATATATATATATATATATATATATATATATATTCCAACATTGGAACAACTGAAGATTTTGAAATTAAAAAAGGGGTTCGCCAGGGATGTATCCTGTCCCCAATGTTATTCAATTTGTACGTGGAAAGGTCATTCTCCGAGGCAATCTCAGATAGCCCCTTTGGTATTAAAGTAAACGGAATCCCCATTAACAATATCCGATATGCGGATGATACCGTGATAATAGCAGAAAACGCACAAGATCTCCAAAGTCTGTTGGATCGGGTCAACGAAGAAAGCCAAAGACTAGGTTTGAAACTTAACATCAACAAAACCAAGTTTATGATTGTTAGTAGGAACGATATTCCACACACCCGAATTCATATTAATGAAGAGAATATCGAACAGGTCACACAGTTTAAATACTTGGGATGCATGATTAATAAGGAATGGGATCCGGATCAAGAGATAAGGTGCAGGATCGAGCAGGCTAGAACAACCTTTCTAAGACTTCGAAAGTTCCTTACAGACAAGAACTTGGACTTTAACCTCAGATATAGGATGATAAAGTGTTATATTTGGTCCGTTCTCCTATACGGCGTTGAGGCATGGACGTTGAAAGTAACAGTCATCAACAAAATAGAAGCCTTCGAGATGTGGATCCTGCGCCGAATGTTGAAAGTGTCGTGGGTCGATCATGTGAGAAACGAGGACATTCTCCGAAGAGCCGGTCTAGCGGGTCGAGAACTTTTCGAAAATATCAAGAAAAGAAAAATAGGTTATCTCGGACACATACTGCGCGGAGAACGCTACCACTTTCAACGCCTCATTCTTCAAGGTAAAATTGAGGGAGGAAGAAGAGGAATAGGAAGAAAAAAGTTATCATGGCTTAGAAATATCCGTCAATGGACGGGGATAAAGGACTTCCAAACATTACAGAATGCTGCAATTAATAGAAGCATATGATAAGAATAGAAAAAGATGAACGCCTACGCAGGAATCTGCACGGCACTAGAAGAAGAAGAATATATATACATATATATATATATATATATATATATATATATATATATATATATATATATATATATATATTATATAATATATATATATATATATATATATATATATATATATATATATATATATATATATATATAAATATATATATATATATATATATATATATATATATATATATATATATATATATATATACAGTGTATATATAAAGTATGGACTTACCCTAATTATTTGGTAGCCTTCAGGTTTTATGGAAAACGCTCGAATAGGTCGATTTAGTTTTTCTATTTCCTACATTTTGACCAAATTATTTTGTTCTTTCAATGACATCTGTCAAAAATATGACGTCATCGATATTTTTCTTAAATGACAGTATATAGCATGCGATACATCATTTGAAAGGTCTTGCTTCACTCAATATGTTCCTAAATTTTTATGCGATTCTGTAGTTTCGTTTCAAAATGGGGGCGGTAAAATTGTGAAAATTATTTTTAATTGACTACCAGTAAAAGAATAACTTTTTCTCGATTCATCAGAAAAAAACAATCAATCATCATACTCAGACAGTACTAAGGCTTTATTATTCAATTCCTGTCCTCACATTAAGTTTCTTGGCCTGGGTTTGTTTTTAAATTCCATGGAGAAAAACGAAATTCGATATCTCAATGGCATTACAATAGAAGTCTTGGACGGCCGCCATTTTTAAACGGAGCTGCAGAATCGCATAAAAATTTAGGAACATACTGAGTGGAGCAAGAGATTTCAAACGATGTATCGCAAGCTTTATACTGTCATTTGAGAAAAATGTTGATGACGTCATATTTTTGACAGATATTATTAAAAGAACAAAATAATTTGGTCAAAATGTAGGAAACAAAAAAACTAAATCGACCTGTTCGAGCGTTTTCCATAAAACCTGAAGACTACTAAATTATTAGGGTAAGTCCATACTTTTTTTCCGCACTGTATATATTATATATATTGTCAAGTGGTAGATGATCAGAGAACTAAGTTCCATCAGTGAAATAAGTTCCAACCAAAATTTTTGTCACCGAATATTTTCAAACAGAAAATATTGAGAAACCCAATATCTACAGCAACGCGGCTCCCTATTCGTTTACATCAATAATTGTGAACTCGATCAAACAATCTGAGCTGTCATGGCGACAGATTGGAATGAATATTACAGAATAACAGTTATCGAGTTGATGATATTTTAAACGTTTTTCATGGATAACGATACTCCTGAAAGTGGAGAGGGGTCAAATAAAAGAAAAAGTTCTACTGGAAGAGAACTATCGAAGAAAAAAAAAGTAGAAAAAAATCCCAATGTGGGAGGAAGATTGGTATGTAGACCCCCTGTGGAACTGAAGAGGTGAGTAAATAACATACATATCACCACTGTTTGAGATTAAGGTGTAGGCTAGTTCCTGATATCCGTTATTTCTTGCTATTCTTTTGATAGTTTTATCTTCTTCAGTGTAATTTTGCTTTAGGTGGTGGGACCGAAATTGAACTATGAACGAAATGATGAATTGCGCTTAATTTTAGCGTGTTTCGGTGAATGCAAGTTTTCTGAATGTCTTGAAATATATTCCTATATAAATATATTTTTCCCCCCAACGCATTTTGAAATCTCCAGCGGCCCTTATCAGAGTAGATGAGCTTAAATTAAATATCTGGGGTGTCTCCTGATACAGAACAAAACTATCATAGCTTTATTTAAAATATTGGCATCTTCAAATTTTGTACAAGGGTGAGGTGGGGAGTGACAACCAGTGGTAAAATATATGGAAATGAATTATTTACAACATACTCTTAATTCAGCCATCTACGTTTTTTTGAGTGATCGGTGGAGCTAAAAAGAAACCAGTTTTGGGAGGCATTTGGCACCAAAATCCCTCCAAATTGAATGCGAAGATTGAAAAATTGAGCGTTGATTAAGTTGATGCTAAGAATGTGCATTTTGAAGGTATAATCTTTTTCGCTCACTGCTGCCCTTTTGAGAGATATTTCATGTCTGGTTTTTGTGGTTTTTGCGCAATTCTACAGCTTCTGCTGATTAAGATAGAGGGTTGAAATTCAGTACTCAGATTGAGTTGACGTAATGAATTTGACACTGATGCCTTCTAAAATTTGAAGCGTTTTAGAGGATTTTCCAGCATTGCGCATCTATAGCAAATTCAGTAAGAAGGCTGAAAATTTTTACGTGAATTCAGTTGGTGCTCTTTCGGAATTTCAAATAGTTTTTCTTTATTCTTCAATTTGTATGTAGAAATTTCATGCGGTTTTGCAGATATTCAAGCTTATTGAATCTCTTCAGTCCCAACAAATTCAGTTAGAGGTTTAATAATTTATATGTTAAAAGAAAAAAATGACCTTAGTAAAGGATCTCTGCGGCTCTAGCGTTTTTAGTTATTTCAAGGTTCAAAAGCAAAGTGTATTTTCAGTTTTCGAATTGAACTGAATCGAACTATTAAACTCATCTATCAATGTGAGATATGCATCTATTTGTCTATCACTCCTTGTTAAAATACAAAAAACATTATCTCCATAACGTTTACAGAAAAAAAAATTGCTCGTCAATTTATTTAACTGAAAATTTTAGTTTTCGAGTGACTATTGAATATTTCTCTCACCAAAGGATATAGAGTGAATAGGCACTCCCTTGAGCTTCCTGAGTCCAATAGTGACCAGTCGTTGTTTTGGCTCTGGGTATATTTATTAAGTCTTGGTCTCGGTACCAAGACCATAAAAATATCACGACTAGTCTTGTGGTTTCGCGAAGCCATATGTTTTCGTAAGACCAAGACCAAGTCTTGACAATTTTTATCAAGTCTTGGTCTTGATCTTAGTCTTGGTGCCAAGACGAAGACTAGTCTTGAGGTATTGCGTAGCCCTATGTCTTTGTGAGACCAAGACAATGTCTTGGGAATTTTTATCAAGCCTTGGTCTTCTTCTTGGTGCCAAGACCAAGACTAGCAATCCCTTTAATTGTTCAATAACTTGTGGCAAGTGTTTTCTTCAAGATGTCTTGAATATCCTCCACCTTTATTCCAGACCATCTCATTCGATTCCTTTCCATGTGCCCCATCGCAAACTGCTGGAAAAAATCGAATTTAAAAAAAAATTGGTAGAACCTCTGGTAAGTTGAAATATATAATGATAGTTACGAAAAATAAAAAACACTTTTTTCAGACGGGATTTTCTGCGAACAGACAAGCATTAGTAAGACCAACTTACGATGGGAGGAGATATTCTTTTGATTCGACACTTGAAAGATCGAAGTGTGAGTAAACAATATTCAATAAATCTTTTTAAAAAACTGGTTTATTCTAACTACTCAGAATATATCCCTTCGTCAGTGCTATTTCATTATGTTTGTCTATGATAGAGTTTATTGAACTTATTAATTAATATGCCTGACAAATTGATTAAATATTGATTAAAATACGAAAGGTGTAGTGGGAAATCAGAATGGAACGAAGTTCCTTTCGCTATGTATTATGCATTAAAGAGCAGTTGCAGTGAAATCAATTAACAACGTTCGAGAATATTTAAATAAGAAAATATGGATCGTGACAAAGTATTGACTTTTAATGAAATACACTATGAACCTGTAGATTTGGCTCCATCCTTTCATGAAATGTACGAAGAACCTAAGCGCGAAAATTTGCCTCTGCCTCATCATACTGTGCCGAGCGTGGTTGATCAGAAGCAGCTCATCGAGGTTATGCGACAAACGACCGATGGTTCCTTCGTTTATCTGACTTATGCTGTTCCAAAATCATCGGAACTCTATACTCCTTATGCCCTCAAGTAAGTATAAACTTGTTAGTATTAATAATATTAATAAAATAGTGAAACAACTTCAACAACTGAAAACAGCTTATCCAGTGACCAATTTTCTTTAGTCGATCTATACCTACGTTTCTTTTTGTAACCTAACCAACAAAACAGCAGCGTGTAGTGTAATATATTTTGTCCACGACTGTACTATAAATCATTCATTATACGTGTGCTTCCTGAAGTACAATGATACCTATTATTCACTAGTGTGTATAATGGTTTATTATACACTGCATGACGTCACACTCAAAACGTATGTCCAAACTTGAGACTATCATTCACATTGTTAGGATAGTATTTTTATTAGATTTTCAGGTTTAATGTAACTATAATAGCTTTTAGGCAATTATTAAACTAATATTTAATATAATGCCCAACTTATTGAATATTTACTCTAATAAATTATCTATTTCATTTTTATCAGAGTGAAAGAAATGAATGGAATCAATGTCAAGTGAAATAGTTGACGTTTACGTGAGTATGCAGTTTTCAGTGAACACAGAAAATGTTATATCAACGCTTTTGATAACTATTTTTATTGTTGAGAATGCAGATTTTTACTAATTTTTTTGAGGAAGTCGTGGACAAAGTATAGTATTCTACTCGCACAAAATTACAATTTTTCACTAGGGTGAATTGCGACACTCGCTTGCAGCTCGTGTCGCAAACTTCACCCTCGTGAAAAATAGCAATCATTTTGTGCTCGTTGAATAATATACTATTATTTTTCAGTTGTATATTATACGTTTATTTCACCTCGGATACGGTTGCTATAAACACACTCATTATGCCCTAGGCCATTATGCCCGCATTTGCGGGCATAATGGATTAAAAACGCACGCTTATTGTACTAGGAGAAATGAAGCAAATTTCATTGATTAAATACTTCATAATCCTTGTCGTATAAGACTCTGGATTTCTCCGGCAATGAATTATTCGCAGCTTTGGCTGCATTTTCTATGATATTCTTGGGTAAATTCATTTTCATTTCCATTATTTCTATAAGACTACACAAAGAAAGCAGGAATGACATTCACTAAATTTGATGACAAAAATAATCACAAACGTCAAAATATCAACAAATGACATGCCTACTATGAGAAGGAAAATGAAGAGGAGCAATGAAACGATTTTAAAATCGCTTTTTCATCATAATATAATAATTTTTTCGTGAAAAATAAAATCTTGTATGCACCACGTGCGTTACTAGATCCCTCCGGGCGTAAGGATCTATATAACGCACTTGGTACATAAATAACTATTGCATTGCCGTAAGGAGATTACAACCATAGAAGTGCGACGAGAAAATTTTAGATATTAGCAATAGTAGGGGAGCCCGAGATGCTAAATGGGTATTTACTCGAGCATCGTGGGGACCTTCTGGATTGTGAAGATAAGATACTAAAACGAAAATAAGTTTATATGATGTATGCCATTTCACTTGGGGGGAAAACGTGCGCAGATCTTCAAAATATGTAAAAAAAAATCGTTATATAAAATACTCGAGCACGTCAGATATTAATAGTTATATTATATAATATACCCTACATCATCTCTGATAACGAAGGCAAGTTAATCTGCTGTATTGCATGGTGGGGGTGACCGTACGAGACCAAAACTCATCGGCGATATTCAAAAATACAAAAAAAAATCGCGAAATTTCCTTCAAAATAAAAATAAAAATTCAACCGTGCTCGAGAATGTCAAGGTGACGTTTTCTTTTTGCAACTTTTTTAGTATCCAATTTCCTTATGCCACGTGCAAATCGTCAGATCATTGAAATGCATACTCTTCTGTATGTAATTAACCTGCTACCTTGCCTTAATCTGACGCGCTAGAGTTTTTAGAACGTTCGATTTTTTTTACTAATCTGATGGTCTGCCTTAGACGAACGCTCCCATATTAAGGGTTCATGTATAGTGGGGATACTTAACAGGGTGCAAGGTTTCCCCCAATATGTTATTCTGCCGCGCTTGAGTAAATCCCAAAATCTGCGCTTGGGCTCCCCTACTACAATGAACAATGCTCTGTTTTACTTAAACTAGAATGTACTTTCACAAACTGGAGATTCTTCACTGTGCTCATTTGATGTTATATGTATTTCGACACCGATAGGCGAGTAGTCGATAGATAGTAGTGCTGTCTAGTTTATTACTTAAAAATATGCTCTGCATGTATGCTTGTTATAGTTTTCGGTGAAGAATAAACAATAATTTCAATCATTTTAAATTCGTTGGATAAATTGAAAATCACAAAATATTAGTTTAACTAAAAAACAGGTCCATCACTCAGCGAAAGTCAATTGTTGAATGAATAATATAAAAAATTGCGTATAGACGAAACCACGGCGATGGCGACTTTGTTTTGAGGTAACATAACCTCAAAGAAGGTATTACCCGTTCGGCGTATACTCACCACGTGTCAAAAAGTTATACAAAACATTTGAACTTTATAATAATATTGATGGAATTTATAATATTTTTCGAAAGTTTTTCTTTAGAGTTTTAATACTTTAGATTTATTTATGTGAAGTCATGAAGCTTATCACTCGACCCTCCAGCCTTACCACATGATGTTACACTTCTTTGCCCGTTTTCACCCCCTTAACGTGTGACGTAATTCATTTAAGGCGCCCACCGTTAAATTATTCCTTGTTTCCCTGAAACCTTGACAACATGTATTTGCTGTATTGATTCCAATGTCAGTTAGTTTAATATAGGTATACATTGAAAATTGGCTTATTTCTGAAACTGGTCTCCTGAACGTTTCAAAATTATAATACATTTCAAGAAAGCGAACATAGAACATGTAATTTTCGAACATTTTCATAATGATCACCTGTCACATAGTATCATAATTCATTATTTGCTTCAGAAATATTGTTATTTACTGAAAGTTAGAAAAACTCATAATGTTTATAGTACCTATGCTTGAGCAAACTTTGATCAATTATATATTATATCTAATTGATAAAACTATTCTTACGACTTTATGATAAAAACTAATATAAATTCAACACTTTTTTTGAATAGTTACACAGTGAAAAAATAATGAAGAATATCAACTAAGTATGCTTAAAAAAAAGCCATTATTATTTATTTTTAAAACTATGAAACTTTCGAAGTTTGAAAGAATAGTTTTGGAATTTTTCAGTGAATCTGTATCTTATGACAAGGAGTAACTGACATAATTTTTCATGTTTATACTCGAGAACAAATTGAAACTGTGATAGTTTGAATAGTTTAGAAATTAAATAACTAATCTTGATTTTTATAACTCAGAATTGTCAATTTTACTGAAGTGGACAAGACAAATTTTTTCACGATGAGCAGCAAAGGGGTAATGCAACAAATTGGGAACGATGCTATCTACACATCTCTGGAGAAATGGGAAGCCGAATACGATATGTATTGTAGACTCATGCGTATCAAGACGTTCTATTTTTTTCGATTGTGGAAAGGATTCAACGTTTGGAGAAAGTTGATCATCTTCAGGTAGGGATATATCAACGGTTTGTATTAATGTGTCGTCTCAAGACATGTCAAAAATCATATCAACTAAACATGTATAATTTAAAAGAGAAGCTTTCCAAGTATTTCTGAACTGTATGAAAACATTATTCAAAATTTTTTACATTAATTCCTGAATTCATTTACGGGTGCTCCCTTAAGATTAATGGTATCTTATTGAGAACCTTTATGGCCTGATACCCAGGGCCCTCCCGACACCTCTTGAATCGATGATACCTACTAACAACATTATCCCGATATCTAGTATCATGTGCGTGTACATCTCGATACGTACTATAAAATTCCATATTCTTCCTCATAAACATGAGATTCTCCAAAATATACACACAGAGAAATGTCAACACACCAAAATACAAACATGATATCTAAATATTGCTATTGTTCTAATAGTAGAGGAGCCTGGGATGCTGAGGGGGGGGGGACGTGTGCAGATCTTCAAAAATGTAAAAAAAATCGTTATATAGAAATACTCGAGCGCATCATATATTAATAGGTTATACACCCCACATCGTCTATGATAACGAAGGTAAGTTAATCTGCCGGTTTGTATGGTGGGGGTGACCCTACGAGACCAAAACTAATCGCGACAATTCAAAAATGCAAAAAAAAAATTTTACCGTGCTCGAGGATGTCAAGGTGACGTTTTCTTTTTGCAACTTTTTTAGTCTCCTATTTCCTTATGCCATGTGAAAATCGTCAGATTAGTGAAATGCATACTCTTCTGCATGTAATTAAATCACCTTGCCTTAATCTGACGAGCTCGAGTTTTTCGAAAGATCGATTTTTTTTACTAATCTGATCGGCTGCCCTAGACGAACGCCCCCATATTGAGGGTTCATGAATGGTGGGGATACTTAACAGGGTGCAAGGTTTCCCCCAATATGTTATTCTGCCGCGCTTGAGTAAATCCCAAAACCTCCGCTTGGGCTTCCCTACTATAAGTAATACAAGATATTTATAGTCTATAATTTCGTTTATCACTTAAAGCCTTGTCTGCTTGGGCTTTGTGAAAAGAGCCATACCCTTGCCTTGGTTGCCTCTCGTTAAATTTTTAATATTCACTTTTCAGGAAATTCACACAAGCGAGAAACTATCTAGAAGCTAACTTGTTTATTCTGAATACCACACTGCGCGAAGGCTTGCTTGATATACAAGATATGTGTGTCAATTTGTACGATACGACCTTCGTGGATACTGTCGACATTCAGAATCGGTGGATATTCTATTTTATCGAAGATCAGGTAAGGATACTTTGAACAAACATTAACCACAAAGATCATTCCAGATGAATTTTTTAGTCACATTTTCCCAGATAATAAGTCAACAGTCATGTGCATGAGTAATTTCTTTTATGCGTTTTAGACGTTCTAGACATCGATTACCGGTACACATTGGCATCTCCAGCGCCTCCCATAGAACCAAATTTGGCATCTGGCGTTGTTTTCGTATAGAGCTAATAAAGCTAAAGTATCAAAGTTTGGGTGAATTTTTTCAATAGGACCTGTAGGGAATGAGATCTTTCAAAGTCATTTTTATTGAATTTAAGTTATCTGATTATTTTGAAATCACACATAATAAGGACACAATAATTTCATCACTTTGTCGTTAGGCCCTGATCAGAATCATCAGGATGATGTGCTTTTATTAGCTTCACGGAATTATGTGAATATTCGGACTTGGACTTATTTGGATTCCAGAGTAAATTCTTTTCGCAGGATGACTAATAATTTGATAGGTACGATATAGAAAAAGGTGAAAAATTCACATGGGATTAATTTACTGCTGTTTTCTTTTCTCATTTTCTTGTTTGTCTAAAAATCCTAGTTATCCTTTTTGTAATAAGAGTACAGGGGAAATAAGTTGAATTTTAGAAAATATGATGGGCGAATATAAACTTTATGCTATAGACATGGGGGTTAGTATGATTGTAGTAAAATCTGCACGTTGGGCGCTCATACTTTATATTTTTAAAATCGAGTTGTTTTAGTTTCGGGAATAACGCGATTTTTGTGAATTTTAGAGTAAATAATATGGGTATGAGATTGGTAATTTCTGCTAGTAAGATACATATACTTCGATATATAACAATAATTTATTCTGTTCTAATCAATACGCGATGAACTTCGCAAAGAATAAGATCTTAGTGACGGAGCTATGCTGCTCAAGCTTTTTTTAAAGCTGTGTTTAAATTAGCTACATATCTTCTTCAAGTAGCTTACCCGGTTTCGGGTGTAGGACAACTATCTACAACTATTCGTGTTGTGCATGATACAGTGATACCTACACGAATACATATATAATCCACAGAATACACTTAATTTGGATAAGGTACTAAAAGTATGAGTATGCTCGTCAGCCATTTTGGGTCCAGTTGTCACTTTCGGCTGCTTTCGGCCGTATGTTTATTTACATTCGAACTACACGTTTATGACATTTTATTAAACACTTAAGCGTCGCGAACTGTAAAAAAGTCCTCGTATTGCCATTTTGTTATAAAAATGCCGTGTTGTTCGGCATATAATTGTTCAAACCGAACAGAAAAGAAGTATCATCTGTATCGGTTTCCGAGTGATGAAAAACGGAAAGCCAAATGGGTTCAAAACATGAGACGAGAAAACTGGAAGCCAACCTTGTCATCTCGTTTATGTGAGGTAAATTGATTCAATTTTATAATATGTACGTTTATTCGATGTCAAGGTATCAATAACAAGGTTCAAACCCGCCGAACCTCACATAAAATAACCTCTAGTTAGTACTCCCAACATTATCTGCTGTGTGTTTAATGTAGATTTCATATTTGAATTCCAAGGGGTTCATTTTTGCAGTTCCTATGTAATATAATCATTCGAATAATTTATTCATCCAAAAATATTTTGAAATAATCATAAGTAATAATATTCACAATAATGCGACATTCATTTCTCATGAATAAAAAGGTATGAAAAATGTTTTGGAGTAAATGTCAATATGTTTATCGCAATCATCGTACAATAATTATTATTCACCTTCATTTGCATAATTTTTAATGTTTCTTATATCAACAAGGCCAGGTTGTAACAATTTTTTCAATGATTATCGTTTTTTATTTTAAAACAAAAAAATTATTTTAAAACAAAAAAATTATTTTAAAACAAAAAAATTATAAAACAAAAACGCAACGTTCGACATGTTGTACTTCTTATATTCAAAGATTCTGACATTTATATATTACAACAACAAATACCTTTGATTTATTTTCATCCCCCAGATTTTCAGTCGAATAATTATTGACATTTCTGCTCGACATAATTTCAGCCAAAATTGATCGATGCTGTAATTCAAAAGATACAGACTGCTTACAGAATAAGCATTCAAGCAATAATTAAAAATATATTATAAAACCAATTTCAAATGTTTTCTTTTTTTGATAATCAGATTTCAATGACAGTTCTAGTGGAATACTATGCTGACAAGCGTTGCACGATACTTGACAATACTGATGCGAAAACCAAAGCGAACACTGACTCGAATTGAACAAAGCCTTTCCGAGGACTTTTTTACCGTTTGCGACACTTAAATGTTTAATAAAATGCCATTACCATGCAATTAAAGTGCAGCTCGAATGTACGTAAACATACGGCCGAAAGTGACACCTGGACCCAAAATGGCTGACGAGCATACCTATACTTTGAGTACTCTAATTTGGATAAAGATAAGAATATAGAAAAAAAATAAAATGAATTTTCCATCAATTCAAATAAACAATCAAAACGGAAATTATTTCAAATTCTCAAAAAATATTTATATAATTATATATTTATAAACAAAATTTTCGTCCAAGTCACTTGTTTGATTCATGAGGCTGGTAGATGATTTTGTTTCAAGTATATGAAGGATGGTCTGTTTAATTTACCTGAATACATTATTTAAAATTCATAAAGATCATTTAAGATAGACAAAGGCATGTTTTCATTCCTTCCTCGAAAGTATGTGAAAGGGGACGGGCTGCGTTGAGTTACGGAAACGAACTCTTTCAGCCAGATACAGAGGATAAACTTGTATGTATCAGTGCTTAAGGATGGATGGGAATAAAAGAGGGGGAAATGTATTAGTCACTTATACCATGAAACTATCTCTGAGAAAACCTCTTGGAAGACCAGACCATCCAGACCATATATATATATATATATATATATATATATATATATATATATATATATATATATATATATATATATTAACTGTATTCTTGACATCCAGCATTTTGATAATGTCATCCTTCTCACACAATTTTAGGTAACATCCATAAAATATGAGATTTTCATCATAGAATATAAGAACCACAAAAATTTACGAGATAGTGTTATGAAATGGTCACCATGAGAAAGCTCAGGAGGCTATCATTAATAGTTTTTTTGTGTGTGTAAAATTGCGGCTTTACAAAGAATGCAACAGGTTCATATTTCATATTATTTTCAGATGTACAAAATGGAGACTGTTGTTAGAAAGATAAGAAACTTCCGATATTTGGGACAAGATATCATCTACAACGCATGTCAAGGAGCTCTTCTGGGAAAAGGCTTTGTCATAGATGAGACGGTATTCGACGCTAAAGGTATCATTTCATGTTAAACTAGAATGATAATATTTAAAGTTCCGATTTTTCAGATAGAAAGAAAAAAGTGCAGAAATGGTCTTATATAGAACAGGCAAATAAAAAAAAGTTTTGCGAACGACTCAGTTGGTGAGTACTCAATCGTGTACTACATATATACAGTTATATCTGGTTTAAAATGAAAAAAAATTTCAATAATTTCAATAAGAATGAATAAAGTCAAAAAATTGAGAAAAAATGAAATTTCTGAAAAATTGAAAAATCGATAATCAGGTATTGAACTTGTAGAATCCCATTATGGAACGTACCCATTCTATGTGACCCATTTACAATGCCAATTTTCAATATGGAAGGGTATATCATTAATTTTAATGATTTAAAGATCAAATTTGAATTCGATAGACGTGAACAATTATTTCAGCTACATTGTTGTTGCGGACTATATGATGATAAATATGCTTCATATGCTTCTAACAAATAGTATACAACAATTCAATGAAGCGTTTGAAAAACACATTCGTTTCGTCCCCTCTAGAGAAGCAATTGCAGAATTAGCAGATCTTACAGTAACTTTAGAAAAAGAACGCCCACCAGATGAACCAGAGGTGAGTCATATGACCTTTTTTTTAAATCAAAGGGTGAATAAATCTGAATGCCAGATTTAGTCAAAATGGCATTGAATTAAATCATTAGCTTTTAATAATATTAGATAATCAAAGCTCTGAAATACTGAAATATTGTTATATAGCCAAACGACAGGGATAGACTGGGATACAGAACGCCTAGGGACTCGTCTTGGCGATTTTCTCTTCTTACACAAACAACACTTAAGCCACGGGAAGAAAGGTACCAACATGAGGATAACACAAGAGGGAGATCAACGTAGCGAAACCAGAGGATTGTAGATCAAGAAATTGGTCTACATCAAAATTTCAAACCGATTGATCTAATATGATCGTAGAGTATTTCGTAGGCTTCCAAATTATTCAGACTGAGAATAAAATTCAAGCTGAAGGGTTGATGTAATTTGATGATAGAATTCAATTTCATTGATATCTCTTTCGATTCATTACGAATGTTTGTACAGGTAAAAATTAAGTGGTTAGCTGATCCGTATTCCCCGCATATACATAGAGGATTGTCCTTGAGGCCTATTTTATGAAGATAGCTTGGACAAATATTGTGTCCGCTTCTCAAACGAGATATTGAGGGAACAAAGTTCCTTTTATTTCCTATGCTGCTGAACCATAATTTCTGTAGAACTTTCCACCTGTATTCAGTTGATATTGGAGTTTCCATTTTTGTAAAATACTCTTTTGTACGCTTCGGACAGTTCAGATGGCAGGCACATTGATTGGTCACCCGGATTAGTTGCTGCCAATTTTGCAAGTTCATCGGCCTTCTCATTTGAATCTATTCCAGTGTGTGATTTAACCCAAAAAAATGTTACTTGATTTGTTTGTACTAGTTCATTTAACAAACAGAGATTATTCTTGTGAACAGGTGTTAAAGATGAGTCAAAAAAAAAAGATGTTTTACGGATATTAATGCACTTTGACTATCTGATATTATGAGAAATCTAAGGCCTTGAGCATTCAAATTCTGAGTAAGAATATATTGTAAAGCTAGTTTGATGGCAAATAACTCCCCATGAAAAATGGAATAATTCTTGTTTAATCTAGGATCTAAGGATCGTAAACCGCCACTCCGGTGGAGGTGAAGGGTGATTTCGAGGCATCTGTGAATATCATATAGCAATGAATAATGAAAGGATCCTGTTTGTCATATGACCTGTTACTTGGATGAATATTGTCAATGTGACCTATAAGTAGGTAAAGAAAGGGGAAGCACGGTATACAATGACCTTGACTTTGACAAGGTGTTTCAGATCAGATGAAAGGAGATATACATGATTTTGATAAGTAAACTTGATTTTGATTGGTCAGTAATGATCTTGATTATATCCAGGCCGGAACTTGAAAGATTTTAAATAGGCATACATTCTTCTCTTGACTAATACCTCTTCAAAATATATTGTGTATAAGGTGAATAAAATAGTAGTTCTCATATTAGAATACCACGTGTGGTTAGATCTAAATGAATCTGATTCGTATTTTAGTTTTCGCAGCGTGTATGTGAAGATAATAAATACGTTGGGATATTCATTTGAAAAATTGATGGTTCATCAAATCAACCGTCCAACTTCACGAGATCTGATGACATGGAATTCCCATTCATTCTTCTAGGGAGAACGTTAAGATATTCGACGCCGGCAATACACACGATGGAAACACTAGACAGTGTGTTTGCTCTGCAATGAGCAAACACACAAAGACCTAGCAAGGTTAACCAGCTAGTCAATGCCAAGGTCATTGTGTATGGTGCACCCTCATTATTTACCTACTCTCACTTGGGTCATATTATTGAACTGAATATTGAATGGCATTGCAGATGATCTTCGTCAATTTATATATATATATATATATATATATATATATATATATATATATATATATATAATATATATATATATATATATATTTTATACATATTATTATATATATATATATATATATATATATATATATAATATATATATATATATATATATATATATAATATATATATATATATATATATATATATATATATATATATATATATATATATATATATATATATATATATATATGTTAAATACAGGGGTTGATTTACACAAATAACAATAACTATTTTGACCAATTCCGTTTATTGCTTCCTTCGTTAACTTGTTCATACGGTCAAGCAAACTCGACGACTTCTTTGATATGACCCTTCTCTCGTGCGCAGTAGTTCCCTCTTGCTGCATTGGTAAGGCGCATGACTGCTTGTACCACTCGTCCGTCCTGACGTAACAAATGATGGGGAGCGTAAAGGGGGTGTATAGGGATACCGTTAACACGGCCATCCTGTGATAAGTGCGTCCTCGCACTGTCCATCTGTAAGCACAAAGTACGAAACAGAATTTTCGTTATACCAAAATCAACCGATTTTTTTTTTTGGACAAAGTGGTATTGTCACTTTTGCATACTTCACGTCATATTTGAGTTTTTATAGAGTTTTTCTATATTATAAAATAGAATATAATATTTTCTATTCATTGCCTCAAATTATGTAATGTAATGGTACCTTTAAAACATACTGATACTACCCTCCATTAAAACATACTGAAACTAACCTTTTTTTTTTCAAATATATTGCCTTTTTGTGAAACATTCTGGTACTGACCTTTTTGTAAACCATAGTGCATTTTCTTAACCCCCTTTCAGGGCAACTGGTTAGCTAGGAAGACCACAGTTTGTTAGTCATGAGTGAAACTGCTCGTTGGCTATTTCAGTATACTAGTGTGTTTTGTGGGTTGTCTAACATAGCAAAATTTGACGTGTTCATCGAAGACAGACCGAAATAAGTCGAAGCGCGTATAACGTGCATTTGTTTACTATAGTTGGACACTACTAGAGGATCTGCTGAAACTGTGTGAATTTGTTATTTTTATTTATGAATGGTGGAAAAATGGCTCCAAAGTTATTTACTTATATCTTACTTATGCATTTTCATGAATATATTGGTAAATGTTTCCTTTCTTTCGAAATTACTAATTTTGTTGGGGTCTCCTGAAATGACCACTGGGCACTTACGTAATCGTGTAATCTTATTTTAGTTCTGAGGAAGCAAGTTTGGAGTACCTACCTACTGAATAGGGTTTCCAATTTTCGAAAGGACCAACCCGGGAGATTTTTTTAAGGAGTTTAGTAGGGAGGAGGTTGAAGAAAATGTCAATCATTTATTTATTTTTAATTTATATATACCTACTCTGCTTCTAATATTTGACCGTTTTTTACCACAAAATCATAATCATTAAAAATCGAAGTTTGATAAGTACAGCGCGGTTGCGTATAATTTTAAAAAAATTAGTCACCCCGGGAAGTCGGGAGGTTGACCATTATTACCGGAGTCATCCGGGCAATCCGGGAGGGTTGGGAACCCAATAACTGAATATTTAGAAAATCTTCATGCAGATGAGTTCTATGATTTGTAAGAAATGTTCAGCGTGCAGAGTAGAATTGTGTTTGAAACATGACAAAAACTGTTTCATGTTTTATTACGCAAAATAGGTTATATTGTTTGGTTATATGTTCCTACTGGTTATGTGGAGTGACCACATCCTGCAGGATAATCCTTGTGTTTTTTTATCTTGAAATTTGTTTCATTTTCTTCGAGTATCTCTAATAAACCATTATCAAACCATACATTATATTTTTTCCACAAAAAAATAATTTGGGCCGGAAAGGGTTAAGGCATACTAGTACTAACCTTTTTTTTATATTCTGCTTTTTTTTTAAACCATACAGGAACTAACCTCTTTTTTCTCAAATATATTGCATTTTTTTAAGCATACTGGTACTAACACATACTGCCTTCTTGAAGCATACTGGTACTGACCTTCTCAAAACATACTGGTATTAACTTTTCTTTAAAACATACTGGTATTAACCTTTTTTCAAAACATACTGGTATTAATCTTTTTTCTAAACATACTGGTATTAACCTTTTTTTAAAAACATACTGGTAATAACTTTTTTTTTAAACATACTGGTATTAACCTTTTTTTTTGTAAACATACTGGTATTAACCTTTTTTTAAAACATACTGGTATTTACTTTTTTTTCAAAACATACTGTATCAACCTTTTTTTTTAAACATACTGGTATTAACTTTTTTTTAAAACATACTGGTATTTACCTTTTTTCAAAACATACTGGTATTAACCTTTTCGAAAAACATACTGGTATTAACCTTTTTTCAAAACATACTGGTATTAACCTTTTTTTCAAACATACTGGTATTAACCTTTTTTTCAAACATACTGGTATCAACCTTTTTTTAAACATACTGGTATTAACCTTTTTTTAAAACATAGTGGTAACGCCACTATTTCATTTCTGTGGGAGCCCCACAAACATACATACGTGACATCGTCACGTTCCTCCTTTTATTCGAATAGAGTGGAATCGCCACCTCCTATTTACTTATAAATCATTCAATGGTTCAACTTTTTTTTTTGAACCTAGTGAATTTGCCACTCTTATTTCATTTCTGTGGGAGCGCCACAAACATAATGTTATCGTTCCTTCTATTCAAGTAAAGTGGGATCGCCATATCCTACTTACTTTTAAATTATTTAATGGTTCAACTTTTTTTTAACGTAGTGGATTTTCCACTAACCCATTTTTTTTTCATTATCGTTCACATTGCATGACTTCAAAAGACAACAATAATAAATGTAATACATCTGTATTACATTACATCTTATAAACTTCGGAATGCATTGCAATCATTCACCGAACTGATAAATTATTCAAAACGAGTCAATAATAAATTTAATTCATCTGTATTGCAATGCGTTTAGCAAACTTTATTCTGCATTGAAATCATTCACATAACTAATAAATTATTCAAAACGAATCAACCAGCAGATCAATTCAATTCAACAAAAATCATGAAAGTGTTAACATCCAAAAATTACTGATCTTACTCTTTGTTTATGTTGTGGCATGCCACGATGGTAATTACTCATGGGCTGCTATCCACTGTTCCTCAATTTATTTCGGGCATCTGCAACATCCTTATTTGGGTCACTGAAGTTATCAGTTGGCAGTGTGTCACCCAAAAACAGCTGTGTAGTCGCTAGCCTAGGTATCCTGTCATCGAAGTTGAAAATTATAAGCATAACACTCTCAAGTTGATTTATCTTAACAGGAACGCTATTCAAGTTCTTTATAGTAAACATTTTTTTCGAAGGCAAGCTCGTTATTATGTAGTTCAAGCCCATCGCACTTTTCTCGATTCGAAGGCAAAGTCGTCTAATCCCATCCCATAATAAGATCAATATCGCTTGGCATAACAATATCGGAAATAACCATAAAGTATATTTCTAGGGGCAGGGTCGGCAGTACAGCTATTGAATCACAACTCCCAATAGTGTAAACAACTTGTGATCCGAGGCACGAAAATGCATGTAGTTTTTTAATGGGTTTAATCTCACTCTTTAGTTTATGTCAAACATGCTTAGAATTTCACTCCATGGTAAGTAATCATGGAATCTGCTGATGTCACGAAATGTCTGGTTATCGAACTCGGTTAGTAATTCACAATATCGGCTTTTTAGCGTATCTTTCTCGGGAAAAGCAACAATTAGGTCATCACAGAAAGCTTTTGTCAGGGTCGAAGCTGGTTAGCTTAAATGATGTGAGCCAGATGTGAGCGCTAGTGTCGACATCGACGACTGCGCAGTAAATCCATCTGTTCTAGATGTGTTGGGCGTTGGCGTATAACACGTCGACGTCGCCATCTTGGACTGACGAGTCAATTCTAATTATTGTTGTTGTAATTCTTGCCATTATAATTTAGGCCATTTTGGACTTACTGAACCGATATCTTCATCATCAGCCACAACACTTTTGCTCAGGCACTCCACTGTCAAGACGAATATGAGTTTCATCTACCATTTTAACTATATAACATTAATGTTTATTTATTGTCTTTTATGGCCACAGGGTGGAACACGGGAAAATCCCACTTCTGATGTTAAATACAGGGGTTGATTTACACAAATAACAATAACTATTTTGACCAATTCCGTTTATTGCTTCCTTCGTTAACAACTTGTTCATACGGTCAAGCAAACTCGACGACTTCTTTGATATGACCCTTCTCTCGTGCGCAGTAGATCCCTCTTGCTGCATTGGTAAGGCGCATGACTGATTGTACCACTCGTCCGTCCTGACGTAACAAATGATGGGGAGCGTAAAGGGGGTGTATAGGGATACCGTTAACATATATATATATATATATATATATATATATATATATATATATATATATTATATATATATATATATATATATATATATATATATATATATATATATATATATATATATATATATATATATATATATATATATATATATATATATATATATCTGAGATTGAATTCTCGCACATCACTTGGTGAAACATCATAAAGAATAAAGTTTAAACTTCAAAATAAAACACACTCGGCTTAAGTTTGACTATATAAAAATATTTAGATACCTACTGCATTCAGCAGTAGGTAAAGGATAGTCGACATGTTTCGAGTTATGAACTCATTATCAAGACTGACTACAGGAGAGTATCACATCTTATTTCATAAAACAGACAAAACCAAAGGTGATACCTGAAAATCAATTTGTTCGTTTACAAGGGGTAATTTACTATTATGGGCGGAACTTATTTCGAGAATTTCAAGAAGGTCAAGGCGCTTTCCTTTGTTACCTGAATGCAACAATTGGGTTTTGTTGAAATCCAGGAAATGATTAGATTTTATACAATGTTCGGAGAAGTCAGTGGTATTTTTATTTTGTAAAATTGACTTTTTCTTCAACACGAATGTTTATATTTCTTCTTGTTTGTCCAATATAGAAAGCAGTAGGTACATTCGTCGCAAAATATTTCGTAAACACCACTGTTTTCTCCGATTGTCAGATTTTTTTTTATTGACCAAGAATGACTTCAAGTTTCTTTTATTTGTACAAATTGTTTTAACGTTATTTTTCGATAACCGGTTACAAATTTTGCTACTCAAATTCGGCACATATTTTATTGGGTAGTATTTTTGTTCTTCGTTAATAGTTTGCGTGGGGTATATTGAATGCAACAGATTCTTTATTCGTTTTTTCCCAATGAGCTTATTGATAAGACTTTCATTGTAACCGTTATTGGTAGCTAATAGTTTAATTGTATTAACTTCGATTTGAAAATTTGTTTCCGACAATGGAATAATGAACAACCTATGTATAAACGAATGAAAAGCACTAAGGTTTATTTTAATGTGTTGGTTACTGTCGCTGTGAATTAAAGTATCTGTGAAGGTTGGTTTTCTATAAATGTTGAAAGTAAGAGAATTAAAATTCCTAGCAATCTGAACGTCTAAGAAATTCAAGGTACTGTTTTCGTTTTCTAAACATGTCGACTATTCTTTACTGCTAAATACAGTATCTAAATATTTTTATATAGGTAGTGAAACTTAAGCCAAGTGTGTTTTATTTCAAAGTTTAAACTTTATTCATTGTATATATATATATATATATATATATATATATATATATATATATATATAGAGTCATTTTTGAATACTTTTTTGACATTTTCAGCTTCCCTTTTTCTTCATTTATTTCTTTCTGAAGCCCAATTCTCTGAAAGTAGACCCATCGCTGGCTGTTACTACCCAAGTGTTCACTCAACTGTTGGATATGTGGAGAGATCACACAACCTCAATAAAAAGTTTTGTTAGTGATCCAGCTTTCAATTGTTTCACAAGGTGAGAAAAAGGTTGAACTTAATTAACATCAGTCAATACTTCGAAATTTGAAAATAAAGCTTGAATGGGGAAGTTTTCTGGTATCGATTGGGATCTGACATGTCAGGTGGCGAACTCTGGCGGCCAGATGGATGTAGTTTTTATTTCCAACGTCAACATATGCAATTGGATGACAAAATTTTGGTTTCTTACAAATGAGGTCGCAAAAAGTGAATAATGGAAAGTGTGAATTTCGCAAAACGTACAATCAGCAAGTCTAGAGAGTGTTGTTGCATGAAAAATTGTAATTCTAAAGCATATACAAATCCAAGTATTAGCTTGTATCGGTTTCTGAAGCCAAACAAATATTTTGTATTGAGAGAAAATCATTTTGGAGAAAAGGAAAAGATTGATTTATTGAAGGTATCGAAAATCAATCTGAAAAAGAATAACACAACTCCGACACAACGGTGTGTTCTTTGCATTTTACAAAAGAAAATTACATCCTTAGATTGGTTCCCTTTATTAATGAAAATTCCAGATGCTGCAGCCAAAACATTTTAACTGGTTGGATCTGTCTTGCCTGGAAATTTACTGGTATTAGAAGAAATTTTTACACTGATATGTGGTATGATAAATATGTCTTCTCCGATCTTAAAAGATGACAAATTTATGAAAGATTAAATTAAATGATGGAGTAACAAATTTATGTATAAGATGCTTATCAGATTGAAGTTAGCTATAATAAGAATGCACACGGAGTGAAAACGTTTTTCATTGTATATTTATTTTTAATACATCATGAGTTGCATTATGGTTAATGGTGTTTCATTATGAAATCCACATTTGATTATATGAAACATTATGATTTCTCATTGAATCCATTTATACTACCGAATAAACGTTTTTCGTGAAATTTTGAATATATTTTATTCCAAGTTCTTTCGATAATAACTAAATGTCGAATAATAAAATAAAAAAACATCCTACATAAAAAAGCTCGAATTGATAGTTTCATATCACTTAAACAAATACAGTTGATTTGGACTAGGTATTTTACAAATCAAATTAAATCAAATCAAAATAGATAAACAAAAAGCAGTAAAGTTGACGATACCAGACCTCGAATTCTCTCTTGTTTTTCCCGCATTGTATTATGAATTCAGATCTTTCCAGCCTATCACTTTCTCTGTATTTTCACTGGAGTAAATTTTCACCTACATAAAGATTCACACTTTCACTCGAAACTAACATTCTTAGGAAAAACTCAAAAAACTTTCAAATCTGTCATTCAATTGTATTGAAAGTTGGTTTTGAGACGCCATGTTTTGGCGTTATCACCTAAGTCCCGCCTCTTTGTCAGATCCCAATAGTTTACTTCAGGGGTTTAATAGTTGTCGTTGTCATAACAATGATTGACATAATTCGATCTTATTAGTCATATTTTGCCCGAAAATAAATACTATCCTATGTGGGTTTAAGCTCTTTTTTTCAACCGACAATGGCAATTCCGTTCCAATTGGTAAAACATAATAAGCCCCCTACCGGTGTCGAATATTACAAGAGCATGGGCGATAGATTGCTTTGTTTACATCTGTTTACGTGTATTTTATATGAGAAGTTGTTAAGTTTTAATTGTGTTTTGGATCGTTTACAAACGTTCAGAGGAGATGAATCACTATTGTTGTGTATCCTATTGTTCATCTTGGGCAATAAAACCCAAATATAGCTTACATATCTTTCCGAAAGCTGGACAATTCAAAGTTGGGAAACAGGAAATAATGGACAAAAAAGATTGAAAAAAATTTCTGAACATAAGAGAGTTGTTCTTTACAGTTTACAGAGAATAATTATTTTCCCTGCAGTAAGTTTGTGGATTTTTCCATATAGAATTATACCAACTAATGATGTGCAATTTTCAGCTAACCGAAAACGTAGAGTTTTTGAAGTCCAATGCTATTCAAACGAAAAATGTTCCACTTTTATCGGAATATGAACCTGGGCCATCATCCAGAGATTCTAGATAATTTTATTTTCTTTCATGTAACAACCAGAGATACTATTAAAATAATAATAACAAATGATGTTTATTTGCACAACCAAAATAACAGTTTATCATGACATCAAGAATATGAAATAATCTTGACTCTATAACTAGGTAAAAACTGAAATATCCAATTATATAATCAGGAAAACAGAGATTCTATCAAAAAAAACAGACTCTCAGAAGTCCACCGTACTTTTAGGAGAGCTGTTATACGTCAGGAAAATTCAAAAAATATAATAACTCATTACGTTCAAACCATTCAAGCGGAGTATTCATATTAATTCTTCTTTTATTTCATGTTTCTATCAGTTTTTCTGGTAAGTACTTAGTTTTGTCCATTATACTCAAAAATTCTTCAGTTCGTAATGAGAGTAGACATGTCAGAGATGTTTTCTTGAAACTTTTGAAAGTTTTTTTATTTTTTAAATAAATAGAAGTTCTATCATACAGCCTTTTCATGAGGTATACATAGTTCCTTCAACCAATTAATTTATTCGTCCTCTACTTTATTTTATTATTGATTTGCATGTTCAATGATAAAAACTCAGTGTAAATTTCAACTTGATGTAGGTAGGTTATCTATTGTTGAACAGAGATAATATTGTCCTCAATCGAAACACAATGAACCACTAGAAAATACGAAGTCCAAAAAAACACAAATTACGAAGCTAAACGTTCGAAACCTCAAAATGAAATGAGCGTAAATACCATTACCAATCAATGTAAACAAACAGCTAATGGCCCATGCTCTAGTACCGATATTAGCCGTTCCGGCGCTACGATCTTAATTTCGGACGCCAATTGCATCTCGATCTGTTTCGCGAATTTTTTTCCCAATAGGTTGAAATGTGGTACGTTCTTTCGTTGCTTTCAATTTTTTTTGCTCAACCGCGATGCACTTCGCGAATTTTGTCTTGATAAAAAAAAATTCTGATATTTAAATTTAATTATGTTTGCTATTCAAGCGTGATTTCTCAAAATATAATTCAATTCGTTAGAATCGCATATCGACGCGATTCACTACGAGAGGAAAATACGATTTTAGTGATGGAGCTCCGCTGCTCACGAAATTTTTTTTTCAGTCCAACGATCAATGGTAAAACGGAAGATAGAATTTGTGGATTCGGACCTACACTACATTTCTATCTGAATTGTGATGAACATCTGGAAGAATCCGTGGATTATTTCTTTGAATTAATAAGGACGAATTATGAGATAGTGCAAGGTTATTGCGATCGCTTCATATATCTGATGAATTTCTACTCGGACGATGTTGCTATGGAAGAAGATACAGTTAAAAATGAAAGGAGTGAGTATAATCAGTAGTAATACTATAAGTACTTCAAAATAATCAGGTTATATATCGATAACTTGTTGCATAATTACAGAGTGTCAGTTTGACAGTCTAAATATATCTTGTAATTATGCAGGAAGTTTGAGATGTATAACCGTATTCATTTTGAAGTTCGTATTGTATTTGATACGATTATTACCCCGAGGCGAAGCTAAAGGGGTTATAGTCTCACGACAAAAAGTTGGTAACTGGCCCGATTTTAAAAATTCCAACGGATATCGATAAAACACACATGATTTCATTAAGGAATTTGAATTCCCAATTTTTACCAACGAGGAATAAAAAAATATAGCGTTTTTACCCCGTAGTGAATTCTCACTACAAAAAGTTGGGATCTGGTCCGATTTTAAAAATTCCAACGGATATCAATAGAATACATATGATTTCATCAGAGAAGTTTTGTTCCCAATTTTTTCCTAATGAGGAATAAAAAATTATAGCGTTTTTTAGATAGGCATTACGACATCCGCATGCGCCAAGGTAGATATGTACGAAGTCCTACAAAACATGCGTCGAAGTGCTCTGTGTGCCACGGTAACCAAGCGACGTTGATAGCTTAAGCTTGATTCTGCGTCTGTGTCTGCTTCCCATCCATAGAGATATCTTATCAATTTGATTCATAATTTGCAGCAAAATGAGCCGGGATAGGATATTCAAATTCGACAGTCAGACAATGAATTTTTTTTGCTAAATTTTCACGGATTTTATTCGTAATATCGACTTATTAATACATTTATTGCATTTTTCCTTCATTTCATTCGTAAAATTGACGACATGCACATGCGCCGAGGGGTTTTATCATTCCTAGTGCTACGCAGTAGGGTGTCCTTCGTTTTTTATTGAGTAAATTAAGTAAAAATCTCCGAATCGACTTTTTTTGAACAGTTATTGATAAACGATAAAATTTGACGGTCCTGTTAGTTTCCGATTGATAGAGTTACTCTATGTATAATCAGGTATTATCGAAATTATACAAGGTAACTCAACTAAATTGATCGTTCTGGTTGGTTGAAAGTTATACCAAAAAAAAATAATCAGCAGTAATCAGCAGTAAGTACTTCAAAATAATCAGGTTATACATCGATAACTTGTTGCATATTTACAAAGAGTGTCGGTTTGACAGTCTAAATAATCCGACCGGGAAGCTGGAGGATTATTCTGTCAAACTGACAAGATAAACGTATTTATTTTGAAGTACGCATTGTATTTGATACGATTATTTATTGAGTAAATTAATTAAAATATCCGAATCGACTTTTTTTGAACAGTTATTGATAAACGTCAAAATTTGATGGTCTTGTTAGAGCTACTCTATGTATAATCAGGTAGGTATTATCGAAATTATACAAGGTAACTCAACTAAATTGTTCGTTCTGATTGGTTGAAAATTATACGAAAGAATGAAGGACACCCTACTGCGTAGCACTAGGAATGATAAAACCCCTCGGCGCATGTTCATGTCGTAAATATTTTTTGAAATTTGAATTTTTATATAAATTAAATAACAATGAAAGTCGATTTTACGAATGAAATGAAGGAAAATTGCAATAAATGTATTAATAAGTCGATATTACGAATAAAATCCGTGAAAATTTAGCAAAAAAATTCATTGTTTGACTGTCGAATTTGAATATCCTATCCCGGCTCATTTTGCTGCAAATTATGAATCAAATTGATAAGATATCTCTATGGATGGGAAGCAGACATAGACGCAGAATCAAGCTTAAGCTATCAACGTCGCTTGGTTACCGTGGCACACAGAGCACTTCGACGCATGTTTTGTAGGACTTCGTACATATCGACCTTGGCGCATGCGCATGTCGTAATGCCTTTCTAAAAAACGCTATAATTTTTTATTCTTCGTTGGGAAAAAATTGGGAACAAAACTTCTCTGATGAAATCATATGTATTTTATCGATATCCGTTGGAATTTTTAAAATCGGAGCAGATCCCAACTTTTTGTAGTGAGAATTTAGCTTCACCTCGGGGTAAAAACGCTATATATTTTTATTCTTCGTTGGGAAAAAGTGGTAATTCAAATTCCCTAATGAAATCATATGTGTTTTATCGATATCCGTTGGAACTTTTAAAATCGGGCCAGTTACCAACTTTTTGTCGTGAGACTATAACACCTTTAGCTTCGCCTCGGGGTAAAAAATAATCAGAGAAACATAATAAGACACTACCACTCTCCCTTGAAGGATGAGTCGAAACGCCATGCCGTCAAAACTCATGAAATTAGCTTTGTTGGGAGGTTGATGAATTTTTGGATTGTCAAATGGATTTTCGAGATGTTATTTTTGATCATACACGCCATGCGTTTTCAGCGCAAACAAATATTGATATAAATATTAATCATTTTAGAAAATAAATTTGTTTATTTCGGCTACAACGAAACCGTCTACAGTCTACATTAACATTTTTCAATTTTTAGGTTTGGAAAAATTCCGGAGCTGGCTGGAAAGATACCACTTCGAAATGGAAACTGTGGAAAATATTGTGGATTTCCAAAATCTAGGCATTTTCAGAGTAGATTTGACATATTTAAAGCAAACTGCTTTACCAGCTCCAACCAAACTTTTGGCACTGGTGGAGCATACGTTTCCCTGGTAAATCTGACCTGACTTACATATATTCCAAGATCCTAGAGCCGCCAGAAGTTACTGATTTTCTCAGCAATTATATGTATGGGATGAAGTAGTGTTCTAATGTACTTTTAGTGTATGGATACCTGCTACCTTATGCCGACGGCCAATTTCCAGGTATCAGGTGATAAAGGTGGAAAAAAGTCAACTTACTTTTCTTATTTTCTCAGTCTTGTTTTTTATATAATGATACACAGGGAACTATTTCAATACCTTATGCTAGGAGCCAGACCGACCGTATGGGCCAAACATCCCGCCAGACACAAATAAAGTGTCCCTATGAGTATGACAGTATGAGCGAAATGTCATGAATTAATCATTTAAGCGCGATATTGATCATCTATGCGCGTCGATCTCCCTTCTATACTTACTGTCATAACATTTTGCTCATACTGTCATACTCAGGGAAATAGTTCCCTGAGAATCATATATAAAACTCAAGACTGAGAAAATAAGAAAAGTGAGTTGAGTTTTTTCCATCTTCAGCACCTGATACCTTGAAATTGGCCGTCGGGACAAGTTAGAAGGTATCCATACACTGAAAGTACATATGAGCACTACTTCATCCCACAAATATTATTGCTGAGAAAATGAGTAACGTCTGGCGGCTCTGGGATCTTGCTCCAATACTTCGAACACATAAATATAAATTAATCAAACAAATTCCCTTATGGATCAAGCTACATAATTCTCGACGCGAACGACGTTCCCAATCATTCTTAAAGTGGTAGTTATTCACCAGTAACGATAGAAACAATAAACAGCTATTCCGCATCTTCAGAATCATTCATCTACCGAACGTGGTAACCATTCTCTTTCACTCTTACCTGACAAGTCAGACGGAAACGACCAGCAATGAGTGGTGTGTGTACTACAGTAGCAAACTTGAAGCGTCTACTGTTCGCGTGGCGTGTTATATTGTGGAGACATCGAACGATGTTCTCTTGTCTGTTATTGTCCACACAATGTAGTCCCCTCTACTGACATGATAATTTATCCCGATAGTACAGCATTGATGAGATTGAAACAATTGTCTGTTGTTCTTAAATGGCAGTTCTTTGGCATAAAATACGGTATTCTGGTTATTGGGAATTATAAAGACAGCTCCTTTCAATACCTTTAAAATGGTTCTCAATTATTGAATGGATTTTCTTTCCTCAAATTTTCCTATAGTCTATTCAAAACCAAGGCAGCAAACAGAAAGTATATGTATAACTTTGTGATAGGTACGACTTTTTAATACTCTATCATAGAAATTTGTACTGAATTTTAACTAGAATATGTGATGAATGTTTAGCATAAAATATATAGATATTATTATTACAGTTTCTAAATTCACATATTAAAAATAGTCAGACTATGTCGACCACCACATGCCACAGCTCCAAATATTTTACAGTTGACTGACCGATAGGGGTGCATTATTCGTAATACAATACACTGTGCCATTTATTTTGCTGATGCTTCTTGGATTTGAATAGACTTTAGTTTCGAAAATTTGACCAATCTAGAATTGAAAGAACATCATCATATAACTTAAAACGAATAAAAAATTAAGAGGACGCAAAAATCATTATTGTGTCTTTGTCAAAATGTTATATTGCTCTTTTAGCTTTTAATGAGTAGTTCTTTGATTTCGAAGAAAACCAGAATAATCACTAATCCTTTCAGTATGGATCCTACCAAACTTAATTGAATATACATCGTTTGATAGGTATTGGCAAGACCTTTCTAATGATATGCACACACTTGTCGATTGTTTCCATGGAGTTTAAGTAACGCTAAATTCGGCATGGCCTCTAAATGAAAGGAAAGTGGCCCGCTTTTCCGGCAGCTCACTTGGGTTGACCCTAAGGTCCAAGTAGACGTGTGTAACGCAGGTCAGAGTCGGTTCAAATATTCAGATAACTGAGACTTGACTCACGGAGCTGCGTCTCACTTGCAAACTAAACGGCTCCCATTTCGCAAGTAGTGCTAAGTTGTCATTGTTAATTAAACTATGGTCGGTCATTGCGGCCAATTACAAGCATCTACATATTCTCATATAAACCAGTAAATACTGAAAAAATTGATTCTTTTCGTTTTATGAGCTGCGAAGCGTCCGATAGTCTGAGAAACATATTAACAACTAACGAAATCATATTGTGATGCAAGTGATCCAATAACCTATGACTCTTTCTAGTAGAATCGCTCCCGAATCACGGGTCGCCAGCCACAGTATAGGAACTAATTGAGCTGACCTGTGAACCGGCTCGCTGCTCCGGTTCAAGAGCGTGAACCACGATCTGATCTGCAGCTAGGGTTGCCAACTATCGAAAAGACCAACCCGGGACAATTTTAAGAAGTCGGCTAGGGGCGTGGGGTGTAAGAAAATGTCAATCAATTGTAAATTTATATTTACTTTACTTCCCAGCAGCATCTAATATTTGACGAGTTTTCACCACAAAGTCATAATCATTAAAGATAGAAGTTTGTTAGAACGATGGTTGCGTATAATTTTAGAAAAACCGGAGAAATTATTGCAACCCGGGAGGTAGGGAGGTTAACCATTATTACCGGAGTCTCCTGGGCAATCCGGTAGAGTTGGCAACCCTATCTGCAGCTCATGCTTATCTGTTGAGTTACCCATGTCTAGGTCCAAGAGATACTGAAATGGGTACTCTAAAGAAAAATGCTGTGCTGTTTTACTGGATACAACCCAGAGACTTGGCCATGTAGGTTCCTCATATATTGTCCTACAATGTCTTTTTTAATAATGCCCACCTAAATTGAAGATATCATGGTCAAACGTTGAAAATTGGTTATTCTGTTCGAATTTTATCATATAGAAAACAATTTTTGAAGAGATTCTTAAGTTTTTATGAACTTGGGATTGAATCCACAGAACGATAAAAAAACCTCTGGATGCCACCCGGATTTTCTTTGTGGCTTTTATATCTACAGCACTATTGGTAGTACAAAAATAAAACGTCGAAATAGAAAAAGACAAATTTTGAGTGGGGAATATTTTTTCGTGGTCAAGTATCTAACAAAATTTTTTTTATGTCTGATGAACTGAAATTTTGATCTGGGATTGTTCTTGGTGCAGAAAGAAACTATGAAAATTTGGATTAATTTTTCCAACCGCTGCCATTTCTCAGTATATATTTCTTTCTTCACATATCTCCATAAACCTCCACTGACTCATATCAAACCAAATGAGCTAAAATTTGGAATCTCAGTTTTTTTTTCAACACAGAGCGAAACTATCAACCGTTATTTCAACGTATATTTTTTCATGGTTTTTGATAATTTGCTCACCTCCATAGCTTCTGCAGATTGAGTTAGAGGGTTGGAATTTGGTAGGTAGATTGAATTAATGTTGAAGACGATCTTTTGTGGGTTTCAACTGTTTTCCCCCACGTAGATTTTTCAACACATACAAAATGCAGATATATCTGTATATTTTTCACAATATCTTATTTTTGAATATCATATCGCCAGGATTGGTAAAACGAAAGTTGATGATTTATGGGTTGAAGTCGACAGCGCGATGGCATTCCTCGAAAAGGAACCTGTACAAACGCTAGAGTTCGTAGAGTATCTGGAATACGTAGAGAAAGCTACAGAAAAAGTGGATGAAATGGAAAATGTCCTAGATTACTGCAAGGAACTGTACGACATGCTAGAAGAATATCACATTCCCGTTGCTCTCGAGGAATTGAACGCTTATTTGGGACTGAGCGTTGAGCTTGGAACGCTTAGAAATTTGGTCGATAAAAAAATTGAAGATACGATCATGCTGATAAGAAAGTTCACTGTCGCGATGAACAAAGATATAAGTGTGTTGATTGGAGAAATTGGAGTCATAAAAGACGAATGTATGGTGAGTTTTTTGTTTTATGTAAACCTTTTTTTAACCAATTTTACGTTAGATGAATATGACAATCTATTGATATGAAGATAAATGTGAACCAAAATTTGCGTCCAACCATCGATTAAGAAAATTTATCACAGGAAAAGTGCTTTAGTCTAGTCAACAAGTGCTTTTTTGTTTAACTTTTTTCTGGAGTCTCGGAAAAATATGGAAAGAGCGTCATTCGATTTGGGATAGGTTGTAGATGATTTTTGAGAAAAATTAAGTTCTGCTTTCGAAAATTTTAAAAGTTAGAAACAATTTACTAGAAGAAACTAGGGTTTGGTTTTTTGCAAATAAGTATCTCATTTGGGACACTAACAATAAAAGTTATTTAACCATATTAAATATGAAAATTGAGAAATTTAAAAACGCAGGCACTTAGTGGATGGACAAATGAACAAAATCCGCCGGCAATAAATTTTATCGGGATTTTTCATTTAGTGATGGAATAGTTAATCAAAATTTTTTTGCTGCTGGAACATGAACATTGCAATTGTGATAATTGCTAGACTATAAATCTAAATTTTAATTTTTTAGTTTTACATTCACAATTTAGGTAGTTGCAAAATTGAAATTTTTTTTTATAATAGGCGCATTTTCACCCCCCTGGGAAAATTATAAAAATGTTGCATACACCTCAGTGTGGGGACTTGATTTTCGGAAAATCTATTATAGATATTCCTTGAAGAGAAACTTCTTCAGCACACTTGTGATTTGAAAATTTGATGAAAAGAGACAAACATATTTTTGTATGGGCCTTCGTATTACCTAACCGAACCTAGAGAAATGGCTTCATATATGCCTAATACTTGCTTCGGCCCAAGTCAAGTAGGCTACACTTTGTTTTCGGAATTAAACATGAAATATTTCAATTTTTCAGGAACCGTGGCTGTATGATATCGAATCCAATATGAGTGTTGTAACTGAAGCTCTGAATGACCTCAATGAAAGGCTCAACAAATGTCAGAATAAAGCAGCTGAGTTCAAATCCTATCAGAAGCAGTTTAGGGTAAATATTAACTCAAAAATTTTACGGAGCTATATTTCTCCGAATGAATATTTTTAATTAAAATATTCGAAAATTTTATTTAGTACCTATGCTAATATCATAAAATATATTGTTATTAGGAACTTATGAGTACATTCAGAAGACCGGTGGTAAAGTAACTAATTATGAATCTAAGTTCTATTTCGAAAATAAAAATATCTTTCAGACTGTAACTCAAATTATCAATTATTTTTTTAATGTAGAAGAGAAAAATAAATTTAAGCAGTTCGTAATTTACCTATTTATTGATTTGTTCCAGGTGTAATACTTTTCATAATGATCTAACCGGCCATGCCTCCGCTATCAGATATAAAGAACATTCGAAATCATACAATAATCGAAAAACACACTCTAGTATAACAACCACTGCCTTAATAGGAACCACCAATTCTCCGATATTTCAGAAATGCATATTCCTCATATCTGCCAGAAGTCTTTGAACTTTTTTTTTGGATTGTCGCATTCTTAGCGAATTAACTTTCTTTGGACACCGTTCTCAATCTTTTGTAAAATTTCAATCTTCTTCTGGATCTTTAGAAATTTGAGTTTTACGGTGGCTAAATCTTAATAACTAACGGGGAAGGAAATAAATCTTGCTTACACGATAGAGGTAACTTTAAGTATTAGGGTTGAAAGTTTGTGAGTAGGTATTTTCGAATAATATCTTGGATGGGATTGGTTCTAAATGGCTGGGAGGTTAACCCCTTGGGGAAGAAATAAATATTGTTTACACCAGAGGTTCCCAAACTTTTTTCTCATAGACCACTTTGAAAATTTTGCTGGTTCCAGTGGACCCCCTGCAGCTACATTTCTACCATATTCCCAAAATTCGACAAAAAAATGTGAAGATATAGATAAAACTATGGAAGTTTGCGTTGGGGCTGAGTTCTAACTACGAATTAACAGTTTTCGAGTGAAAAGTGAGAATTTATTGGTTAATTAGTTAGGTAACTGATTGTGCTGTGAGCAGATGTCAAAAAAGCAAAGTTGGCCAATCAAAAAAGTGATTCCATCCAACTTCACTTTTTTTTTGGATTTACTTGATGGATTGACAGCAAATTATCAATATTTGGCTTCAGTTTTGTTAGAAATAACCGCAATTCTGGCTCTTTTTTTTTGTTAAAAGGTTGGTAACGACACTTAAACTTTTTCCGATGAAATATGACGAGGAAAACGCTATCGAAAGCTTTTTCGCAAATCCCCAGTGTCCAGTATATTTTTCGGGTATTTCTGCCTGCAGGCTAAATGTTTGATACCTTTTTTTTAATTTCACCTTCAGCACTATGTTGAACTATGCTAGTACAAAGCTCGAGTAGCTTCTCTTTTAATATCACATTCTTCACTTCCGTTTCATCAAATGGATTCATGATCCATGGTGGTATTTGCATCGCCAGAATATCTTCAAAACTGATTTTGAAGTCATCATGCAGGGCAATTAAATGTTGAATGTATGTCTGAATATTCTCATCAAGACTTCTACCTGTGACAAAGTACCCACTTTTTCCGACACTGGCAAGCACTATCATCGATTCGCTTTACTTTTCTTTTCGAAATTCAGGAAAGAAATGAGTAACGTTTATCCTTGGCATTCGTATGCCAAGATATATTGGTAAATAATCAAACAAGTTCATGCATGATTGCAAGCACACAACCCACAAGTCGTATTTCGACCCTTTGCAAGTCTGAATAAGAATTGTGGACGACAGAGAGCGATGCTTTGCAAGTAGTGTCGTCACGATATACCTACTGAATATGTAATATGCAAGTTTTTACAAGTACCTAACAGCCGCTGAACTACTCAAAATATTATTTGCCTACATTGATAGGTGAAGTCAAGCCACCATTTTATTTCTTCAATATGGAAACCAGATAAATTTTCGTGGACCCCCGCTTATGAATTGTGAACCCCCATATTTTTGTAACGCCAACGTAGACCCTCGTCGAGTGTCCCGTGGACCCCTGGGGGTCCACCTGGACCACTTTGGGAATCAATGGTTTACACGATAAAGGGCGCAATTTTGTAGCAATAGGATTGAAAGTTTGTGAGTAGATAGTTTCGTATGATATCTTGAATGCGATTGGTTTTAGTACAAATTGGTTGAGGGTTGACCCCCAGGGGAGAAAATAAATATTGTTTACACGATGAAGGGCGCAATTTTTTTTTATTTGAGACAAAAATTATAGTTGAATGAATAGATTTTTTAAACTGGATACGTTATGAAAACCTGCATTTCTAATGCAGCTCGCTGCGATTGAGTTTTCACTCATTTTTTTTTCTTAGCAATAACAGGCCATAAAAACTTTCAAATCGATATCATTAAAAAGTTGACGTTTTGACACAAAATTCAAAAGTTTTGTGAAAGTCGCAAATTTGGAGGCGAAACATTACATCCGTGATGTTTCGTTTTATGTCATTTATTCTGTGATTTTCCAATCGTGATCTTCTTCATTATTTAGATGGAAGTAACTAGATTCGATATGCTTGATGAAGTACAGAATGACGTCAAATTGAGAATGCTTCTGTGGGAATCCGTCGATACCTGGGCGAAGACTATGGATGATTGGTATCACTCCGAGTTCAACAGTCTCAACGTAGAGGACATGAACGGTTTCATAGCAAAAAATGTAAAGAACGTCAATCAACTAGAGAAAGGAATACCCAAGAATCTCATCGTACCAAAACTTAAGGACGACGTGGAACTTATGAAAGATAAGGTAACAAATCGAATATAAGTCACGATTTTATTCGATGTAATCGAAATATTCGATAAATCGTTAAGATTCAGCACAGTTTGGCCAAATAGTCGGGTCGGGCTGACATTTGAAGAAAAAAAAAAGAGTAGCTGCAATTTTATGACTGATTTGAGGGCGTAATATCATATTGAGTTCTATTTTATGAAATGCAACGATTTTCAAGTCTGGAAAATTGTTTATAACAACGTTTTTGTGCAAAAAAAGCGTATTTTTCCAATTTTTCGATTATATTTCGGAAACTATAGGTTATGGAGAAAAGTGCTTTATAGACCAAATAATTGTCATTGAAAAGCCTTTCAAACCAGATCTGCTAAATCAAAATCGGTTAATATGTTTAAAAGTTATAGCAAGTTTAAGGCTGGAAAGGCGTTTTTTTAAAAATTATTATAAACAAATAATTAAACATTTTATTGTTTCATTAAGGCCGTAAAAATGTGAGTTTTCATGTACTCTAAAAGTGTGCACAAGGTGGGCGATGTGCTATGAATAGTTGTTGCACAATTCTATTTGTTTATCCCGTTATTGTAAAATGGACCCAATTTCAACCGTTTATTGTGGGAAAAGTTATCAACTTACAGACCTCTAGGAGGCCTCATTTTAAAGGTAATACAGTCTACTTGTAATCGCCAATCTCAGAAAGTTAATTTTTTTCCGGAAACTGTTTAAAAATTAGCAATAAACAAATGTTACATTTTGAACCGTTTTTTGCTTATAAATAAATACAATAATTTGCAAAGTATAAGGAATATGTGTTCATCAGTAGTACCATTGGAAAGCTGTTAGAAAAACACACATTTAAAAAAACAAAGTTTCTACGACCTCTAAAAACAAAGATAGCTTTTTTTTCAAAAAAAATCATTACTCCGTTGTTTATTAACATTTTGAGCTGAAATTTCTACATTTGGTAGGCGACATTTCCAACTTTATGATCCGACATTTTGCATAAACTTTTGTTGTTAATTATTTAGTTCCGAAAGCAATATATCAAGGTAACATTCTCTGCGCTTCACGAGAGCCGAGTGGTGGGGGTGAGAGAAAGTCGCAGCGCCTGAATTTCTCGCGCGCGATGCGGAGCTTCAAAATCGAGCGGACAAAAAAAATTCGCATTATCTCGGGTTCTAATTATCGCAGAACCTTATTTTTTTACAATCTGGGGTAGTTCGACGGAAAAATAACAATGGCGCAATTTTCATATAAGGTGAAGTGGGGTAAGTGTGTTTTCGGGGTAAGTGTGTAAGCGCCAAATAATTCTCATTCCGATAACATACTGGTGTGGCTATCTATAAAACAGTATCTAAAGGTTCATAATAGGCCATTGTAAGCTACAGCCGAAGTTAAGATAATTGCTATATTGGCGGGAAAAGCTAATATTTCATAACCTCTCACCATACACAGTGCATGTAGTTGGTAGACGTTTACTCATCGTGTGACATCATAGTTCCAAGTGAGTTTTTTGAAGTTTTTTTACTACAAATATGGTAAGAAACAGTTAAATTTTAAACTACAGTCGTTATTTTTATTTAAGATTAAGCGTTTATTATTATTTTGTACTAGTACACACTTGTCCCACTAAAATTCTACTCTGTGGAAGTGTGTATTCATTCAGCTGGACAAGTGTGTACTAATAGTGAACATGAGAAAGCGGAAAAACAAAATTATGAACCTGGAACATCCAGCCATGTAGAACGAGATATCGGTTTTGGAATTGTGAAGTCAGATAACGGGAGTTCATTTGAAAAGCTGCTTCTGGAAATGGTGAAACAACACAGAGGAAAAGAAGACAAGAAACCTAGAAGAAAAATCGCGGGTGGAGCTGAAATTATAACTGCTTCAGAGGTAATTAAACGTTTACAGGAAACCCCAATTAAGAAGACAGTGAAAAAAAGTAAAGTCTCTAACGTAATCAGTGAATCAGAAACATCATCAGATGAAGAAGTAGTTTGTGAAGATCAGAGTGATGATGATATTGACGAAGAATTTAGAGACCAGGAAGAATTGATCACATTTATGGATGAACTAAACAAAGAAAATTCAGGTGTAGATGTTAGTTACTGGATATTGGTAGTATTCATGTTACTGTCAACAAAAAAAGAAGTCGAAGAAGTAGAAAGAAAATGTTTAAGAAAAGTTCATTCGTTAGATCCAACTGCTACAAATTCTTTCATCTGGGCTGACCCTGATGAATGTGCTTTCATTGGATCTCAAGATATTATTATGGTTCTTCCAAAGCCAGTTGTTAGTTCATTAGTAATATAACTCGATTTATTCAAATATGTTGCTTTACCTTTAGGATATATCCATGTTTTCTCTTCACTTTAAGTTATTCAGTTAATGTCCATTTCTTGTTAAAAAGTTTGTAACTTGAAGAGTTTGTAAGATAAAAATTTTTTTTTACACCAGTCGAAAAATAAAATATCGCAGTTTTACATACTTGCCCCAGACTTTTACATTTCTTGATATGTGCATTGCATTTGGCTTGCATACACACTTTCCCCGTTGCACAGGAGAATTGTGTACTATGGGCATAGAAATATATATAATATAGAAATAAATGCGAAAATGTGTCTATATCAAAGTTTTATCATGAAGATTTGTAGGCAATACCCATAACTATATTATGCCAAAATTTGAAATCTGCAACTCTAGTGCTTTGTTTAAAAATATGGTATATATACGAACTTTCCAAATATTGCTACACACTTACCCCACCTTACCTTACTCAAAATGTCTTTAAACTGCGGAAAAAAGTGTTGCTTAAATAATTCATTGATTTATCGCGGGTTTTTTTGCATTATTAATAATTCTGAAAATTTTCTGTTATGCATGACTACAATATAGTATACTTTAAGTAAAAATATAGCTTCACCACAGCTTAATTGAACTATTAACAAGAATACAGTTTGTGTAAGGAATAATATTTATATACTCTTGACGACCGTACTTCTTATTTGATTTGGTCTGTGATGCTGCGTGAGAAATATAAAGTCGATCATCAAACTTTTTTTTCTCAATGTGTGTTTTTTTAACAGCTTTCCAATGGTACTACTGATGAACACATATTCCTTATACTTTGCAAATTATTGTATTTATTTATAAGCAAAAAACGGTTCAAAATGTAACATTTGTTTATTGCTAATTTTTAAACAGTTTACGAAAAAACATTAACTTTCTGAGATTGGCGATTACAAGTAGACTATATTACCTTTAAAATGAGACCTTCTAGAGGTCTGAGTGTTGATAACTTTTCCCACAATAAACGGTTGAAATTGGGTCCATTTTACAAAAACGGGATAAACAAATAGAATTGTGCAATAACTATTCATAGCACATCGCCCACCTTGCGCACACTTTTTGAGTACGTGAAAACTCACACTTTTACGGCCTTAGTGAGACAATAAAGTGTTTAATTATTTGTTTATAATAATTTTAAAAAAAACGCATTTTTAGCCTTAAATTTGCTATAACTTTCAAACAAATTAACCGATTTCGATTTAACAGGTCTAGTTTGGAAGGCTTTTTAATGACAATTATTTGGTCTATGCAGCACTTTTCTCCATAGCCTATAGTTTCCGAAATATAATCGAAAAATTGAAAAAATACGCTTTTTTTGCACAAAAACGTTGTTATAAACAATTTTCCAGATTTGAAAATCGTTGCATTTCATAAAATAGAACTTAGTATGAAATTACGCCCTCAAATCAGTCAAAAAATTGCAGCTACTCTTTTTTATCATTTTTTGATAATTTTCATGTCAGCCCGACCCGACTAAAACCAGCTGTACTGGTGTTCATGAATTGGGATGATTTCATGACGTTTTTTCCATCATTATTAGTATATTCAACAAGTGCTTTTTCGGTCAAATTTTTTCAGCAATCTCGGAAAAATATGAACAAGGTGCCATTTGATTCAGAATAGCATTTAGATGATTTTTGAAAAAATTAAGTTCCGCTAGTTAAAATTGGGAGTTATGAAAAGTTTACGGAAAAAAAAGAGGATATGGTTTTTTGCAAATATCTTTCAGTTATTTGTTGACAATTTACGTAGTTGCAAAATTAAAAACTTTAATTAATCATTTTTAAAAAATTTCAATTCTCTTATGAACAACGCATTTGTTTATATCAATTTTTCAAAAAATAGAATATAAATATTCGAGAATATCATTTTCATTCCGTTTTCAATAATAACAAACGAATAATTGAAATTATTCAAAAAGAAATTTCAATTTTGCAACTGTGTAAAAAACTGAAAAATAAAAAAGTTTCAATTTTTTCAACGGGGATGTATGCTGAAACTTTCAAAAGGAGCTCCAAGGAAGGAAAAAATCTCATTTTCATAGTTTAACAATTATCACACTTGCAACGTTCATTTTTAAGCAGCAAAAAATCATTAATTAAACATTGCAACTGAATCAATAAACGCAATAAAAAAATTTGTCGGCGGATTATAAGTCATTAACCTATCCAGTGATTACTTGATTTTTTCCTCAATTTTCATGTTTAAAATGGTTAACTAATTTTTGGCGTGGCTTGCGCGAGCCATATTACCCGTTTACGGCCGTATTATTAACCCCCTGGGACAATTATAACTATTGGTCCTAAAGGTACTGGAGTTGCGACATTCTTTGAGAAAATTTCCTCCTCAATTTGAATCTCTTTTTAGGTATCAAAAATCGCAATTAGTTTTTGAGATATTTGTAACAAACCAAACCCTCTAGACCAAGAGATACTGGAAGGATTTGTGAAGTCATTTCTTACAGTATGGCGCTTTTAGGGCGATTCGTATACCTACGTAATAAATTGAAGGAAAATGTTGTTCTCACCGGAGGTGCGCGGACGCAATTCCAGAATAATTAATTGAAATTGTCCTAGAATTCGGAGGTGTCAAACAATTTCTTTCACAAAATTTCTTCAATTTATCGGTATTTTAAGAAGAAAAAATCCGACGCTCGCTAGATGCCATACTTCTCCGGTGGGTGTTTAGGCCCTCCATACTTTTATGAAAATGTTTTTTAAAAATTTTTTCAAATTTATTTCTTACAGGCTGATTTTTTTCAAACAATTGTTTTTTATTAATCTTGTACAAAAATCACCACGTCATACCATTTCAACGGTCCAAAATACCTGCCATTACAAACATGTAATTTTTTAAAATTCGTAAAACTATTTCCTTCAACTTAAAATTTGCTCAAGTAGTTGTTTTTATGATTAGAAACATAATTGTTATAATGCTATACCTATAGAGTATGTGATATAGGTAAAATGTAATTAAATAATTGTAAAATTTTATGCAACATTTGAACAATTTCTCACAGTATGGCACCACTTTTGGACTTCACCATAAGTATGGGATAATTTTCTTGAATCATACTTTTTATGAACTTTCCGAAAATTTAAATGCCATACTGTAAAAAATCGTTTAATTCATTTATTTTTTTTATATCGCAGCGTGCGTGTCACGATCATTCGTACCATGGTCAGAGTATGGCGTATTATTTTGAAACTTATAATCGTATTGGAACAATCTGATTTCATTTATGCCATAGTGTAAAAAATAATTTTACATCTTCTATAAGCGATTTAACTGCCATACTGAAAGAAATAGTTTTACGAATTTCAAAAAATTACCTGTTTGAGTGGGTATGACAGGTATTTTGGACCGTTGGAATGGTATGGCGTGGTGATTTTCGTAAAAGATTAATAAAAAACAATTTAAAATAAAAGCAGCCTGTAAGAAATAAATTTCAAAACACCCACCGGAGAAGTATGGCATATGGATTTTTTGTTGTTAAAATACCGATAAATGGAAGAAATTTTGTGAAAGAAATTGTTTGACACCTCCGGATTATATTAATTATTCTGCAATTGCGTCCCGCGCACCACCGGTAAAAACATAATTTTACTTCAATTTATTACGTATATGAACCCCCCTAAAAGCGCCATACTGTAAGAAATGACTTCAAAAATCCTTCCAGTATCTCTCGGTCTACTCTTTTTTTTCAGCAAATTGTTTCCAACTTTTACAAATTACGCGTGAGGTACTTTATTTTTTCAAAAATTATCTACATGCTATTCCGAATCGCATGATTGTTCATAATATTCTGAGACTCCTGAAAAAAGTCGAACAAAAAAGCACTTGTTGACTAGCCTATATAGTGAGAATGGATATATATCGTAGTTTAAGTCATATATCCTTTTTTATGTCATTAATCTTACAATTCATTTGTAGATGTCTGTGATAACTTACCTACGAAACCCAGCGTTGCGTCCAAGGCACTGGTTGAAGATAGAAACGTTACTCAACCATAAATTCAAGCCTGAAGACACAATCACCCTCGAAGTTCTAGAGAATCTGAAGTGTTTCAATTATCCTAATGAACTCCAAGAAATTGCTGCGCAAGCTAGTAGTGAAGCTGGTTTGGAGTCTCTACTCAAAAAGGTCAATATCGAAAATTCAAATAATCTATTGCAGAAAAGTTGATTTTTTTGATTAATCTGTTAGGTTGAAGAAGCTTGGAAAACTCTTGAATTCATAGTCTTGCCTCACAAGGATTCCAAAGATGTGTTCATTTTGGGCAGTGTGGAAGAAGTACAGACAGTATTGGACGAGAGTAATATCAACATCAACACAATTTCCGCCTCTCGGCATGTTGGTCCTATTAAATCTAGAGTCGAGGACTGGGCTAAATTTTTGGACAGATTCTCGAGAACATTGGTGAGTGTCATTCGCGCATCTCATATTTCGCCTTTTGACGTGATAATTGAAATCTTGATTTCAGGATGAATGGATGACGTGCCAACAAAATTGGGTATATTTGGAGATTATTTTCTCAGCTCCTGATATTCAAAGACAATTACCAGCTGAATCTAAACTGTTCTTAATTGTTGACAAGGCTTGGAAGGAACTGATGCGGAGAACTGCTAAAGTATGTCTAGATTTTACTCACAAACAAGACACAGTTACTGAATGTCTTTAATTTCTCAGGTTCCCTTGGCTCAAGAAGCGGCCAACTATCCAAACCTGTTTGAAATACTGCAAAAAAACAACATGTTGCTTGAACAGATTATGAAATGTTTGGAGTCGTATTTGGAGACGAAGAGAGTTGCTTTCCCGAGGTTTTACTTCTTGTCAAATGACGAATTGTTAGACATATTGGCTCAGGTGAATACCGAAGAAACATTATATTTTTTTCCTTCTTCTTCCACAAGCGTCATCAGTTAATAAGGATAAAGGTTATCAGATACGATATCTCTATGTGCTTGCTCCACGAACCTAGGAACTAGGATAATCCGATTCCGTAGTATCAATCTGACTACTCCTATAAGTTATCTCTGGAGCCTCAACCTACCTACTCTTCAGTAATAGTAATCAGGTTGATCTTGAGAACCAAGTATTTTCGAAATCATCCAACTTTTATCATCTTTTTGAATGAAGTTTTCGTATTAAAACTAGTATTTTAACTATACCCTTACACGGATAACTCATTCCAGCTGATAATAGTTATGTACTAAGCAAAATTATTTTAACTTGTTTGTGTTTATTATTAACGTAATAAGTTCGTGACTAAAATCATTACAGATGGAGCAATATTAATGACGTAACAGAAAATAAAATTTTGCGTGCGGAATAGTGCACTTTCTGCACGCTTTAATGTGGAAAAATTGAACCTTCCCGCATTAGAGCTGAAGAATTTTCTTCATTAAAAAAAAGATGTTCAACAAAATTCTTAACTCAACCCAAGCATCCTGACATTCAATTGATTCGAGAAAAATCTATTAATCTTCAGAATCCTGCTTATTTTTCTATCCCTATGCTCGTAGACTAAATTTTATTTCGAACTAGTACGAAAAGTGTATTTTGCGCACTCAATTGTAGTAGCGTGCGGAAAAGTTTCGGTTTCTGCACTTGTAAGGAAAACTTTAACTCATATTGAACGTAAACAGTC
Source organism: Cynegetis impunctata (assembly GCA_030704885.1). NCBI lineage: Eukaryota > Metazoa > Arthropoda > Insecta > Coleoptera > Coccinellidae > Cynegetis > Cynegetis impunctata. Next base: position 781,174 of record JARQZK010000010.1, on the reverse strand, counting down.
AATTCAGACATCAGAACGATGTACTTCCTCTGTATTACTCTCCTTTCATCTAATTAAAGACAAGAAATCCACATGCCGTCCAACCGCATCTGAGAAAGTGCTTCGACGCAATAGCAAAATTGGAATTTGGAGTTAAAGAGGAAGAAACTACAATTACGAGTAAAAGCAGGATAAACATGACGGACTCGATTATGAAAAAGTCCAAATCTAGCGTCGTCCTCACCTCTGATATAATGGCAATGATCAGTCCTGAAGGAGAAAGGGTGCCGTTGACAAAAGGTGAGACTCTTTATTGTTACCGTGAAACCCTCACGTTGAGTTTTTGGTTATTTTAACTCAAAAATTTTGGCTACGTACTAATGTTTGAAATGTTTCGATCATTTCAGATCCCATTGATGTCGTTTATGTAAATCCACATTATGTGATTTTCAATTATTTGAAGATTTTACTCTTTCAAATTATGTAATGTATTATTAACTTTAATCAACATATAGTTTTGTATAATGGAAAATATTAAATTGTATGGAAATAACCGAATAATCTTCTAAAAATTTTGGCTTCATTTTAGTAATTTTTGTTGATCAGTTTTGGCATTTTCGAAATGTTTCGATTTCATTAGATTTCATCAATGTTGTTTATATAAATCTATATTATGCAATTTCATATTATTGATTAATTTTAGTTTCTAAAATTAGGTATTGTACTATTAAATTTGATCAACCTATACATTGGAAGTTAGAACTAAAAAATAGTCAATTGCATGGAAATAATTGAATAAACTTCTTTCTACGAAACTCATTTATATATAACTGTAATTTAAAATATTTGTTACATATATTATGAATGAATTTGAGCTTTCTGCACTCCTTTTCTATTTAAACTTCAACTATCCCAAATCTCACACTCTCTTTCTTGCGTACAATATGCTTGAAAAGGGGTTCAAAGTTATCCCTTCAAATAACATTCGAAAAGAGTTAGCTTTATGAGTTCTAATGTTCAGAAATCGCCATTTATTCTACAAACAACATACGGATGTTTCGATCTTATTAAATAACATCCGTGTAGTTTCGATCACATTTGATCTCATCGGTGTAGTTTCCATCTTATTTGAACTCATTGGTGTCGTTTCGATCTAATTAGATCTCATCGGTGTTGTTTATTTGGATGTTATTAGGTGAATTTCAATTATTAGATAATTCTACTTTTAGCAGGTTATCACTTTGAAAACCTAGGACCAAGATAGTTTTTCGTTTCAAGACTTTTTATGATGCTTGGCACCAAAAACTCAATTTCATATATCTCCATGTATATATATATATATATATATATATATATATATATATATATATATATATATATATATATATATATATATATACAGGGTTGCGATAAAGTATGGAACCAAGTAAATATCTTTCGAACGAAAAGGAGAATATTTATGCAATTTTGCAGGTAAGTCCAATGGCGCAAAATGCATCTGATGTATGATTTTTTGTTGATAATATACTTCCGGTTGTACCGGAAATAGACCCTAAGTCGCTTATTTTAAATGGGATACCCTATATATTATTACATTTTTGGATTTTACTTAAGATTCTAGACAGATTTTATACATTATGTCCTATACCTAAGTCTAAGCGTTTTTGACATATTCAGGTTTTTATGTCAAAAACGACGATTGCAAGCCCTAATATAATTATCAGTTGTTCCTATAAGGAGGAAGCCTTTTTTACTTACTTTGGGTTAAATTCCTTGTTGAAAAGGACCTACTTTAATAGATTTTTTATAATATTTGGATAACTAGTCATACAGGGTGTGCAAAAAATAAGATCTAAAATGAGACTGAGAAAACTGACAAAAATCAATTCAACTTCTCTTGAGATTTTTACATTACCGTAAAAAAACTTTCAGATAAACAAATTGATGTTGTGTGTATGCATATGTAGTAAGTAATAAACGAGTACGATCTCAAATACGATCGTGGCTATCCTAGATCTAATTGTTTAACGATTGAATGCAAAATCGCCATATAAAAATATTAAATTGGCAATATTTCGAAAACTTCAAATTTTAGGTGAAGATAACCTCATACAAAGTTACCTTCTTTTTAAATGCTTAATACTACAGAATAAAGAAAATGGGGGGTTTCCATTTGAAAAAATTGATTTTTATCAGTTTTCTCAATCTCATTTTAGATCTTATTTTTTGCACACCCTGTATAACTAGTTATCCAAATATTATTCAAAATCTATTGAAATGGGTCCTTTTCAACAAGGAATGTAACCCAAAGTAAGTAAAAAAGGCTTCCTTATAGGAACAATTGATAATTATATTAGGGCTTACAATCGTCGTTTTTGACATAAAAACCTGAATATGTCAAAAACGCTTAGACTTAGGTATAGGACATGATGCATTGAATCTACTTAGAATCTTAAGTAGAATCCAAAAATGTAATAATATATAGGATATCTTATTTAAAATAAGCGACTTAGGGTCTATTTCCGGTACAACCGGAAGTATATTATCAACAAAAAATCATACATCATATGCATTTTGCGCCATTGGCCTTACCTGCAAAATTTCATAATTATTCTCCTTTTCGTTCGAAAGATATTTACTTGGTTCCATACTTTATCGCAACCCTGTATATATATATATATATATATATATATATATATATATATATATATATATATATATATATATATATATATATATATAACAACAAAGAAATTAGTAGCGGGAAAATATTAAACAAGTAGAGCAGAATTATCGGTATAGCCCGCTTATATAGAAGCAGCCGTTGACACTTGTTTCGGACTCTTTGGTCCTCGTCAGAACGGCGTAGCCAAGCATTGGATTGAAAACTTGGAGATGAAAATAGCAAAACAAACGAAATTCCCTGCTATGGAAGGCCATCACACATTTGTGGCTTATTGTTTGAACTCTCCGGTTTGGGAGATTTGGTCAAACTTTGCCACAATATTAAACACTTGTTTAATATTTTCCCGCGACTAATTTCTTTGTTGTTGTTTATTTACTCGGTCTGAGATCTCGCGGATGGCATTAATCGCCTCCGTGGCAAAGTTTGACCAAATTTCCCAAACCGGAGAGTTCAAACAATAAGCCACAAATGTGTGATTGTCTTCCGTAGCAGGGGATTTCGTTTGTTGTGCTATTTTCATCTCCAAGTTTTCAATCCAATGCTTGGCCACGCCGTTCTGACGAGGACCAAAAGAGTCCGAAACACGTGTCAACGGCTGCTCCTATATAAGCGGGCTATACCGATAATTCTGCTCTACTTATATATATATATATATATATATATATATATATATATATATATATATATATATATATATATATATATATATATATATATATATGAGGGAAGAAATAAATCTTGTTTACATGATAAAGGGCGTAATTTTGGAACAATAGGATTGAGAGTTTGTGAGTAGGTAGTTTCGTATGATATATTGAATGGGATAGTTTTTAATGCGAACTGGTTGGGGGTTGACCCCCCCCCAGGGAAATGAATCTTGTTTACACGATAGAAGGCGAAATTTTGGTACCATAGGGTTGAAACTTTGTAGGTAGGTAGTTTCGTACGATATCTTGGATGCTATTTATTTCTCTATATGAATTGGTTGGAGGGTTGACCCCTCGGAGGAGGAAATAAATCTTGTTTACACGATAAAGGGCGCAATTTTATAGAAATAGGATCGAAAGTTTGTAAGTATACGTAGTTTCGTATGATACCTTGGATGTGATTGGTTTTTTGGTACGAATTGGTTGGGGGATTGATCCCCCGGAGAGAAAATGAATATTGTTTACACATTAGAGGGCACATTTTTTTTTAATTTGGAAGAAATCTTTTAAACTGGATACGTTATGCTCTTCTAATGCAGCTCGCTGCAATAGAGTTTTTTGAAAATAGGAGACGTGTTATTGATTTCGGTGATCATTGTTATTTTACTTATTTTCGATGTTTCGTCTTGAAGGTTTGAAGGCAAGAGGAAACGTCGAAGACTGGTTAGGTAAAGTAGAAGAGTCAATGGTCATATCCCTGAGGCGGATAATGAAATCCGCATTGGTCGATTACCAGCAACGATCAAGGATTGATTGGGTGGTTCGACATCCTAATCAAGTTATACTGGCTGTTTCGCAAATAATGTGGGCGAAAGGCGTGCACGAAATTCTCGACAAGACCGACGAACACAAGCTGAAAAAGCTAGATCAGTATCTGAAAAACAGCATTGTTGTAGGTATCCAATTTTCAATAACTTTCTTCCTTCTTCAATTACGCAAAATATAAAATTTATTTAAAATAGTGATCCCTGATCTGAACGAACAAATCAATTAATTCATTTTCAAACCTATTTTATTTATTAACGGTTTTTAATAGAACTAAGTAAACAAGTAAGTAGATATCTAATTTGATTATATAATTTATTATGTAAACCATTGAAATTGTAGTTTTATCTATACTAAGTGAACTTTAAAGTATAAACTTTATAATAAAACACACTTGGCTTATGTTTCACTATATAAAAATATTTTGATACTGTATTTAGCAGTAAAGAATAGTCGACATGTTTCGAGTTATGAACTCATTATCAAGACTGACTACAGGAGAGTCCTGTAGTCAGTATGTAGGGCTCACATGCGGTGGCATTATAAAGATATGATAGATACCTATACACCTATATACAGCTGCTTACGTATTCGTCCGATTTCGGAGCAGCTCGTCTCGATCCGTGAAAGCTTCGTACAGTCGTACCATATACATACACGTTAAGCGAACGCTCGGCCGAGCTACATGGTAGGCGGAGTGGGGGTGTTAGGTTTTATTTTCGTTACGGAATTTCTTGATTCGGTCACCGCGCTCAAAGCCCGCGATAAAAGCTATGCAATAGCTTAAAAAAATGAGGGGAAGGTACGACCTTATTGACGGAGCTCAAATGTTTTTATGTTTATAGTTTCAAAACGTTTCTTGCTGCTTTACACATATTTCATACATTATGACACTTTTCTTTGGTTTCACTAACTCACTTCTCAAGTTATAAGATAACACGCACAATTAGACATGGGTAACTCAATAAATAATCATGAGTGCAGATCAGATCACGGCTCACGCACTTGAACCGGAGCCGCGAGCCGGCTCACAGGTCAGCTCAATTAATACCTATATAGACCGTGAGCTAGCGCACATGAATTTGGAGTCATAGATAAATGTCTGGCATTTAGAGGTATGAAAAGTGTGATTCAGTTGATGAAAATAAGGCTGGTTTGAAGGGCCGACGCGTGTTCGAAAATTTGGAAAATTAATTTTTTTTTGCATAAATAAATTAATTTTTCACTGATCTCAAAGTGTCTGGCATTTGAATCAGAAATAGACATCAATAAGTAACTCCCAATTTTCAAATGCCAGACGGTTTCAAATAGTCGAAAGGGTGATTCATAGGGGTGAAGTTGCAGAACGAAAAACAAAAATTCATCGTTTTCTTTTTGTCTGGCAATCGAAACAATGAAAATTATCGTCATGAAAATGATAAAAAAAAATTGCCAGACGGTTTCCAGTGTTCGGACTCGAGTTTCTCTGTGGAAAATTATGTGAAAATTTTTTACATTTTTCAATGATCTTAATGTACAAAATAAGAGGGCCATTGTGTTTGCGGTATCATAAAATGTTATTAATTTTTCAACGCCAGACAAATTGGCCGGTTCGAAAATTTATAAATCTATAAAAAAGTTGTTAAATAATTCATAAAAATTTCATTGATTTATTTTTGTCTGGCATTCTGTATTTGAATTAGAAATAAGCCTAAAAACACAATTTATAAATGCCAGACAAGTTGAGCTGTTCGAAAACGTATAAATAATTAATTAAATAATAAATATTAAAAATTAAAATGAAAAAATGTTTTTTTTTTTAATTTAAGCGATTTAGTTTTGTCTGGCATTTTGCATTTCGATTGAAAACATATTTTTATACCTTAGATTGAAATGCCAGACTAATTGGGTTGTTCGAAAATTAATAAAAAATTGAATTAAATATTGGTAAAAAAAATAATGAAAAATTTCAGTATTTTTTTTTGTTCAATCTAATTTCTCTTTTCTTTTCGAATTTTTTCTTAAATTATGAGCTATTGCTACTCGAGATACTATTTTTGTCCTAAAGTTTCCCGAATTTGATGCTGTCAACGGAAGTAATTTGCCAATGAAATCTGAGAATTAAGAAAAATCTCTTTAAATTTAAATAATTCACATTTTAAATCATATTCGAGTTAAGAAATATAATGGCAGGAGAATATTTTTCGAAACATGAATTTTAAATAACTAAAATGTGCTTTTTAAAATTAACAAATAATTGAAAATACACTCACAACTTAAATTGAAATTGTCATTTCACTATTATCTTTTTATTTATATTTGTTGTTTTTTATTTCAGGCTTTTATTTTTCCTCCCATATTCTGACTACCTTGCACTTGCACATTATATTCATTGCTTATTATACCCCTACACGTTTTTGTTTAAATTTTTTGAACGAAGAACACAATTATTCAAAAATCATAAAATTATGTAATTTCATCATTTATTCTTGAAACAGGTCAAATAAATACATAACGGTGTAATGGAGTGTTCCCAGAATTTCATGATAACTAAATTTTGTTTCTTCGATATTTTGGTCTGGGAATAAGATATCGAGATACGATTTTCACTATCCTTTTTTGGTGTCATAACAGTACATTTTTGTCGAAAAAAAGTCAGGTCATTGCATTTAATTTTTCAGAGAAATTGGAAATTTTCTGTTAGTATATCAAAAAAGGCGCTCTAGAGGTATCACTAAAAACTTGACATATCAGGGATATGATTTTGAGAAAACAATAAATGTTTGTCCCAACGAGACCAACTTTATTAAAATCCGTTCAATCATTCAGAAGATGTTTATTTAAAAAAGCATCGATTCACTCCCCACCACTTCATTTCAATAGATACGTCAAAAAGTGTCGAACGAAAATTACTCGAATGAAGCTCAACTTGAAAACGCATATATTTTTGTGATACGTTTACGAGGAGTATTTCAGAGAAAAATCATTTTAAAAGTTTTAGATGGCGGTTACGCTCCCTGGCGGCCATCTTGGAAACCTGAAAATAATTTCTAGGATTTTCTGTTGGCCACTTTCGTTATAATATTTTTTACCGCAAGTCTCTACGACGAATAGTTTACAAGATACAGCACTTTGCTTTCTTATCTGGCCACCCGGTACATAACAATATAAAATAGATCGACATTGCTACGCAAAACTATTCACTCAGGATTCACTAGGTTTATTAAAAACTTTTATTCATGTATTTTTTCATTTTATAAATTTTTAGGTCGGAAATAGTAAGTAGTAAGTACGTTTCCCGAGTACTAACAGCTTATAATATAGGGGAAAAGGCGAAAATAAATGAGAAATTAGATTTTTTCAAAACTTTTTTTATTCATTTATATACTTTCGAACAGCCCAACTTATCTGATATTTTTAATTTAAGTTTGAAAGTTAATTTTTCTTTGAGAAACAAGTGGCCAGACGAAAAAAGCACTGAAATTTTCAAAAATTTGTCACAATTATTTAATTTGTTTTTTTTTTAAATTTTCGAAAAACCCAACCAGGCTGGCATTTCAAGCAAGGTAATAATATACTACTCCATGAAAAATTGTAAATGACGGACATAAATAAATGGTGTATTAGACAAACAAAGGAAATTTTTCATTATTTTTTGCTATCTTTTCAATTAATTCATACATTTTCGAACATCTCAACTTGTCTGGCATTTGTATATTGTTGTTGTAGTTGTATTTCTAATTGAAATACAAATTGCCAGACAAAAATAAATCAATGAAATTTCAATTTTTTTTTACGAATTTTCTTTCGTCTGGCACCATTTTTCCATTTGCCAATTTGTCTGGCAATTTTTTTTTGACGGGAAATGTGTGTATCAACTTTAAGTATTCAAAATACCAGACGAATAGTGATCACTGAAAAATGTAAAAAATTTTCACATAATTTTCCACAGAGAAACTCGAGTCCGAACACTGGAAACCGTCTGGCAATTTTTTTTTCATCATTTTCATGACGATAATTTTCATTGTTTCGATTGCCAGACAAAAAGAAAACGATGAATTTTTGTTTTTCGTTCTGCAACTTCACCCCTATGAATCACCCTTTCGACTATTTGAAACCGTCTGGCATTTGAAAATTGGGAGTTACTTATTGATGTCTATTTCTGATTCAAATGCCAGACACTTTGAGATCAGTGAAAAATTAATTTATTTATGCAAAAGAAAATTAATTTTCCAAATTTTCGAACACGCGTCGGCCCTTCAAACCAGCCTTATTTTCATCAACTGAATCACACTTTTCATACCTCTAAATGCCAGACATTTATCGATGACTCCAAATTCATGTGCGCTAGCTCACGGTCTAATACTAAAGCTCGCGACGCGTGAGTCGCGAGCAACTCTAGTAGAACTAGAGGTAGTCATGGGTTATTGGATCATTGCATCACACTATGATTTCGTTAGTTATTAATTTAGTAAATTTATCAACTATCGAGCACTCGCGTACGATACAAATATTAAACTTTCGTCCTTGGTCAAAATTCGTAATATCAAATAAGAAAAGTGTGGTTTGGAATACCACATTCAAATACTAAACAATCGATCCAAATGCAAGCATAATCTATTTGAGTTACATAGACCGCGGCTCACAAGACGAAACGAATCACTTTTATCAGTTCTTATGCACTGGTTCTTCTGAGAATATGTAATGTATATACTTGTTTCTGCCGCAGTAACCGACCACAGATAAACAGTTCAAATTGGAAACAACATCGTAGTACTACTTTTGCGTGTCCGCGAGCCGTGAACCGTTAAGTTCGCAGTTGGGTTGCAGCTCAATGACTCAAGTTTCTGTGATCTGAATATTTGAACCGGCTCTGACCTGAGTTACACACGTCTATGCACAATCCAAGATAGAATTTATCTTATCGGTAAATTTAATTACTCCTTTTCACAGGATTTGAATGATTTGGCGGTATTAATCAGAAGTGACTTGTCCAAGGTGACCCGATTAGTCCTGATTGCACTGATCACCATAGACGTTCATGCTCGCGATACACTCTCTAATCTTCTGGCGAAAAGGATCAAAGACTGGTAAATCTGGCGTGCTTCTATGTTGTTTCACTTACATAATCGAGGTTTGATCGGATTGCAGTTACAGTTTTGAATGGTTGAAGGTTCTTCGATATTACTGGGACGAAAAGATTGATGACTGTGTTACGAAGATGTCTAGTGCTAGCTACGTTTACGGCTACGAGTATTTAGGTGCCGCCGGCGTGTTGGTCATTACGCCATTAACCGACAGATGTTACCTTTGTCTAATGGGAGCTTTACAGTTGGATTTAGGTATGTAAGTAATAGTCACAAATTCATGAATAGTTAGTGAAGTAATAGATAATACTAGGGCAATGATACACAAGACAAAGGTAGAATTCTGAGAATTCCAGAATCAAGGTTATCTGCATCTATGGTAATCACATTTCCTCATAGAATAAGCCTATTGGTAAAATATTATGCGAATGAACATGAACACGATAGTTTTTTTTTCAAAAATCTTTGTGAGTACTATACTAGATCGTGCATTTAAAACAATCCCTGTGGAATATTAGTAGGAGTTATTCTGGAAACCCGAGAGAGTTCGATTTTGATCATTTGATCGTAAAATCATTACCGGGGTGGCCATACCTTCAAGAATCTTGAATGGTACTTGACATCAAGTCTCACATCAATTCTAATGTATTCAAATTTTTTTTTACCTAAATTTGTAGGTGGCGCACCAGCTGGACCAGCAGGTACAGGTAAAACGGAGACAACTAAAGATTTGGCTAAAGCTCTGGCCATTCAGTGTGTTGTGTTCAACTGTTCTGAAGGATTGGACTATAAAATGATGGGGAGATTTTTTTCTGGTCTTGCGCAGTCTGGAGCGTGGTGCTGCTTCGATGAATTCAACAGACTGAATATAGAAGTGTTGTCCGTTATAGCACAACAGATCATAACAATAAGAAATGCCAAAGCGGCCAAATTAGCAAGGTAAATGTTTCGAAGGTAGTAGGGGATAAGAAGTTTGTCATTCTCTTCTGAATAAATTTGCTTCATCATCAACATCATCTGAAATATAGAAATATTTGCTTTATTAACTTGCTATTTGATTATAGAAGATTATAGAGAATATAAATGCACGCTCATTCAAAATTTGGAATCTACACGCAAACTTAGTTTGCATTCTATCACGTCAAGAAGGTGAAGTTTCACCGAAACGTGCGCCATGCGTATTTTAACTAAAAAACGTGAATTGTGTTTATCAACCCAATCAATCCGAAAATCTAAGGATGTAGATATAAGTATATGAATATGCATGCAAATGTATTCCTTAATACCTATATATTGTATTGTTTTCAATAGAAATTCTATGATATTGTTATTAAACTTTTTTTTTCCAGGTTCGTGTTTGAAGGGCGTGAAATAAAACTAATACAAAAGTGTGCTGCATTCATCACGATGAATCCCGGATACGCCGGAAGAACCGAATTACCGGATAACTTGAAGGCACTCTTCAGACCGATCTCCATGATGGTACCAGATTATGGTAATTACAAGATGGACGAATACTATCTGATCTTTATCGTATCATATAACAATGAGAAAACAGATGAAAACACTTGTTTCAAGATACTTAAACTAAATTTATAACATTGTTTCGCATCTACTAGGAATTTTTCGAACTGCGTGAACTCCAATTGAACCTGGCACGATCACGTCTCCAAGTCAGCTGCTCAGAAGTTTAGTTATCTGTTCACGCCAAAGCTGGTATTGTTGCTTGATGAAGCTCAAGTTCTTCTCGTGTTGAAATACTGCACTCACGATTGGAGCTCTGCATCTATGCACTCTTAGCAACTACTTGTCTAAACTGGAGAAAGATGAGTGAAGCTAATAAAGGATCGGTCATCAACCACTCACCTCATTCGAATGTCAAAGGAAGGTTGCAGACTTTTATCTATTTTGTAGATATTATCAAAGCAGTTGGTCTGCAGCTATTGCCTCCATAATTCACTCGTCACCCAAGGTATTCAGATTATCATAGTCATTAACATTTGACAGATGTTTTGTGGTTCATCATTGAGTTTAAGCAGCTCGGACAGTCTGATTAAGGACCTTTCTTCGCCGGTCACGGCCATAGCTTATATGTGCCGAACTCGATGTTCCTTTTAGTCACAATCTTTTCTGTAATGTCTGCCCAACGTTGTGGAGATCTACAACGTCGGAACTGTCCCTGAGGCTTTACCTTGAACACCAGCCGCTCCATCTTATGCTAGCTAAGAAGAGCTTGAAAGACGTTGACTGGGCTCAATTTCATCAAGAATTGAGACATTCGTGCGTCGAGCCGTCCATGGAATTTCAAGAAGTCACCTCCAAGTCCCAATTACAAAAGCGTCTATGGACCGCGTCGTTCATCCTAATTTTTGAATGCATATTGCGTGCATACTTGAATATGGAAAACACCAGAGCTGAAACGAGTTTCGTCTTGTTATGCATAGTTGAGTGCAAGTTGTATGCGTCTCCGAATTTTGGGTTCGCAACTGCCTTTGTTGTTAACCAGAGCCCCCAGGTATATCATAGAGGCACTACATCGCATCTCACTATAGTTCGGGACTCAGGAAACTGTTGTAGACAGTCAATAACCATGATCTTAGTTTTGGAGAAGTTTAACATGACACCAAACCTTGAACCTTTCACCTCCACTTTCCTGATAATGTCAGTGATTTCTTCTGGAGAAGAGGCCATAAGTGTAGTATCCTCTGCGAAACTTCAGTTAAAGATCTTGACACCTCCAAGAACTAATCCTCTTATGCAGATAATACACACGAATTTGGTGCGAACATAAACCTATTAGAAAACGTTTCTGAAACGAACCGCAAATATATGGAACGCTCTACCCTCAAAAGTATTTTCAATTAGCGACTTCTATCAAATTCGATAGAGCATAAACCGCCATTTATTGAATTCATGTGGGTTTTTTCCGAGTTGCTGATAATGAAAAACCGTTTCTGAAGAAGCTCCCGTGTTGACGAAACGTACGACGCATTGTTTTATATCTATTTTCTGTCATTTTGAAATGGATTTATATTAAGTAACTGCCTCATAGAAAAATTCTTATCACATTTTTAGCTCTCATCGCCGAGGTCATTCTTTATTCCGAAGGTTTTGAATCTTCGAGGGGCCTTTCGCAGAAAATGGTACAAATGTATAAATTGTGTAGCGAGCAACTTTCGCAACAGGATCACTACGATTTTGGCATGAGGGCGGTCAAAAGTGTATTAGTAATGGCTGGTTCGCTGAAGAGAAGCAACCCTGATAGAAATGAAGATGTGGTGCTTATATGTGCCTTGAGAGACAGCAATTTGCCAAAGTTTTTGGCAGATGATGCCATCCTATTTCAGGTATAATCATATTTTTTGTTTTTTTATACTTCGGAATTTTTGCGAACTATAAAAACCTGCAGATATGAAACTATCTGAAAAAATGTAATTTATGAGAAAAATCATATTTAAAAACTAGAAGAAATTATTCTCCCCCAAAGTTTACTCTATATATATAAATATATATATATATATATATATATATATATATATATATATATATATATATATATATTATATCGCTGATGGGGGTGAAAAGGGAGTTAAGTCATAAAAACCGATTTCGAGAAAACCTTCCTCGAAAAATTGGTAACTATTGAGTTTATTTTCGCGTTTAATGGTACATTTTCGGTAAAAAATTTGTTTCTATTTTAAAATAATAAATAATTAACTAGCAGAAACGCATATTTTCTTTTCAAAAAAATCTTGAATAAGTGACTTTGATTGACTTATCTCTTTTTTCTCTAAAAATATTTGTGACATAAATCCTTTTTCACTACACTGATTTTCTCGAACAATGAAAACATAGTTTAATTTTAAAAATTTTACTTCGAAATTATAATACAAAAAAAGTTTAAAATTCTAAACTTCTTCGTCTGATGAGGCATCCGGATATACATCCACTTGTTGAGCGGAAGTTACTAAAGATTTACAAAAATCCCAGTTTCCTTCAGTAATATAGGGTAGTAGTTCTTCAAGTTGACGTTTCTTTTCTTCTGTTATAGGGACTGGTTTTCTATAAGCCTGTTTCGGACTTAGTATTTCTATGATATTTCCTCGGCCCGTTCTCTCCAAACTCAATATCTTAAAATCTTCAAGATCGCTAAGGGAGTTTTTATATAAAAAGTTTTTACTATTTTTCACATATCGAATCCATCTTACTTCTCTCCAATTGAACTTATTTCCTGATGTATCTTGCTTTCTATTGACCAAAGCCTTCGAGTATAATCCTGCAAAATCTAAAAACTCTGACCTCCCCATTTCATGGACCACAAAAGGTTTCTTCTTACCTACAAGTCGAATAAGCCCAATCGTGTGGGTGTTCAATTTTTAAATTACTTTTCTTCTTTTTCTTCTCAATAAGGCTATGGTCTGTATCGCATTCCATGTGGGTGTGCCCAGGTAACAAAAACTTATGGTCTATAATGGACAAATTTTGACAATTCTGTAATGCGACGAGACAAGTGGCTGAGATGTAGGTGTTCTTATTTTGACCCCCACATGAATCAGAGTACATGACAATATGGGTTACCATGGGATCGAGATTATTTTTTAAGTAATTGTAAAGACATGAACCTATCTCATTTGCACCCCTCTTGGCTAGCGACTCGTACCATAAATAGCAAAAAGTTTGAGCATCATCGCAGTCATGAACTGTGAGGTTATAAGTCCACAGCTGTCTCTTATAAAATGCTTCCCCTTGAATATCTGGTGTTGGAAGACACTGTTGTAAATCAAAACAAATGGTTTTCTTTTGAGGATCCGCCTTGGAAGCGGTTTTGTCATTACTTTTACTGCTATAACCGTCTCCGGCCTTTTGATTATGCTCTTGTATATCTAGGGTTAATTTGGTTTTCTCGTCATCCGATTTTGCCATTTTAAGTTTCATTTGGAGCTTGTCACAATTACCGCATGTATCTTTCTTCGGTTGCTTAATTTTGATGTTTAATGAATAGAATATCTTTTCATATTCTCTTCCATTTATAAATTTTGTTGGATTCTGGGCTTTATAAGCCTGATATAGAGAAGTTAAAGTGTAGTGATGAGGTAAATACCTCTTAGAAGACTGCCTCCGGGTGTAATGGCTTTCATATGCAGGTATGGATAAAATATGCTCCCGCGCTATTTGTTTATCTTCATCACTAATCTTTTTTTTGTTTTTATGAGTCCCTCTGCCATCTAACTGCATTATTCCTGATATATTGTTATTGCCTCTCTTTTTCTGTATTATTAGCTCAATAAATTTATTACTTATATCGAAGGTTTTTTTGAAACAATCTTTACATGTGCGATTTAAACTATTGTTGATTCTAAAATGGTACACTGCAGTATCCGTACGCTTTTTGTTGCTATTTTCTTTACGAATTCTAATAACTTTCTTGTCCTGCAATAAAATTAGGTCGCTTATGTACTGTTTTCTTCTGTTATAGCTGCCCATTAACCAAAAATCTCTAAACAGAGTTGTTCGAATGTTGTTATCATATTTTTCAGAACTTTTATTTCTACAGTTTTTTAACTGTTTTATTGCTTTTGCAGGAACTACCTTATTTAATCGGGTAGTATATTCTTTTCCCGTATTCCTCTTTAAATTTCTTTCTTCCCGTATTTTTCTCGTTTCTTTGTTAGAGCGTTTACTTTTATTTACTTCAATTTCCATAACGTCATTGTGGTTTACTTCTGTATTCTGTTCATGCAATTCCTTTTTCTTCCTTTTCGTTGTTAGATGTCTAAGCGTTGTTTCATTATCTGAAGAGTCAAAAGATGAATCAACAGGAGAAAAATTTGGATCGAAATTCTCATCGTCAGAATTGAAAATTTCTTCAAATTGTGCCGCTACATCTGGTGGTAATGAAGGAGCTTCACTTGACTCAGTCGAACTTGACTCAGTCGAATCTGTAAAATTAATTGAATTAACATTTATTTTATCTTTCAATATATCTAAAACTCACTTGACCGTTGTCTGCCATTAGAGATGTGGTTGTGTGAGGAACTAGGACACGCATCTGAAATCATAAGAAAAGAATTTTGTATTCGTTTGTTATAGTTTTGCATATTAAACGACCATAAGGATTATTTCGGTTTGTGGAACTTACCTACTGTTATATCAACTGAACTTCTTTTTGCCATTTCAACCATTATTTTGCTTCTAGAACTCATTTTTAATTTCAACACTCTTCGAATCACTAGATGCCATATGCCAAACAAATTTGAGGTTATGTGTAAATACGATAATGCTACTGACAAAACCCATCCAATATTTTTGCCCGCGCAGGCTAAAGGGGATAAGTCCATTCAAGTAATGAAATAGTTGATGTGAAAAAGGAGTTAAATAATCTTATCTTATTAGGCACTACATAATTTTGTGTACAGGGAGGTAAGTCGACTCGTCTCTCTTTACACAAAATTATTATTTGATTGAAACAAAATATCTCTTTTGTACACACTATTATAACTTTCAATAAGTGTTTTGATTTGACTAAACTCGTTTTACCCAAGGAAATAGACATATTTCTGATTACTAATATGACTTAAACCCATTTTCCCGAAAATACGACTTATCTCCCATTTCACCCCCATCAGCGATATATATATATATATATATATATATATATATATATATATATATATATATATATATATATATATATATATATATGAATTTACTGGTACGATATTGCTGTTTCCATGATAGAACTGATTCAGAATATCCGCGAAAAAAATTCTTTGCTATAGCCTAAAATTTACTAAATGTTTAGATGAAGGCAGTTTCAGTGAGAATTTAACCTGCCAAAGTGGGGTACTGATGATTACCTATGTAACCACCTCCATTGATTCAATTATTTAACAAAGTTCCATTATTCCGAAATTTTATATTGAATTTGTACTATAGCAAGCACCTGGCGATAAACCACCTCAAATGTATGGTTGGTATATAAAACATTATGTATGAGAATGGTTTGAACACATAAAATGACATGAAAGAGAGTCATCCTCTCACATAAAAATGTCAAAAACTTAAGAGGAAAATGGTTTATTTCATACGTTTTAACACATATAGAAGTTGTGAACTGATTTAGTAAATGTTTCCGTGGTGTAGTGGTTATCACATCCGCCTAACACGCGGAAGGTCCCCGGTTCGATCCCGGGCGGAAACAAAACTTTTAATTACTGAAAAAGGCTTTATTTAAAAAAATCCTGCTGAGAGGAATTATCAGTTTTAATTTACTTCAAAGTAATTCCATGAAGAAAATTGAAATCTCAACTTGACGTTATCTTAAAACATCCCTCTCCTATCTAGTATTTCATTATTTCGTTGACATTAGATACTTCATTAAATTTATATTTCCATAAAAATTGAATATATACAGACAGACATATGTGTTCGACTTGTAGTATCATTTCGCATAAATCACATTGACATGACGGATAATGTTGGATATTATTGCTTAGCACTTCGATATAAAGAACTTATATCTGCATTTAACATTATATCTTTTATAAACTATATAGCTGTGAAGTTGTAACGGTTATCCAAAATAATCGGGTCGGGCTGACATGAAAATTATCAAAAAATGATAAAAAAGAGTAGCTGCAATTTTATGACTGATTTGAGGGCGTAATATCATATTAAGTTCTATTTTATGAAATGCAATGATTTTCAAGTCTGGAAAATTGTTTATAACAACGTTTTCGTGCAAAAAAAGCGTATTTTTTCAATTTTTCGATTATATTTCGGAAACTATAGGTTATGGAGAAAAGTGCTTCATAGACCAAATAATTGTCATTGAAAAACCTTCCAAACTAGACCTGCTAAATCAAAATCGGTTAATTTGTTTAAAAGTTATAGCAAATTTAAGGCTAAAAAGGCGTTTTTTTTAAAAATTATCATAAACAAATAATTAAACATTTTATTGTTTCATTAAGGCCGTAAAAGTGTGAGTTTTCATGTACTTAAAAAGTGTGTTTATCCCGTTTTTGTGAAATGGACCCAATTTCAACCGTTTATTGTGGGAAAAGTTATCAACTTACAGACCTCTAAGAGGTCTCATTTTAAAGGTAATACAGTTTGTGTAAGGAATAATATTTATATACTTTTGACGACCGTACTTCTTATTTGATTTGGTCTGTGATGCTGCGTGAGAAATATGAAGCCGATCATCAAATTTCTTTTTTTTTTAAATGTGTGTTTTTTTAACAGATTTCCAATGGTACTACTGATGAACACATATTCCTTATACTTTGCATATTATTGTATTCATTTATAAGCAAAAAACAGTTCAAAATGTAACATTTGTTTATTGCTAATTTTTAAATAGTTTTCGGAAAAAAATTAACTTTCTGAGATTGGCGATTACAAGTAGACTGTATTACCTTTAAAATGAGACCTCCTAGAGGTCTGTAAGTTGATAACTTTTTCCACAATAAACGGTTGAAATTGGGTCCATTTTACAAAAACGGGATAAACAAATAGAATTGTGCAACAACTATTCATAGCACATCGCCCACCTTGCGCACACTTTTTAAGTACATGAAAACTCACACTTTTGCGGCCTTAATGAAACAATAAAATGTTTAATTATTTGTTTATAATAATTTAAAAAAAAACGCTATAACTTTTAAACAAATTAACCGATTTTGATTTACTAGGTCTAGTTTGGTAGGTTTTTCAATGACAATTATTTGGTATATAAAGCAACCTATAGTTTCCGGAATATAATCGAAAAATTGAAAAAATACTCTTTTTTTGCACAAAAACGTTGCTATAAACAATTTTCCAGACTTGAAAATCGTTGCATTTCATAAAATAGAACTTAATATGATATTACGCCCTCAAATCAGTCATAAAATTGCAGCTACTCTTTTTTTTTTCTTCAAATGTCAGCCCGACCCGACTAAAAAGATAAGTTTGATTCATTGTGTGATATTACTTGTATATTCTCTATCTCTTCCATGCCCTCAAGTAATTTTAGAAAAACTAATTAATTGATTTTATATGGAAGTATTATAATGCGCTTCCTTTGATATCAACATAACTTCTATAAGTTTCTGCTAAGCATGAGTACCTATGTGAACTTTGCGAATACTAATTTTAAATACCACCGCTATTAAAGCTCCATTTCAGCTAACCAAAATTTTTTCCGAAATAATAAAAGTTAGTCTCATGGATTTTCAGAACACTGAAAGTAGTAACAGATTTAACGGTGAAGTTTTGCATAGATTTCTGACAATTTCAGGGTATTCTAAGCGATCTCTTCCCTGGGGTCGAACTGCCAGTGGAAGATTATGGTCTCCTTTACCAGGCTATAGAATTCGTTCTTATAGAATGGAATTTTCAAACCGTTGCTGCCCAAATTTCGAAGGTTATACAGTTATACGAGACGATGATTGTCCGATGGGGTGTGATGCTCGTGGGACCGACTGGAGGTGGTAAATCCGTCATATTGAAGGTATTGATTAAACAAATTTTTATAAATCTTTTCAACCCTTCATTTTGTTCTTTTTAACCTATAACTTCTTAACCCACAGTCAATTTGAGGGTGATGGGGGTTAGTAAAGCCTTAAAATCAAACTTTAACCCTAAAAATCAAGAAAAACAATAAATATCCACATATCAATGGCAGCGGTTAGAGAAAAAGGTTACCACCAAGAAGCAGTTTTCTAATATTAACTCAATCCACGTACAAATTCTCAAATCTCTAACTCAATTTGGATTGGGTTTGGAAGTGGAAAAGTCCTATTGTAGTACTACCTAACCGGTTTTTTCTGATTCCATCCAGCTCAAAAATTCCTAAAAGGCTGAATTTAGAAATTGCACCTTTCAGGAAAAAATAGTTCATTCAAAATTTAATTGTGCAACAGCCTATTATTTTTGAGGAAAATGCTACTAAAAGGACTTCAGTACTGATCAAGAAAACGGACTATAAATAGTTTTCATAAAACAATTCGATCATTCATTTATTATTTATTTCCAGAGCCTCAATAGAGCTTTGTCGAAATTATTCAAGGATGGAGTGGATGGACCTTATTATAGGCCAGTGCAAACTTACACGTTGAATCCGAAGGCCGTATCGGCAGGAGAACTGTACGGGGAAGTGAACCCCCTCACTTTGGAATGGCGAGATGGTTTAATTGGTATAATGACGCGAACAGCTGTGACGGTGAGTACTGAAGATTGTGGATTCTATTTACCCCAATACCGCGATTTTTGCTGGTTTACAACAAAGCTATTTAGGTGAAAATGTGCCTCTTCTGACCCCACAATTTTTCACAAAACTTTACTCTATATCTGCAAGATTTATTATCGCTCGGTTGTATTCCAGACGCTCATTGAAGTTTTCAGTACTCAGTTCTTTCACTAGGTGGATTCTATGTGGCTACATATGGGGATGGATCTTGTTTCAAAATGTGCTCGATTGACCCCTAGCAGCAAATAAACACTTCGTGTTGAAGTTGTTGGTGCTCCATGAAGACTTTCCTGTGCACGTTGAATTTTTCAACGGATCATGCTGCTAGCTCTCTTCCTCTCCTCCTTGCATCTCCAACTGATCCTATCTCTTCAAGTCTGGTTACAACCTGTAATATTATTTAATTAGAAGGAGTATATATTATATTAAAATATCTTCGAGAGTTTCTCTTAACAGCAATAATGCTTCTTTCGATTTCTAAATGAACAGCTAAATCTTTATTTTTCCTGCATTCGTTCCACATCGAAACTCTCAAGTATCTATATTCATCTAAAAAAGAGGAAACTCAATAAGTAATAATTCAAAAGGAAATATGAAAGGTTAAATCTAAAATATCATTGGTTTTACTTAGAAAAAGTAACCACACTTTTGAATATATGACATCCAGTTACACATGTTAAACCTGATCGCAATCTTCTTTTGAGATATTCATTTGCAACACACACCTTGTGGAGCAGAGGTAGAGTAACCATCTGTGAAGCAGGCGTGCTGGGGTCGAATCCTGGGTTAGGTATGGATGTTTGTGTATGTCTATGTGTTTCAGTGGTTCAAACAATTCAAATAGTTGGGTAAAGTACATTGTTTACAAGCCTATTGGCCGTTCGGAACCGACGTTAAAATGTAGGTGCCTAGTTAAAAATATTCGTTTGCATTGCACTAAATTCAACAGTTGCAGTATCTATTCGGGACCAGGCGCGGATCCAGAGGGGGGAGAACGGGGGAACGCCCCCCCCCAATGGCCCGGGACCCACCTAATTGTTTTGATTAGGAGCTACTCGATTCACCATTGCCCAAAATGCCAGTACCTTCTGGCTTTTGAATATAGAAAAGTTCCCCCCCCAAATGTCGGGCCTGGATCCGCGCCTGTTCGGGACAGGTTAATCCAATTTTTTACGATAGTTTAAGTGTTGAGCAAAATGTTAGTATAATATAATTACCCATATTTCAATATTTGAGATAACGAGAGTATTATATGATATGATCAATATACTAAAATATGTCTTTCAAATCTAGGCTAATACGGAGGATCATCAGTGGATCATTTGCGATGGACCAGTAGATGCAAATTGGATAGAAAATTTAAACACAGTATTAGACGATAATAAAATGTTGTGCTTAGCGAATTCGGAAAGAATTAAGTTAACACCTTATGTGCATATGGTATTCGAAGTCCAGGATCTAGCACAGGCATCTCCAGCTACAGTTAGCAGGTATTGTATTGTAATGAAATATATAACTGGATGTGATTCTTCGTTTTTCTTTGTATTTCATGTATACCTTGATTCTTGTAAATTAATTCACATGCTAAACTTCAATGAGCAATCACTTATGTCATCAACAGTAATACTGATGAAAAAAGCAAATTTTTCATTTTGTGCGAATTGTTTTCACTCCTAATTTAATGGATGACCTATTTTGTCTAATGTAAACTTTTCAACTTTATTTTTCTATAAAACACGATTCGTTTTCATACGTGTCTTCATCGAATTAATATTAAAAATCTCTGAGTTTATTTATCAGGTTTAATGCTTCACTTTTGCTCCACCTAAACTCCACGATGACGTGTAGGCAGGTAATTGTATTTGAAGATTCCAAGGGCGTTTAGTTGATAATGCTTTATGAATTTGTAAAGTTTCCAGATAATTCAATTCCAAAGACTATCGGCACATCTACCAAATACATTTCCCCATTAACACAACCCACCTTATTAGCTCTGTATGCATTTATTTCTATTTGAGTCTGTTTATTATATGCGCAAACCTAGGCGTTTGTCTGAAATCAGCCCGCAAAATGTATTTATGATTAAAACAACTTTTAATGGTAGTGAATATAGTAAACTTGATTTTCCAATATTTTCACGAATAAAGGTGTATAACAGTGTTTGTTATTTTATGTTGTTTCCGAGTACCTAATGATAAAAAAATTTACTCAACAAATTTTTAGAAATACTTACTACAACTTAGAACTATGGTGATATGCGATACCTAATTCTAATCAATATTCGAGAAAGAATTAATGATGTTCAAACTATCGAAACAATAATATTATACCTACAGTGGATTTGAATAATATCTGTCTTCTTCTTCCTCTTATTTTAAGACAATGTCTTGTTTTTTCAAAGCTGTATCCTAAGTTGTGACTTCTATGTCCAGCTTTCGAAGCATCGTTTGGGGGGGTCTTCCTGGAGGTCTACGGTTGGTTTGGTTTCTCTTCTTTTGCAATTTTGGTTAGAAGATTATCAGCTATTCTGTCGACGTGATCTCTCGATGCTCGTCTTCTTATTCTGAACCAACTTACAATGTCTGGAATGTCAAATTGGGTTCTTATATCGCTTCTTCTCACTCTGTCTCTAAGCGTTTTGCCCGTGATTGATCTTAGAGTCTTCATTTCGGTTGCTCTTAGCAATTTTTTAGTAGCGGCTGTTTCTGCTAGTGTTTCTGTGGCTTAGGTCATAATAGGTCTTCGCCACGTCTTGTAAATTCGCGTTTTGCCTTCAATACTCATGTGGTTGTTTCTCCATATTACTTCGCGTAGGTATCCTGATACCCCAGCTGCCGCTATTGTTCGTGTTCGGACTTCTTCATTAGGGTTTCTGCTACTTGTGTTATTAACGCCTAGGTATTTGAATGACATGATCTTTTCTACACTTTTATTGTAAATCACTAACTTACACCTTCTCGATTCTCTTGATATTGTCAGAGACTTCGTTTTCCGGACAGAGATCACCAAGTTTAATTCCTTTGCTACTCCTTCGAATCAATAGAGTAGTTTCTGCAGATTGTCCTCATCTTCCGATATTGCCACCGCGTTGTCAGCATAGCAAATTATTTTAAATTCTTTCTTGCCTAGTTTATATCCTTTCCTCGTGGATTTCACTTACATGATGATCTTATCCATTAAGAGATCAAAGAGTATTGGGCTAAGACTATCCCCTTGCCTGGTTTCTGTTGAGACTGGTATCTTGTTGGACAGCTTATTGTTTGCTTTTATAAAGGTGCCATTTCCGATGTTCGATGAGTTTTTGGATTCGAATTCCATTCCTTTAATAATTTCAGGACATCGCAGAGTCTAAGGCTTGCGAGAGGTCAATAAAGCACATAAATAACGCAGTTTTGTTATACTCAATGGCTTTTTCCACTATTTGTCTTAAAATGAATATTTCATCTATGGTGGATATGTTTTGTCGAAACCCCTGTTGTATAATATCTGTAATATTCTTTATTCTTTATATAAAGGAATTGTTATTAATTACTAGTAATATATACAGTGTAAATGAGAGAAATGTTGTACGTAGTTAGATCTTTTGAATGGATTTGCATTTCTAATATTCAGAAAATTAACAGTTCTTTAATTTACTGAATGAACTTCTGAAGATGCGGTATGGTTTATATCGACCCAGGAGAATTGAAATGGATGCCTTACGTGGTTTCCTGGCTGAGTCATTTGAGCGATACACTTGTAGCTCCAGAATATAAGGAACAGCTCTTCGAACTTTTCGATACACTTGTAGAAGATTGTTTCGTTTTCATCAAGAAAAACTGCACCAGCGCCATATCTCAGGTAATACATTACACTATAGTAAAATCTTGCGATAAGGAAACGTCCCAAATTAGAAATATAATTTTAATTATTCGGCAGGTCGATATTAGCAAGATCATGATGATCTGTTCACTTATCGAGAGCTTCTTCAAGATGCCTGGAGCGATGGAAAAAATTGGCGAAAAGAGAAAAGTTAGGCAATTTGTGTGTCAGACTTTCATTTTTTCCTACATATGGGGCATTGGTGGAAATTTGCACGAAAGCGGCAGAGACAAGTTAGAATCGTTCATTATGAGTCAATTTGACGAAAATCCAGATGCCAAGTAAGCTATTCAAGTCATTCATTTTTATTTCACGAAATTTAGCAAAGTGTAATCTCAATTAGGCTCACCAAAATATATAAGTGTCTAAGTTTTATAACTGATTGAATGCGAAAAAAATAATAATTTTGAAATTGTGTGGTAACTAATATGTAACAAAAGGTAATAACTATTGAAGAATAAGTCTTGAAAGATCAATACCACAGCTACTCATTTGTGCCGGTTGAACAATATATAAACGAAGGCAAAGTCATGTGCTTAATTCCTACCTCAGGTATGTTTGGAGGAGGCGAGCTGTTTGAGATATGCGGATGAATTCCTTCAGCTAGATCATAAGGTTCATTTATACGTACAAGTCCATGGTTGAGACCAGATGATTTTTGGAAAAGATGGGGTTCAATACTACTTCAGCATTGACCTTATAGATTTGCAAGCTGCGAACTTAAATGCGCCATAAGCAAACCTCTAAAGAGTAACAAAAATTACTCAAATCTTAGTTGGGAAGAAGTTTTTCCATTGATTGGATGTACTAATTCGTGATATCTCAAATAAAAATATTTTACTCTGGTCTGGTTATTTTGTAATGTCCAACGAGAAATAATATTCTCTGGAAGTGAATGAGAGACTGCTCTGTGGTAAAAAAACTCCTAGAGTAAAATGAATTAATATCAATATTCCTCCAGTTTATATCTACGGAAGTTGTAAATGGCCCTATCACCTTGAGTAGCCACTAGATATTGGTCTGGCCAAAGGTTGACTGCCTATCCTATAGCTACACCAAAACGGCTCAGTAACGTTGCGTGAACATGTATAAAACTGAAAATGTTCTTTAAGGTCTAACTATGTTTCATAAATTTTGATATTAGGGAAATGTCGGTGTCAATAATATCCTTCATAATGCTTAAATAGTCCGAATTCTTAGATTTTCAGGGCTTTCAGCTGATTTTTTCATTCACTAAACACTTTTCCGAATTTGTACCTTCATGAGACAAAGGTTTTAGAAATTCCCTACTCTTCAATTATGACGTTCCAAGGGCATCCGTTTTAGATCGTCAAATGCCTTATGAGCGTCCTAGAGACATCAATCATCACCAAGTATATGTTTCAAGATGAGGTTCAGAACATTCAAACCTTTCATGCATTGTTCCAAAAGGTTGTTATCAGAAGTATACCTCAAGACGTCCGTTGCTATTTGAGCGTGAATTTAATAAATTTTCGGAGCTAAATGACAAAAATAGAAAACATGAAGTTGTTTTATTAACGAATGTTCGATTATTTTCAGGATTCAAGGTTCACTGGATCTGTGGGAAGTTTACATGAACATTCAGAAGCATGGGCTGGATCCGTGGACGAGAATTATTCCAGATTTTAATTACAACAATGAAATACCTTTCTTTGAAATGCTCGTTCCTACCATCGATACTATACGTTTCGGATACGTGATGGAAAGACTCATATACATCAACAGGCCAGTTCTTCTAACAGGGGATACAGGTATTATTTATTTGAAATAAAAAGTCAGTTCCTTTCATCTAGTTTGATTAACAAAAATTTTAAATTGATATTATTTCGGTACTTGGGAAAATGAGAACTGCTTCAGTTATAATAATTAAGAATCAATTATTCGTTAAGCTATCCTGAAAATGGATACAAAGATGGAATAGGCTGTAAAATCAACGGAATGCTGTGGATTGGGTTAAATAAACGATACCTATATAGTTAATTTCATTGCAACTTTCCTACAGCTTCTAAGAAATCCATGTTATTTTTGGTCTTTATGAGTCTGTACATCATCACTGTCCTAGTTTTTCAACTACGTGCCTGTCTTCTTTCTGCCACTGCTAGAATCTCGGACAGTCCACAGTTGACACAATTATCTCAAAATGCAACCAATTGTTCAATACTTGGTTTATGCATCCAACCTTATTCGAAAAAATCTGAAATGACCAGTAATTACCTTTATGATATCTGAATAGTAAGTAAGTTTGTTTATTAAATAGGAAAATCCTAATATTCATAATACATTCCTTAAATAAACAATATAAGATTGACAAATATAAAAAAATTGACAAAATGCAATACGCAACCAAAAACTACATCACAACCACCAAATCCAACAGTACACATTCAAAATAAAATATAAACACATTCACAACTATATCACAGGTATTTTGAAAGTTTTCTCTTGAAGGTTATAAGGGTATTGCAGACTTTAACATCATCTGGTAAGGAGTTATACGGAACTATACCTCGAACAAATAATGAGTTGATACCCTTTCCGGTATTGGATCTGTCTATACGGAAGTTGTTTGCTCCTCTAGTATAATATTCGTGAACTACATGATTGCACCTGATAAACCGATAGAAATAGTTAGGCATAATTCCTTTGATTATTTTAAATATGAAGATCATTGCAAAAAAAGTCAATCTTTTGGTTACCGATTGCCATTGCAAAGTCTCTTGCATGTGAAGTATAGGTGTGTATCTACTACACTTCAGAATTAATCTCATTCCACGGTTATGAAGTTTTTGAAGAGAAGCTTTACTGTTATCGTCCAGAAGAAAGAGTTCCGTAGAACAGTAATCAAAAAGTGGTTGAATGATACTATTATAGACTGTCACTCTAGCTTTCATTGATATCTGCGCAGCTATTCTTGAGAAGAAAAATAGCTTCTCTGATATTTGTTTATGAATCATTGTAAAGTGTTCCCTGAAACTTGAATTTTCATCCAATACAACTCCCAGGTACTTGAACTGTTTCTGGATAACTAGTCCCCTAAGTTGCACCTTCATTATACATGAAATTGTCATTAGTGGGGTGGAAATGCAAAATTGCATATACTTCCTATGAAATTTCCTGAAATGCTTCAGGAATATTGTGGCTCAAAGCATCTATAAGTTGTAATGCTTCAACTTTTCGTCTCAATAGGGCACAGGTTCGAGCTGTAAATACTGGAGAGATAGTTAATCTGACAGCTACCAGGAGTATAAAAATAATTTAATAACCTTTAATTCTGAATGCAATGGAAAACTACAATCATTTATTATTCTACAAATGGAAACAATCTCGCGAACAACATTAACAATACGACCTAGGACAAAGTAATCAGCTTAATACACTTAAAAGCTCTTCCGACTGTTCCCCGTGATTTACAAACGTAACTAAGAGTCCCTATATTCTAAGCAATTCATTACGAATTGAATACTTTATTGATACGGTTTACTGAAAGCTTAAAATTTCTAAAATTAATATTTATTCATACCTATATGCTACCTAAACAGAAAAAACCTCAACCATTCATCTGCTATAATTCTAAGAATTTCACATCGACTATATATTTTTGTTTCCAACTCATTTTAGCTTGCAGAAGAAAATATAGCACCTATGAATGAACGTTATATTTTTCAGTGTTTTAAATTTAAAATTAAAATTTTGTTATTCACATATGAAACCGTATGAAAGCACATTCCATTATAAGTTCAATGAAGAAAATAACTCAGTCACATATGTATTTCCACCAAAATGGCTAAAAGTCAGATTATGTGTCATTAGTGTTGAGGAACAGTAGATAACTGTTTCGCCTCATTGAGGTTCATCATTCAGCAAACTTTTACTGTAACGATTCATCACTACACCAAGCTCTGCAACTTTCTAGAATAAATGTATGTCATTGCATCCTAATGCATGAACTCATAGGTTCTATCTTTAAGTAGCCACCCACTACACTTAAGGCACCTTCCAAAAAAATCTTTCTCGTTAAACTTACATTTATCAACTTTTTGTCGAGTACCTAGTATTTTATATATTGTTCTTATAATTTGAAATTAATGAAATATTATGCACGCATTTCAGGCGTTGGCAAATCTGTCGTTGCGAAATCCGTGCTCAATACTTTATACGAAACAGGAAAGTTTGTTCCCGTAACAATGAATTTTTCCGCACAAACCAGTAGCTTCAGAACTCAAGAAATTATAGAACTCAAATTAGAGAGAAAGAAGAAGACATTACTCGGGGCTCCCATCGGCAAAAGAGTCGTAATTTTTGTTGATGATGTTAACATGCCGAAATTGGAGATATACGGAGCACAACCGCCCATTGAATTACTTAGGTAAGTATCATCCTACTCGGAGATTATTTATTGTGACTCTGAAATTAAAAGCAATACTTGTTCGATGTTTCCAGGCAATTCCTGGATCATGGTGGTCTATATGATCGTGAAAAGTTATTTTGGAAGAAGATAGAAGAAGTTGTTATTTCGGCTGGATGTGCTCCACCAGGAGGAGGAAGAAATCCGCTTACGCCAAGATTTGTAAGGCATTTTGGAATGCTTCTCATACCACCACCGAATGAGTTTACAATGAAAGCTATTTTCAAGGTAAAGTACAACTGTCACACACAGAAATAACGCGCAGTTTTACTGAGATTCACTAGAACAGGTGATATGAATATCCAATTACAGTACCTTTATTTTATCTTCAAAGAGTTCAGATCTTCAGAAGAGAAGTCAGCATATCAGAAAGTTTCGCCACCAAAACTGAAAAAACGTTCTGCCATTTCATGGATGCTTCAAGTTTTTCATAGTTTATGTTTTTGCACTAACTTAATTACTAACCGGTAATTTGGCTGTCAAAACTCTCAAATTGGTTTGAACAGAAACCGTGACCTCTAAATTATTTGTTAGAGAATATTTCAGAGTTCGCAATATTACAAGACAGTTCTTCGAGAATGATAAATATTTAGCTATTAGAATTGGAGAATAAACAGTTTTCTACTATTTTTAAGATGCGGCGGATAAGCTATTTTTTCATATTCACTGTTACGTATCAATAATATGTTCAATATTATGGAAAGAAGACCAAGTGTATGCTGTACCCAGTCCAGATGAAGTAGAAATCTGAATAAACAATTATCTTTTAAGCCAAAATCAATAGGAACTGTGATAAAATGCACAAGTATTACATATGTTTTATGATAAATAGTAATCTATGCCTGTTTTTTAATTTCAGTCGATTCTGAAAGGATTTCTGGAGGATTTTTCGAATGATATTCGAGATCTCGCAGAGAACATGGTAGGAGCGGCTGTGGAAGTGTATCAAAGGATAGAAACAGATCTTCTTCCCACTCCTATGAAATCACACTATGTCTTCAACCTCAGGGACTTATCCAAGTGCATGCAAGGTGTCTGCCAGGCTGATTCTGGTACGTATTAAGCTAATTGTGTTTCCTGGTCGCAATAAATTGTTTCAAACATCTATTTTCGTCATATCAATTCTTAGATAACATTTGTGATCAAAGCCTTCGTCATTTTATGACGACTATCCCACGAGGACTTTATCCTGCTTCAAAATCCGCTCGACTACTCGCCATATCCACACGCCCTTTATTCAGGTCTACTTTAACCACCTCCCTCCATGTAGCTCTAGGATGTCATAAGGTTAGCCTTTTGTGAATCTCACTACCTGATATTTGTATTAAATCTACTGTCCACCTTAATCTATGTATTTAAGTATTCCTTACTATATCAGGGTCGTTAAAGAGCAGATACATTTCGAAACTATACTAGTAGTAGGAGAGCCCGAGATGCTAAATGGGTATTTACTCGAGCGTCGTGGGGACCTTTTGGATTGTGAAGATTACATACTAAAACGAAAAAAAGGTTTTATGATGTATGCCATTTCAATGGGGGGGAAAACGTGTGCAGATCTTCAAAAATGTAAAAAAAAATCGGTATATTGATTTACTCGAGCGCGTCAGATATTAATAGTTTATACACCCCACATCGTCTCTGATAACGAAGGTAAGTTAATCTGCCGATTTGCATGGTGGGGGTGGCCGTACGAGACCAAAACTCATCGCCGATATTCAAAAATGTAAAAAAAAAATCTTGACATTTCCTTCCAAATAAAAATAAAAATTTAACCGTGCTCGAGAATGTCAAGGTGACGTTTCGTTTTTGCAACTTTTTTAGTCTCTTATTTCCTTATGCCACGTGCAAATCGTCAGATTAGTGAAATGCATACTCTTCTGCATATAATTAACTCACCTTGCCTTAATCTGACTCGCTCGAGTTTTTCGAACAGGGTGCAAGGTTTCCCCCAATATGTTATTCTGTCGCGCTCGAGTAAATCCCAAAATCCCCGCTTGGGCTCCCCTACTATAGGTATACGTGTCATTATCCCCGTTATTTTTTCGAATATATACAAATTTTTTTCATCGTTTTGGGCCAGTGTCCAGGTTTCCGTACCAAATGTTAGGACATGCCTGAGAAGCGTTTTGTATTTTTTGTGCTTGGATGTTTTTAAAGATCATAATATTCCCTATTTGACAGGTTGACAGGCGTTGGTTCGCTCCATTGAAGTTGTTTGTGCTGTTTGGTGAAGAGGGAAGGTGTATAAATCCATCTGTTATACGTATTTGTTTCCATTCAGATTCTATCGCTTTTTACTGCCACTTCCAGCATTAACAAAGACTTTTTTGTGTCACGTTTGGTTTATGCATTAGACAAAGCAATGGAATCTGCAAGTTGACAAAGTTCATAATGAGTCATTGAGAATTTTTTCGAAGACATCATCTGTATACCCAGTTGCAGAATTCTACATCGTTATTTCAACGTTCTTTCAGGTGTCATGCGCGAAGAAGCTGCCATGCTCAGGCTTTTTTACCACGAGTGCCTCAGAGTATTCCACGATCGATTGATCAACACAGAAGACAAATCCTATTTTTATTTCCTTATGAGAGACTTGTGCCAACGGAATTTTGGAACGCCCGTTCTGGTTCTACCGGATGTCGCGATTATAGAAAGTCCTCCGGTAATGTTTTTCGGCGATTTCATGAAGTTTGGTGCTGATAAGCAAGACAGGATATACGAAGAAATCAGTAATATTGACAAAATGAGAAGTATTTTGCAGGTAATCAGATAGTGTGGTGTGGTATCAGGGGCTTAGATTGAATTCATCAGGATTCTCTTAACAACTTAACATTCAATTCAACTTATTTTTATTACTAGGAATGTTAATTTTTCTTGAGGGAAATATACGATTTGATATGTTATGGGCAGAATATTTGTCGAAATGGATGATTCGATCACTATCACCATATAACTACTATTTCAGAAAATTACTTACGACAAATATGAATTTTGAAAATTTCGAATATTATTTATTTGGGTAGGCAGCATTTCGTCATTATTTGCGCATGTCTGTGACGTGCACGCCAATTCTCACTAGACAGACTATATATTAATTAATCATCTTATAAGTATGTCTTTGTTTTTACAAATGTTAGTAGTAATTCGTTTCTATATATTTCATGGACGATATTAGGATTACATGGATGACTATAGCTTGATGACGTCCAAAGAAATGAAACTAATATTTTTCATGGATGCACTCGAACATGTGGTTCGGTTAGCGAGAATCCTGAGAGCTGAAAGAGGAAACGCGCTTCTCGTAGGTGTCGGTGGAATGGGAAAACAAAGTCTGACCAAATTGGGGTCACATGTGAATGGATATAAGTAAGTTGTACGATGATGATGGTTAATAGTGTTCAGTTTCTTTAGATCTAACGAATTTAATGGAAGACAGATCGAAATGGCCTCTCAAATTAATAGTAGGGGAGCCCAAGCGGGGATTTTGGGATTTACTCAAGCGCGTCAGAATAACATATTGGGGGAAATCTTGCACCCTCTTAAGTAACCCCACTATACATGAACCCTTAATATCGAGGCGTTCGTCTAGGGCAGCCGATCAGATTAGTAAAAAAAAACGATCGTTCGACAAGTTCGAGCGTGTCAGATTAAGGCAAGGTGAGTTAATTACATGCAGAAGAGTATGCATTTCACTAATCTGACAATTTGCACGTGGTATAAGGAAATAGGAGACTAAAAAAGTTGCAGAAAGAAAACGTCATCTTGACATTCTCGAGCACGGTTAAATTTTTTTCGTAATCCCATACTGTTATTTTGATTTAACGGTATTCAGATGACAATTGAAAAGTCAGTGTTAACGGCCGCCGGCCGTTAAGAAATCACTTGTTGAAATATTTATTTCAAAACATCATTCTGCTTACAAAAACAACATTGAAATCTTGGTCCACAGCGAGTTGGGAGAATAAACCTCTGATTTTCATTTCGCATAGGCTAATAATAAGTCTTCATTAACCACCTTTACATTCTTGCTTTTACGCCACATTTCAAAATTTTCATATTCTTTTTGATATCGCTCTTGAGTTATTTTCGGCAGTTAATCAACACTCGCTGCACTGCATATGATTCTCCCAATATTTCTGAAGGAATTTGATTGAATACATTTTTGAAGATCTACACGTTTTCCCCCTAGTGAAATGTCATACATTATATATTTTTTTTCGTTTTAGCATCTAATATTCACAATACAAAAGGTCCCCACGACGCTCGAGCAAATCCCCATTTAGCATCTCGGGCTCCCTTACTATAATGAGGGATCAAGCAGAGAACTAACTCGAGAAAATTTCTATGCGCGAATTGAGTACGTACACAAAAAGATTTTCGGGAAAATAATTTTATTCGTGAAAATTATTTCTTCCATTAAACTCGTGGGAGCACATTTCCGTTCGAATGATTTTGTTGAAAAGTCGCAAAAAAGATGGATTATTCCTGCAAGTTCCTTTTACCTGATTTTACATGAGATAGAGAAACAAAACGCGTGAGCAGCAGAGCTCCACATTTTTTCACTGTCTATTCAGAAAATAAATTTTAATTTAATGTTCGGCAAAATATGTCCTTAATATATAATATAATAATTTGCATTGTAGGGATTAATTTATTTGTCATTCCGATATCACTATTTATTATCGCTCATTTTACATTAAATTTTAATGTGAATAAGGAATAATTGGAGCATTTGCTGCTTGAGTGGTGTGTTGACAAGGAGAGACAAAATGATTTCCTTATGAATGTTCTGGCGCGAAATATGGTAGTCGCATGAGTTTAGTTTAGTTTAGTTTATTTCATGTAAAGAATACAGGATAATTTGCAATATATATATACGTCATCAAGATACAAAATTCCAAATTCAATTCACTTACATATAGACATTCAAATTACAGTAATAGCTTAAATATTCTATTTTTCATTTCATATATATACATTTATTTTTTCATCTAATTTTCGTTTTAGAACATAGGTACGAGTTACTAAAAATTGAAACGAACACTATATCTCTTGCCGGAAATTCTCGAAGTATTCCTCACTTGAATAAAACACACCGGAGATCAAAACCTGCCTCATCTTTTTTTTAAATTATCAATTGATAGTTTCCCAACTGCCACTGGCAGTACATTAAAAACTTTGATTTCCCAGTAATTATAGCCATCTTGACATCTTTTGAGTCGTCGGTAGGCCATGTTTGTTTCTAGTTGGGTAAGCATGCATGTCTTCATGAGTAGAAAAAAAGACGGCTATTCTTTTTTATGTAAAGTAGATTCTCCAGGATGTATAGAGAAGGCAACGTAAGCATTCCCAACTGCCTGAAACTTGCCCTACAATCGTCCCGGAATCCCAAACCACACACCACCTAGTCCAAGAGCTAGCAGGAAAAAGTGGTCATGATCGAACACCCGGCTGGATTTGAGATATTTCAGGAAACTTGTCGAGTCAAAAAGAAATCTACTCCTCTTGCTGGCCTAGCTCGGTGCGTTTGGAAATGGCAGCCGGAAAAGTCTCGCTTATTCTTTATTACCAAGAAATGATCGAACACCCGTCTTAAAATTGGTTTGCAGGTCAACTTTTATGCGAGGATAACGAAAAAATTATTCCAAGACGTTTTTCACGGAACAAGGTCGAGCAAGAGCGTTGAAAGTAGGCCGGAAAATTCATGCTCGGGGACATGATCGAACACCCGTCTGTAACTTTGCATAAGCAATCTTTAGCTATAGAATAAGCTAAATTCAAAAAGCCAGACGTTTTGATCCGATCTAAGACACTGAAAGATGATTACAAAGATTGACTCTCGGCTCGGTGGTTCAGCAACATGGCGGCCGCTTGAGCAGCCGCTCGTCGCACGATTTGAATTACGCTAATCTTTCAATTGACGCGTGATAACGTCAGATTTAGAACCACACAATATAAAAAAAAGTCAACTTAAATTGCACAGCTTGCTTGAGATTTTTCGGTCTAACATTAACCCCTTTGACAGTAAACTAGAAAAAGACTTATTGTATAATATTGGCACATGCAAATCCGTTCCCAATGAGATTAGCGAATTTTTACTAAACGTTAATGTATTAGGTGAACGCTTGAAAAATAATTTCATCGTTAGCTGCTCTGAATCGGAAAATCATTTTGAAAGTAGAATGCCTTTAACTAAAATACTTAACTTTGCCAGTGCTAACATCAAACAAAAAGTTAAAAATAATTCGAAAACTAAAGAAATTAGAATGCAACGGGATCTTTTCGGTCGGATAGCTTTCATCTCATTACAATATGAACCTGACATGCAAAAAGTGCTGAGCTTTCCGTTGACACCAATGCCAACTTCTTTATGTCATTTCGATGGAACTATTTGTAAAACCAAGAAATCGCAGTTGATAAAATGTCTTGCACCAGTACATGAGAGTGATCCGACAATTTTCACACCATCGGTGTTAGTGATAGATGGTTTTTTTTTATTACATTCAATAGTCAATGTTCCCCAAACTTATGCAACAATAGCTAAACAAATTTTGACGACGGTTTTGAAAACCCCCGCTAAAGAAATTCACCTAATTTTTGATCAATACTTTTCACCCTCAATAAAAGATTATGAACGTAATCAACGAGGCAATGATCCGAATCAACGTGTTTATAATAAACTTGGTCCACATCTAACAAGGTCGGCTAATTTTCAAAACGAATTAACCAATAGCAGTTTCAAAATAGCTTTAGTACAATTTTTAATCGAGTATTGGAAAACTGATGAATGTGCACCATTTTTCGGGAATAAAACGCTGTACGTCAATTTCGATTATTGTTATGTGTACAAATCAAATGATAACACTGTACAGTATTCACAGTACGAACCTTTTTCGTGCCCACGGCACGAAGAAGCCGATACAAAAATTGTCCATCATATTTGTCAAATAAAACATGAAGCCAATATTCTCATAAAATGTAGCGATACAGATATTGTAGTTATATTATTAGGCAACATGCATCGCGTGCATCCTGAAATAAAGATCCAGATTTTACTTGGTGTTTTAAAAGCACAGCGAATTATAGATATTAACGAGTTGTACACGAGTGTATCACCAAATGTTTGCAAAGCTCTTCCAGCTTTCCATGCGTTCACTGGCTGTGATTATAATCCGTCTTTTTATAAAAAAGCCAAAGCCAGACCATTCAACATCTTAATTTCATCAACAGAATTTGTAAAAGCTTTCACCAACTTAGCAGATTTATCGTGCGACATCGACAAAATTTTACCTGTAATAGAAAAATATGTTTGTAATATGTACTCTCAACCAAAAGGCATTCAGTCAGTGAATGTCGCTCGTTTTACTATAATCTCAAAGCGGTTTAAAGTAACTAAGTGAAGTGAACGTTTCAAGAAAAGTTTGTGGGAAAAAGTTGATTCGACAAATTTGCCTCTGTCTCAAAATGAACTTAAGCAACAACTGTTGAGAGCTCATTACATTACCACAATTTGGGGAAATGCACACGAGAAGATCCCAACTGAATTGAAGATAGAAGAGTGTGGATGGAAAAGGACAGAAACTGGCTATGAGTATCTGTGGTTCGAAGGCGATCAATGGCCAGAAACGGTTGGAGATATAATAATAGAAGATGATGCCAATTTCGCTGATGATAATGCAGATACAGGTACAACAAATAAAATGGACATTTAAAAAGTTAAAACCAGTACGTTCATAAATATATTGATTATTTTCAGGTGACCAAGCGGACACCGAGGACAATGATAACACTTATAGCGACGATGGAAGTGAATGTGATAGCGATGATAGCTGTGACGATAGCGATTATGTTTTTGAATAATGTACTTTTTTTCATGTATTTCAACGAAATATTTTTGTTTTACTCTACATTTTTGTTTTGCTTCTAATTTTCAACAATATTTCTTCAAAATAATGTTCAATTTTGATTACCATCTCTGTTAATTTGAATAATTTTATTACATAAATTGATAAAATACTTCACAATTTCCTATTTCGTATAGTTATTGTTATGACACTCTTACATTTCATTAATTTTTATAGTATCCGTCTTAATTTTCCATCATAATAATTAAATTTTATAAATAAACAATTAAATGGTTCGTGATAATTAATAATATTGGCGTCAAAGCAAATCACGCGTCAATTGAAAGATTAGCGTAATTCAAATCGTGCGACGAGCGGCTGCTCAAGCGGCCGCCATGTTGCTGAACCACCGAGCCGAGAGTCAATCTTTGTAATCATCTTTCAGTGTCTTAGATCGGATCAAAACGTCTGGCTTTTTGAATTTAGCTTATTCTATAGCTAAAGATTGCTTATGCAAAGTTACAGACGGGTGTTCGATCATGTCCCCGAGCATGAATTTTCCGGCCTACTTTCAACGCTCTTGCTCGACCTTGTTCCGTGAAAAACGTCTTGGAATAATTTTTTCGTTATCCTCGCATAAAAGTTGACCTGCAAACCAATTTAAGACGGGTGTTCGATCATTTCTTGGTAATAAAGAATACGCGAGACTTTTCCGGCTGCCATTTCCAAACGCCCCAGACTCAGTAGCAAGAGGTGGGATTTTTGTGACTAGCGAATAAAGTTTCCTAATATATCTCAAATCCAGCCGGGTGTTCGATCATGACCACTTTTTCCTGCTAGCTCTTGGACTAACCCTGACAGCCTTCCTCTGCAGTCCGAACAAACGTCGAGCACTCGAAACGTGCCCCCACACAAGTACAGCATATGAGAGCCGTGCATGAAAGGTTGCAAAATAAGCTGTTCTTAGTACCTGGCCGCACATTTACTACAATCGGGTCCGATTGTCTGAAACGATTTCAAATCCGAACACTAGCGCACACTGCCGACAAAATACGTCCGATTTTATTTGAATGTCACAAGCAGGGATATTTTTCGACCGTGGTAATCAAATTTTCAGTATCGTACATGGTTTGACAATTCCTTTTTCTATACTCCCTGTCAAAAACTGACAGAAATAATCGTATGTTTGCGGTAGACTATGCAAAAATAATGCACGGCTTGCCTCCCGGTAGTAGGATCAGACTTTTAATCGGTCCGATTGGTAGGACGCACTACTCGTGCATCCGAGTCGGACGTCCGATCCGATATCGGACAGTAGGTGTGCGATATGACCGTATAAAAGTATAGGTATTTGAGCGTTAGATGCCCTGATCCGACAATCATTTCAGACAATTCAGATTGTAGTAAATGTGCGGCCGGCTTTATGGTAATACATTATTTGCGAGACGACGCAGCAAATACAGGAGTTGATCGATGCCGGACGTTTCCTTCTGATTTAGGAGTTTTATGCCTGATGTATTCGAGCAGATGGCGCTGTGACGTCTTTACATGCCACGGTGTCTCTTCTGCTTAGTTGTCAAAACTGAGTAAAATGATCTGGGTGTTTATCATATTCGATAGATTGAGAAGACCCCAATAACACCAAAACAGTTGTTTATTGTTTCTGTTGTCTTTGATGACCATATTTATGTTTCTAACATTCACTGCTTAAGGACGGGTGGGAATATGTTTGGCTTCAAGACCCACTCCAGCTCTACTGAGGGATTTTGTAAATTTTTTTTCAATAAATGTCCTTGTATTTTATTAGTGTCTATTGATTTATTGTTATCGCAAGTGGCTTTCTTTTAGATATTCATATTTAGAACGAGCTCAGAAAATAATTCAATTTCAAATGTATGGTAGCTACAGGCTACATAAATATTGAAAAAAGGAACTATTTTCTGAACCTCTCTCTCTCTGCGTTATAAATTTTCGGGTAGATTGTATACCCACAGTAAAATATTTCCTCGAGTGAACGAGTTATCACCGTTATAGTAACCTAGAGAGCTTGTGCAAACCTAAACTGTTTTCAGATGCAGTCAAATTGAATTGACAAGAAACTATGACCACAATTCTTTTTTCGAAGATTTAAGAAGAATGCTATTTGCTGCTGGTGCGAATAAACAAGATACTGTCTTTCTATTCACAGATACTCAAATTATACAAGAGGAAATGTTGGAAGATATAAACAATATCCTCAACTCAGGTAACGGATATTAGCTTTTAAATCGGTGCACAAAAATTAACACGATATGCTAAAGAAGAAAGGCAAAATATAAACATCACAAATGGGGTATAATGTCACACTGACTCACAAATAATAACCAACTACCTATTTTTTTCTACGTGCACTTTTCCGCTCCTATTTTAGCTTGGAAAGTGGTAATTTTCTGTAGTATTGCGGGAAAGTAGATTTTTATATTTCATTACGGAACTAATAAACTTTAATTTTCATAAACTAATATGAAAATTTGCCACAGGTATTAATTGATAAAACACCAAACAGACATAATCCTCGGAACCTAGATAACATTTCTAATACGTCAAATTTACTAACCTCAGCTATAATCTACAGAATTCTACTCATTGTTCTTTAAATATAAATATTTTTAATGATACTGGTAATAATAATTAAATTGTTTACTGTTTTCTAATGTTCGAAAACTACTTAGTTCCAGTTGACTTGTTGAAAATAAATGCGGCTGCTTAAACTTATTCTTTATTCTCTGCACGCTCATAGAAAATAGGTTGTTCCTAACTAGTGCTCCACGCATGGTTCCGTCAACCACAGTTGAGTAAATGAATGAATTCAAGGATAAAAATTGAATGAAATAAAGGTAACTAAAAAGGAGAAAATACGATTAAATATACCAGAAAACATATCTTTACTCAACTCGCAGGTTCCAACGAAATAAACAATGCTGACCGTGTGATCGACGCGTGTCATACGTATTCGTGTTCTGTTATTGGTTCACCCTTAAAATATACTTCCCTATCCTAGTGAGCACGTGGTCATTAGTACTTTCTTAGTTTGGAATCTGTTCTGTAACTTCACTCTAGTTTTTGCGAAAATGTTTCGAAATTCAAAATATATTTTGAAAATTTTTCTATCGCTAGAAATAAGTGATATTCCTGAATTAATTGTTCGATGTCAAATGTATTCTCTTCATACCATATCATTATATCCACAATTACAGGCGAGGTACCCAACCTTTTTGAATCGGATGAGTACGAAAAAGTTATTATAGCCTGTCGGGAGCACGCCAAAGAAGTGGGAGTGAATCCATCCAACAGGGATGGAATTTTTGACTTCTTTACGAAAAGAGTACGAGCTTTTCTCCACTTGGTTATCTGTATGAGTCCCGTTGGAGATGCTTTTCGGTAAGTTCATATATTAGTTTGAATAAATAAACAAATTTTACGACTTAAGTAGCAAGTATGGAAATATTCGGCAAATTCGGTAGGGTAATTACGCCGCATTTTCTAATGCATCGTACGAAATAGTCCGTAGCAATCGTAAAATTAGTACCAACGTGTATACAGGGTGATTCATTCATATTTGTAAATATTTTAACGGGAAAATTTTGAGCTCAAAATATGGAGATCTAACCCAATTTGCTTATACAAAATATTTCTCCTTACTCATTTACAGGGTGTTTTATTTGGATTATTAAAAATTATCTTTGTTCACTACT
Source organism: Cynegetis impunctata (assembly GCA_030704885.1). NCBI lineage: Eukaryota > Metazoa > Arthropoda > Insecta > Coleoptera > Coccinellidae > Cynegetis > Cynegetis impunctata. Next base: position 741,875 of record JARQZK010000010.1, on the reverse strand, counting down.
TGACATTTCTTTATGATATTTGGCAGTAAGTTAAGGTAGTTTGGGACACATCAAATAATAGTAAAGAAGACTTTCTCGCTATCACCAGTGGCGTACGGAAAGGGCACGGGAAGAGTTTTCGTTTCCTAAATTCTACGCCACTGGCAGAATTGTCATTTTAGTATAATTTTTCGATTCTCCAATATGTTCTCCGTAAATAAGGCACTATTTTTTCGTAACGCTAGAGCCACTATTTTTCGAGATATTTAACGTTGAACATATGGCTGCATAATTCTTTTGATTTTGATTTACTTTTACGTCTTCTTTACTATTATTTGATGTGTCCCAAACTACTTTAAATTACTGCCAAATATCATAAAGAAATATCAAGCAGCATTAAAGTAATGAAAAAAATTAATTTTTAATAATCTGAATAAAACACCCTGTATATCAGTAAGAAGAAATATTTTGTCTAAGCAAATTGGGTTAGATCTTCATATTTTGAGCTCAAAATTTTTCCGTTGAAATATTTACATATTAATGAATCACTCTGTATAAATAGTTCAGGGAGAACAGTTAATTAAGGTTAGAGTGATTTAATTAATTTTGAAACGGAAATTATAACTTAGGCTGCTGCGATAGCTCACCCTGTATCTTAAACTCGTTCCTTTTATCTTTTTGAGGTAGTTTATACGAGATAAGTCGATGTTTTAAAGTAAATACATAACTGTAGATGAAACTTCGAAATCATAAAGTTATTACAATAAATTTTCTTGAAAACGGATATATAAGAAGCACTCTACATTTCATTCATTGATTTAGGGGAGGGCAACCGGGGTAACAGCTCCAGGACCTCCACAAAAGAGAGGCGCCAACAATAGAGACTTCGAAAAAAAAATTTCAAATTCGGACTAGAGAAAACTAGTAAATACCTTTTGTTGATTTTTCGGCGAAAGAAGCTCGGAAGGTACCGTACGTTAACACTAGAATATAATTTCAGTATTAGCTATAATATTATTGATTGGTATTTGTTTAATATTATTAATTTCTATAGAGTGTTTGGAGTCTAAATTTAATGTTTCTTCAACGAAAATAGGTAAGAAAGTGTTAGTGGCATTAACAAACACATTACAACAAATACTTCCAAATGATATTTCACTTAATTTTTTACATGAATAAATTAAAAACAATAACTTAAGTAAAATTAATAAAAACAGACACATCAAAAAATTGAACAAATTAATATGTACCCAATCACCACAAACAATATTAGAAGCAACATCACATGAAAATAGTGTAATTAATACCACTACCACTGTTTTACCTATTTTCGTTGAAGAAACATTAAATTTAGATCCCAAACACTCTATAGAAATTAATAATATTTCAAATTAATGTCCTGAAAATCAAAATTTCAATTGGACAAAAAGTAACACAAACTATAAAAATTTGCCACAATAAATGCAAAAATAAAAAACAAACATTACATAATAAACAAACTATCAAAAACTTATATGAAACCAAACAATTCATCAAATCTAATCCACAACTAACAATAACTAAATCAGATAAAGGAAACAAAACAGTGATACTAGAAACTAATACATACAAACAAAAAATTACTGCAATGCTTAGTGATTCATCTACACATAAAAAAATTGAAAAAGATTTAACTAATACTCTACAAAATGAAAGTAACAAATTCATAAAAACATGGGAACAAAAAATTTTTATTTCTCCACAAACATCAAAAGAATTGATTCGTCACAACAGCATTTCACCTAAATTTTATGATATTCCTAAAATACATAAAGAAAACATGCCATTAAGACCTATTGTCTCTTATATTCAATCACCTTTATATAATCTTTCTAAATTTCTTTCTCCAATATTAAAAAATGTAGTAAATCAAAATCCTTATTATATCAAAAATTTTCTCGATCTAGTAGGCCATCTTGAAACTACCTATCAATTACAATTTTTTTTCATTAGATGTTGTTTCTCTTTATACCAATATCCCAAATTATTTTGTTCCAGTAGTAATTAATGATAAATGGAATATTATCAAAAATTATACAAATAATCCTAAAACTGATTTTATAGAAGCAATTCAATTTGCACTCGGTACAAACTATTTTCAATATGAAAATAGCTTCTACCAACAAATTGATGGTGTAGCAATGAGAAGTCCTATTTCCAGTGTTATAGCTCAATTAGTTTCAGAATATTTAGAAGAAAATATATTAAATCATTCGAATGAACGAATTATAACTTTTAAAAGGTATGTTGATGATTGCCTTATAATATCATCAGATTTTATTGATATTCTTAAAAATTTCAACGATTTTAATAGAAAATTGCAATTTACTCTAGAAAAAGAAACAAACAATACATCAAATTTTCTTGATATTACTCTCATACACAAAAATAATGAAATTATCACAAAATGGCATAGAAAAGAAATTTTTTCACAAAGAACATTGAACTACAACAGTACACATAATTTGTCACAAAAGAAGAGTTTCATTATCGGATATATAGACAAATCACCTTAACTTACTTCACCTACACACAGACATGGAACATTACAAGATGTCCATGAATTACTCATAAAAAACGATTACCCAATAAAACTTTACAACACATTAGAAACGTCAGACAAAGAAAATATTAACAGAAAATATATTCCTCTTCCATATATTCCTCATTCAAGTAATAAAATATCACATATTTTAAATCCACACGATATTAAAGTAATGCACTGTAATGCACTGCACAAAATCAAATAAAACAAATATATTCTAAATTAAAAAGTAAAACACCTCTTCTGCAAAAATCTTATGTTTTTTATAGTATACCCTGTAATAATTGTAATAAATCATATTATATAGGACAAACTTTTCAAAATTTAGAAGAAAGATTGAAAGCACACAAATACATCAAAACACAAAGCACAGCACTAATCAAACATAAAAATAATGAGAATCATAGTTTCAACTTTAATAGCACAAAAATTTTAGAAATAGAGAAAGATCAAAAACGCAGAGAAATTTTAGAAATGTTAAAAATTTAAATAAAGTCATAAATGATAGAACATATATAAAACATTTAAGTTCAATATACGCAGATTCAATTCTTTAATTTTTCTAAGATATAACGTAAATCAAGACAAAATAATTCAACAAACAAACTCTAACCATAACAACTCATCTCCTTCGACAAAATCTAGACATCTAGAATTTTCAATTTTTCTAAAAAAAAAGGTATAGTTTAGAACATGTGATCTCCAAAATTACAAGTAATGTCTTTTCAAAGACAAATCCAAGAATCAAATATTTTAAACCTATTTTGTACATTACGTGGGTGAAGGTTTCTGTGGTTCCCTTTCCATCTAATATCAACAGACCTGACTGTTTATATTGGACTAAATAGCACGTAATTAGTAACTGAAGACGGCACAGCCGTAATAAAAATTTTTTCGAAAATAAGATAAATAGTACCCTATTCTTTGACTTTTCAAAATCAAAATAATTTGAACCTGTTTACACATTACGTGGGTAAAGGTTTCTGTGGTTTCCTTTACCATCTAATAATAACAGATTTGAATTTTAATATCAGACTGAATATCACGTAATAAATAACAGAAAACGGTCACAGCCGAAAAATTTTGATGAAACATACAAGTCTTTTTTAACTATTCAATTTTTTTCAAATCAATAAATGTCAAAGAAATTTCAATATTTCAAAAGTTTTGAAAAAGCGAAACTTTTTAATAAAATCGAGTTTTTTTGAAATTCTGTTATTATCAATAATTATCAAAAAGTTAAAAATAGTTCACAGGCAACAACAATTGTTATATATATATATATATATATATATATACAAATACTTGCCAAAATTTTTTTATATCAAATAGGATCAATTTAAGGGTTGTAGGCAGTTTTTTTAATTCTGCGTCAAAATGTGCCCAAACTTTGATACAATTTTTTTCACCACTCTGTACAATATTAAAATAAAACTTTTATGTGATAGTTAACTTTAACCTTTCAGCTAAGCAGTAAATTCAACTACAAGCAGCTCGTTACATGTTACAGGGTGTAAACAATTTTTAAATTATGGTCCGTATTTTTCAATTTCTCAACATTTCTCAGCAACTGTTAGTTTTAGGTATAGAGAATATAACAGTAACTTACCTTTATTTGGTCTATAGTATCTAAAAATATAAAAAAATATAGGGTGTTCCATAAGAAAAAATATAACTTTGATATGTATCTTTTTTTTGGGTCACCTGTATATTTCAAAATAATTTTGAAATATGCACCTCATGGACCCACATATGACTGTGCTGAAAAAAAATTCCCACTCTCTTCATTTCTCATAGAAACACCGAGGCGAATGTGGTGGGCCACCCTGTATATATATATATATATATATTTATATATATATATATATATATATATATATATATACAGGGTGAGTCATTGATATGGGAAAGCTTGATTGCAGCTACACGGTTGATGATATCGAAACGAACCAAACGGTTCTGCAAATGGGAGGTCAGAGTGCAGTTCGTAAAATTATTTTGCCCTTTACAGGGTGTACCATTTTTACGGAGCAAATTTTAAGATCCTTTTTTTAAATGGCATTCTATAAATTTTTACACATATTTGAATTTGTCCTTTATTGAGATTTGTAAATTCGTTAAGTTTTTGCAAATCGCTTCAGCCGTTCAGAAGTTATTCAATTTTTTCTGAAAATTAATGCCTTTGCAGGCATTTTTTAAAAAAATCGCAGGGCACTTGTTTTTTTGAATATCAATTTGTTATTTGGGCTGTATCTAAGTAATTGTTCTGGGTATCTTTTGACGGAGAGATAATCTATTTTAATTGTGACGTTACCTTACTTTGACACATTGATTTTGGTACACTTTGAAAGGCCATATCTTGATTTTTTCAAATGGCACTCTATTTATTTGATTACTTAGTCGCATTGAACATGTCATTCTTCATCTTTTATATATTTATGTTTCTTTCCAAAAGTTGATGGTTTAGAAGCTAATCCACATTTTCAAAAAAATCAACACATTATTTCATCTTTTAAACGAGTGACATGAAAAACAATAAATTCTGATAACAGACGTCAATGTAACTGCTGCGGGCGTCAATTTCAAAGTTTGATGAGAAATTACTGAAATCAAATTATAGAAGCTTAGTACAGGGTGTCCCATTTTGGGTACTTTTGAATGGTATCTCTGTTATTTTTGAAGATAGAGGGTTGTGGTTTTCGCGACACTGTGCTACTTTTTCGAAAAACTGAAGATGCCGTCAACATAATTTTAATAACTCTTTCAGTTTTTAAGATACAGGGCATTTTTGAAAATGTTGCATTTTGGGATCGATATCCTTCATCATATCGAAAATGTAAAATAACATTCTTATAGATTTTTTTCCGTAGAATGCATCGGTGTAGATAATTTTTGTTAAATGTTTACTATTTTTGAGTTATAAAGCAAACTTATGTTTTTTTAAATGGAATACCCTGTATATTTATAGACTATAAAATTTTTATTTTTTTCACCTTCTCAAAAATATATGATACTATAAACTTTTTCTCAGAAACGCGCAAATAAAAGACAATTTTCTGAAATTGAATGCATAAATCAATAGAAGGCCATGGATAACAACAATGAACAAGTGAAAGTCTGTTATCAGAATTAATTGTTTTTCATGTCACTCGTTTAAAAGATGAAAAAATGTGTTGATTTTTTTGAAAATGTGAATTATCTTCTAAACCATCAACTTTTGGAAAAAAACGTGAATATAGAAAAGATGAAGAATGACATGTTCAATGCGACTAAGTAATCAAATAAATAGAGTGCCATTTGAAAAAATCAAGATATGGCCTTTCAAAGTGTACCAAAATCAATGTGTCACAGTAAGGTAATGTCACAATTAAAATAGATTATCTCTCCGTCAAAAGATACCCAGAACAATTACTTAGACACAGCCCAAATAACAACTTGATATTCGAAAAAACAAGTGCCATGCGATTTTTTAAAAAAATGCCTGCAAAGGCATTAATTTTCAGAAAAAATTGAATAACTTCTGAACGGCTGAAGCGATTTGCAGAAACTTAACGAATTTACAAATCTCAATAAAGGACAAATTCAAATATGTGTAGAAATATATATAGTGCCATTTAAAAAAAGTATCTTAAAATTTGCTCCGTAAAAATGGTACACCCTGTAAAGGGCAAAATAATTTTACGAACTGCACTCTGACCTCCCATTTGCAGAACCGTTTGGTTCGTTTCGATATCATTAACGGTGTAGGTGCAATCAAGCTTTCCCATATCAATGACTCACCCTGTATATATATATATATATATATATATATATATATATATATTTATATATTGTCTATTGTTTTATTTGATGTAATTAATTTTTAGGCGACGTTGTCGAATGTTTCCTTCTCTGGTAAATAACTGCACCATAGATTGGTTCGAGAAATGGCCAAGGGAAGCCTTGCTTTCGGTAGCTCAGAATGCATTAGTACGTTTAGGAGACGAAGACATGGTATTGAGGCTATCCACTCTATGTGTTATCATACATGAGGTAATATTTAACTGACTGTGGTTTCTAATTTTATATTTCCCAATCAATATGAAGCGATTTTGGAATCTGGTGGGAAAACCGAAACCATTTACCTATCACTCTATCACACACATCAATTTGTTGTTATTCATTTCAGTTTTTTGAACTATATAACATAGTCTCATAAAATCGATAAAGTAGGGAATTGTTATTTTTTGAACTGGAAATAAAGAAATAATCTCATTCATAGAAAAAGGGATTCTATGAATGTGAGGTTGTTATTTTTGATAATGTTCAACAAGAAAACCTTCAATGCAAGTATCGACAAATCATAATTCCTTATTTTCTACCATTTTCCATAGAGCGTGGAGAATATGACTGTTCGTTTTTATGAAGAAATGAGAAGGAGATATTACACTACCCCCAGCAGCTATTTAGAACTGCTCAAGTCATATCTCAGCATGTTAGTTTTGAGACGGAATCAAGTGACGAAAATGAGGGATAGAATTGCAAATGGTTTAAAGGTATGTTCATTAATTGACATTCATATAAGAGTATTTTATTATGTAATCTATAATACTAATGGTTTAAGTGGTACGCCATTTTCGACCATTGTAGATTGAGGAGCTCTCTTACGAGGCCACATTTTGCCGCAACTGCAGGAAAAGTGATTGGGAGAACGGTTACGAAAATGAGGCCTGTAGGTCTTCGTCGGTTGTCCAAAATTACGATGAAGGGCGTAAGCGGGATCCTCTCTTGATTCGCGGATTGTGAGAATTGAGCGTTCAAAATTTGACGTCCACCGATTTACAAGAAAATTACTTGATTTGAGGCGAATAAGAGTCAAATTCCCATCAAGCGAGCTAGGATTCACGTAACCTCTTACTAAGGGTATCCACACAACGCGCCTGGATGGTAGCCTAAATGGTCGCTTGTAGCCTAGATGGTAGAGTTAAAAACCGCTAGATACTCGCACGTCGAGCCGGTAGATGGTAGCTGATCATACGGAAATCAACCCGCGTAGTGTGCAGATGTGTGGTTGAAATGGACTAGAAAACAATGTTACAAAGTGGTTCTTACAACAGAAAGCTGAAAAAAGGTTTACTGTACATGCTAAATCAAAAAAGAAAAGTAAAAAACCAAATATTTTAGAGTAGGTACATAGAAAGATATAAATATTATAAAAATAACCCAGTCAATTCGTTAAATGATCAAATAGATGTACGGAATTCTCCAATATTTGACCCCTTCTAGAATAAATTTATGTTGTTAGCAAGCTCTTCATTTACATAGGTTAAAATTCGAAATACCAGTAATTATATCCCCTTGCTTTGTATGCCTACTTTGACCGATACTGTACAATGCAAAAATATTCATTCGCTTGAAAATGTAGTAGTATATACTACGAACCTGCTGTCGCAAACAATTTATATTTAAAAAATTTATTATCACAAAGTAACGGATAAATCCATCCAATATTTAGTATGTCAGTTCTAAATACGAAAATGATCTAAAATTTCTAATTAAGATCATCATTCATTTATGCGGCAACACCATCCCATATCCATTTCGCACGCTGGTCGCTGGTAGCTGGTAGAATGTAAAATGTAAAATGTTGCTCTTCCAGCGATCAGCGACATAGCCCGTTAGCATATATCGACCGGAACTGCGTGCACGTACGATACCCCGGAAGAAACTACGGAGATAATGCTTGCAGCCTGGCGACCAGCTAGGCTACCATCGACCATCTAGGCGCGTTGTGCGGATACCCTAAGGGTGCATTCGCGTTGGGCGCTTACACGGTTTAAGCGCTCATAAGCTTCGTTTTCTGTGGTCGACTCGAGCGCACAAACGCTTAACACTAAGCGTAAGCTAACCTGACTTTTGTTGTCGATAATTAATATATTTGCGTGAACTATCGTGGTTTTGACTATCTAAGCGTAAAAAGAAGATCTGACATTCGCCATGTTGAAATAACTGATGCTCAAATCCAAAGCGTGAACATCTCTAAGGGCTTGTAGGCCAACACGAACGCCAATAATCTGTGCTTCTAAGTTTGAGTGCTTAAAGCATGTAAGCGCCCAACGCGAATACACCCTTCAGACGATTGGTTCCTTGTGCGAGAGATAGCAAATCTTTGTCGGTCGGAGGGCTGATGGTTGCCTTGCTGAAGTCGTAACGCGCTCTCGCCCCTGCCAAAAACGTACTTCATGAGCGGATTTCAAAGGCGAATCTATAATTTCGCGAATCTAAATTATGGGCAATTCAATCTCACTCATTAGTTTTCTATTTACTATAGAAATTATACGACACGAACGCAGTTATTGATTCGATGAAAGAAACTTTGACGGAACTCGAACCAATATTGGCTAAAAAGTCTAAGGAAGTTGGAGAGCTAATGGTTCATCTTGAAAAAGAACAAAGACAAGCGGACAAGGTAGCTGCCGTGGTGAAAGCTGACGAGGAAGTTGCTAAGGTACTAATTTGCCATATTACGGTCGTATTTTCCTCGAGAATAGTAGCTATTGCACTGTATTGAAAGTCGACAGTAGCTTGTAAATCCTTTTTTTTTTGCTATATATCACGATTTTTGAAGTATTTTTGATGTCTGATATATATATATATATATTTATATATATATATATATATATATATATATATATATATATATATATATATATATATATATATATATATATATATATATATATATATATATATATATATATATATATATATATATTTATATATATTTGTGAGTATTTTTTGCCATCTTCAGCAGCCCCCTAATGAACTGGCATCTGTAGCAGCTATTAGGGCAGAACACAACTATAAAAATTTTGATAAATTCGGTCATAATTTTGGGACCTTTAAACTTATGCGGAGGAAATGTCAAGAAGGGCATGAACTGAATTTGTTAAATCGGTGAAAGAAGATGTGAAAATGATCCATGAAAAACATATCCCAAATTCAGCCTTCCAAAGCTTTTTGTAGGGAATAAAGAGCTAAAATAAAATGGCTTTTGAAGGAATTCTGCACTCACAAACCCTCTCCAAATAGAGTTAGAGCTTGACAAATTTGTGTGTGAATTAAGTTGTCGTTAGGGATGTGCGTGTTGGAGGTATACCCTTCTTTTCTCTAATCGCCGATATCTCAATGTAGAAATTTCATGTTTTTCGTAGGTTTCAAACTTTTGATAAACTCCATAGCCCCTCCAAATTGTCTAAGAGGATTAGGTATTTGTAGATAAAAAATAATAAACATGACAGGAAAATACGACCTTAGTGACTAATCTCTGTTTTTCTTTTGTATACAAGATTGTTATTATCGAACGAATATCTAAATTCTAGGTGAAAGCTGATGAAACACAAGCAATTGCTGAAGACGCACAGCGAGATCTTGATACTGCCATGCCAGCTTTGGAAGCAGCTACTAAAGCATTGCAGGCTCTGAATAAAAATGACATTAATGAATTGAAGGTGTTTCAAAAGCCTCCGAAACTTGTTCAGTTTGTCATGGAATCTGTATGTCTGCTTCTGGGAGCTAAGTAATCAGATTTGTTTATTTTTTTAATTGAGTATTTCGATCCTATAGATCAGGAAAGGGAAAATAGGTTGTAAAATCAGGAAATAGAAGCACTTTGTATCCTAACACTACAGCTTTTTTTCTTATGTACTGAAACGAATTTTTAGCTATTATAAGTTTCTTGAAAGACCTGCTCGGTGTTGCATCTGCTATTTTTTCCATGAAATACTTAAAATGCACTAATATCATAAATTGATTTAACATTCATGGTCTTTTATTTCGTTTATCTAGGACGGATTGGCCTTCCGCTAAGATAATCTTAGGTGATCTAAATTTCTTGAAGCGTCTTCAAGATTACGACAAGAACCGCATTCCAGAAAAGACCTTGCATAAGCTGAAGGCTTATGTTGAAAGCCCTGACTTTGTCCCAGAAAAAGTGGCGAATGTGTCAAAAGTAGCTAAAAGTTTATGCATGTGGGCCAGGGCAATAGACATGTATGCTAGGGTGTACAAGATTGTGGAACCAAAAAGGAAGAGGTAACATATTTTAATCCTATAAAATTCTTCGATTCCCTTTCTATTTATTTCAATTGCTAAACTATTAGATGAATTGTTCAATTTGAAAGTTCTATAAAATTTTCAATATTGCGTGAAATTCCATAAACACTCCATTGCATTAACGGATTAACTTCACTTCAAGAAACTAAAGATAACCTAAAATACAATATAGTATATATAATTAAATTCATCACTTCGAAAACCATAGTTTACAAAAAAAACTAATAGATATGGTGGTACCTTCAGAGTATATTATCTATAGATCTAATAGAGTCGTTACATGAATAACTGAACTAGATCTTTGAATTGACACATAACGATTTCGATTTCGGTCATTAGAAGTAACTAGAGGTAAATTGAAAACAAGCTGAAGATGGTTTATGGTCGAATTTGAAACAATAATTTCACTTATTATGCCTATGATCACTTTTGGCTAAAAGATAGTTAGAAAACGTCGGAGGACCACTGTTAGGAACGAAGTTCCTTCGTATTTTTTTCGCTTTCTGTTATTTACTATTTCTCATTTGAAAACGTTATACAATAGGTAAGGTCTTCTGTACCTCAGGAAAATATATGTTGCTAAAAACAAAATATCTGTTCCAGCACCAATATACTGAAATCTCGATAAGACTTAACCTTTAAAAGTTCAAAGCAATTATTTTATATTAGAGATATTTTCCTTACATAATAACGCTAATTGCAGATTGGAAGTAGCAGAAAAAGAATTAAACCAAACCATGGGCCTTCTGAGGGAGAAGCAAAGACAACTAGCAGAAGTAGAAGCTATGATTGCTAGACTTGAATCTCAGTTCACAGCTGCCGTCAATGAGAAGAAGGCTCTTGAAGATAATATGGAATTAACTGCGGCACGATTGAATAGAGCAGGAAGACTTAACATAGCTCTAGGAGATGAGCAGACTCGGTGGGAAGAAACAGTTCAAGTGAGTCAACTTGACTTTACTCATACACAACACTATCAGAAATGAAATACTGCATGGGTTATGAAATTTTTAATTTTCTAGAGCATGGATAACCAACTAGTAAATGTGATAGGTGATGTGCTTGTAGCGGCTGGAAGCGTCGCATACCTAGGAGCTTTTACCAGTACTTATAGGAGTGAACTTACTCAGTTGTGGGTTTCGATGTGTAAAGAGTACAACATTCCTTCCTGTGAGCAGTTTAGGTAAACCCAATTAATGAAAATATTCAAAATGAAATGAGAGTTCTGTAGTTGAGGTGGATAATGTTTTCTGCAGTTATTCAGTTAGGTCGCTGCGGTCTACATCGACCACAGCATGACTGTCATTGATTATATGTGGCGAACAAGAGAAGATTTAGCGATTCACTCCATCCAGAGTGTACAGTACTAACGAGATTACTTTATATTGTTCTTGGGTTAAAGTAGATAACCATATTTCTATTATTTACTAATACTGTGCGAGGAATTGCAAAATTCCCGACGTTAGATAAAGATAACACAGCCAGCTATCTTGAAAGACTATTCTTGTTGAAATTCATTCTGAATGAAATCAGTTTATTTTTTTTTATCAAGGTAGTGTTATTCCATTTATGGCCTTTTCTATTACAAAGAGAAGTATTTTGATGCGATTTTTGAGAATCCGCCTATCATAGGCGTTTGTGATAAACTGAGAAAATTGAAACGAAATTCAAAACAAAATGCCAGTTTTCAATAGCATGGTTCGTTGAATTTTTAATATACCTCTCTTTATTGTTGATTTTAACTAAGAGAAAAATATTATTATACGTAATACCCCATATACTCGATGAATGAAAGTAAGGCAAAATTAATCTATCATGACCATCGCGAAAGCGTCGTTACCGTCACAACCACAACACAACCATCAAGACAAAGTTGCTAAGCGTACACATCAGCTGTATTCGTATATGCGTTTAACAAGTCGTGCAAGTCAATGCCCATAATCTCTGTTATTCAATTATTCACTCTCGAACGTTGTTATTTTATTGATGAAGACTATTTTTGTAACGATAATCAGGAATCGGAATAAATAAACTTTTCAACATCTGAATTGTCGTTCATACAACAAATTAGCAATTTCAACAACAACTTCAAAAGAAAATTCAGAAAAAATTCTTGGTAAACCTGTTTTCTTATAAAGTATTAATTATCTCGGATATTTTTTACTTGTAACAAATTTTGACATCATTTTTATTCTCCGAAAGCTTGATCAGCGTGCTCGTTGATCCATATGAAATTCGTCAATGGAACACCGCAGGACTTCCCAGGGATACTGTTTCGACGGAAAACGCAATTTTGGTAACACGATCCGGAAGATGGTCCTTGATGATAGATCCTCAAGTTCAAGCTAATCGCTGGATTAAGCAGATGGAAATGCCGAATGATTTGAAGGTCATCAAATTGACTGATTCGAACTTCTTGAGAGTTTTGGAAATGAGCATCCGTTTGGGAATTCCAGTGTTGCTCGAGGAAGTTGGCGAAACTTTGGACCCGACGTTGGCGCCTATTTTACTGAGGCAGATGTTTCTACAGGTTAGAAAATAGAATATTGTTCAACGAGTGACGAAAGTAAGGTTTTTCAAGAGAGAACAATTTTGAATGTAAATTTCTTCATATAGTTTTTTCGATTTTTCTGGCAGTAAGTTAGCACAGGTTTTCTCAGATTCATTTACTATTTCTGGAGGAGTATTAGGACAATCCAAATTACTTTCCGACTCGGAAACCGTTATTTAGTTACAGGTAAATAAGAAAAACACAAACTGACTTTATACATAATAATGACCCCCCCCCAGAGCCGCCAGACGTTACTTATTTTCTCAGCAATAATATTCATGAGATGAAGAAGTGCTCGTATGTACGTTCAGTGTATGGATACGTGCTACCTTGTGCCGACGGCCATTTCCAGGTATCAGGTGCTAAAGGTGGAAAAAACTCAACTCACTTTTCTTATTTTCTCAGTCTTGATATTTATATATGATACTCAGGGAACTATTTCAATACCTTATGCAAGCAGCCAGATCTATCGAATGGGTCAAACATCCCGTCAGACACAAATTAAGTATCCCTATGGGTATAACAGTATGAGCGAAATGTCATGATTTGCTCATTTAAGCGCGATAGTGATTATTTTTTACTTCTATACTTAGTGTCATGAGAATTCGTTCTTACTGTCATACTCATAGGGACACTTTATTTGTGTCTGGCAGGATGTTTGACCCATACGATCGGTCTGACTGCTTGCATAAGGTATTGAAATTGTTTTCTGAGTATCATATATAAAAATCAAGACTGAGAAAATAAGAAAATTTAGTTGACTTTCTTACCATCCTTAGCACCTGATACCTGGAAATTGGCCATTGGCACAAGATAGCAGGTATACATACACTGAAAGTACATAAGAACACTAAGTACTTCGCATATATATTATTGGTGAAAAAATAATTAACGTCTGGCGGCTCTAGGATCTTGGACTATTAACTCGTGACGGATAACAAACTTTCGCTTGAGGTTTTTGATGACGAATAACCTTTTTTTTACGCTTTTAGAAAAAAATTTTATATTAATTTCAATACCACGTTGGCACTTTTTTGGAATAAGTCACTTGAAACAATTTTAATATATTTCGAATTAATATATCTGACTTATTCAGACATCGAAGAAAACTGACAGACGTTACTTTCCTACGAAAGCTTAACGATGTCAAAAATTCTGAGTATAAAATCCTTCTACGCCACAAGAATCAAAACTTTATATTTGTTCTACCTATCTAATAAATTAATTTATGATTTGACTTACCTGAAATGTTTCTCTAGTGACTCCTTCTGATTAGGTACACACAGAAAATAAAGAATTTACAGTATTTACATTTTAATTTAATGGCGTTATGTGTCCGTACATTCTAATTATGCTCATGTGAAATTGGAGTTGTTTACAGACACTGTTTTGGGAAAGTTATGTATGTATTCAATATCACAAATATATTGAACATTCACAGGGCGGTCGAATGATGATCAGGCTAGGAGATTCGGACATCGAATACGACAGCAACTTCAGATTTTTCATCACCACCAAGTTAGCAAATCCGCATTACTTGCCCGAAATTTGTATACAAGTTACTATCGTTAATTTCACAGTAACGCCATCTGGACTTGAAGACCAACTGCTAGCGTGAGTATAAAAAAAACGCGTGAGCAACAGAGCTGTGTACTAAGGTCGTATTCTTCGCGCGAAGTGCATCGAGAGTCGAACGCAATAAATAATGGTGTGAAAAACTACTCTTTAAAATCAAACAGAAATGAAAATTAGAAAATTATTTATTTTATTCAAAAAAAAAGTGCATCGCTTACTGATAGCGAAGCAGGTCAATATGAGATTCGAACGGAATAGTATCCGCGAAGTGCAGCGCGATTGTGTAAAACAGCTAAAATCCACAAAGCATCGTATTTCAACATGAGCTCAATCCAAGTACAATTTTTCAACCCTTTAACTCAATCTGCAGAAGCTGTGGAGTTGAGTTAACTTTCAAAAGCTACGAAAAAACAATTACATCTACGTAAAAATGGCGGCGGTTGGAAAAATCAACCCAAATTTTGATAGTTTCGTTCTGCTTCGAAAAAATACCCAAATACCATCGAAACGATATTGAATAAAGTGCACTATGGAAAGAGGAATGGGTAAGTTAAGTGACGCCCATTTATCATGGTATGCCGTGCATCAAACCGACCTTAGTAACCTCTGCAGCTGACGTGTTTTTTGTTTTTTATAACTTTCTTGTGATATACGTTAAATAATAGTATAAATTGCTTCCATGTAGATATAGATAATCTCCTTATCACCCTCTAGCTGGTTGATATCAATTTATCAAATTATTTGATCAAAAGATTAATCTATGATTAAAGTTTCATTGTTGCGCAGATTTTCATCTATTATGGCGAAGTAAGAAGGAACACGATTGCCGCCACCGGATAAATTCTTTAAGAATCCTGATGAGGATATGATTTCTCTTTCAGAAACGTTGTGAGTTTGGAGCGACCTGACTTGGAGAATATGCGAAGTGAACTCATCATAAGAATCAACGCCGACAAATCCCAACTAAAGGCCATAGAGGACAAGATACTGAAAATGCTGGATCAGTCCGAGGGGAATATTCTGGACGATGAGGAATTGATTGAAACGCTCAATGAAAGCAAGGTTATGACAAATCAATTGTTGAAACGGAGTTCTTTATCGCGCGTTAAGAATTGTATAACATTTACTTAGGTGGGTTGACGGGGATTACCAAATTTTCCATGTAGCGATGACGACTGACCACATGATAATGCTCTTTTAATGTCTAAAAGGAAGGAAGGAAACACACGTGTTTCATTCCTCCCTGAAGTATGTGTCAGGGAGGCGGGCAGCTTGAGTTTGGGATTAACTCCTTCAGCCAGATCAGAGGATACACTTGTATGTACAAGTGCATTAAGGATAGGTGAGACGGGATATTTATGGAACATAGGAAGTGTGGGTAGGGTTCAGAGGATTAATACTGGCCCAGCATTCGCCTTATAAGTTTGCAAGCAGTGACTTACATTACCATGAGGAAACCTCTGAAAAAAAACTCATGGCAGACCAGTCGGCCCCGGGGTTTGAACCCGAGACCTCCCAAATACTAGCCAGCGTACCTAACATACTCGACTAATTAGCTTGGTGTCTAAACTTTACATGTATATTTAAAGGCCAAGCTACAGAGATTTAGAGTGAGCATTTTGTGCAAAAAGTGTTAGAAGAAAACCAGCTCCGCCATTGTTTGTCAAATAGTTCCACATGATATAGTGATATGTTTTTCACTCGACTTTATTATTTATATCTTTGTTATTAACAATTTTATGCAAAAAATCGCAACTATCAGAGTAATCGTGATGGTGTCAATAGACTTAAAATGAAAAGACGAAGAAAATGAGAAGTAGGACGACTCGATCAGACCCTTAGTCTAAGGGAAAATTGGAAAAAACCGGCCAAAATTTATAAAATTGTATTATTTATCAATATAAACTTTATTTGTGCGAAGAGCAGGAACTGTCCGATGCATAGTTTTTGATCTGTGGCCATTTGAATATTTTACTATGCAATTTTCCAGCAGACCTGAATGCGACAGGTATAGTCCGATTTCAATTTACAAAAAAGATTTTGAAAGTAGAATTCTCATAGTCCAAAACTTTCATCTTGGTTTTACATGAAATCGCTGAGAAATATGTTAAAAATAAAGCTGAACATGACGAAAAAGGGCCGAGCGCGTGAGAATAGTTGAAGAGTGGGGGTAGAGCAGCAGGCAAGGATAAGCACGACATTAGAAAGCGTCGGCATTTTGAACATGACGGTTATTTCTCGGCCGTTTTTCGTCATGTTCAGCTTCATTTTTAACATATTTCTCAGCGTTTTCATGAAAAACCAAGATGAACGTTTTGAACTATGAGAATTTTACTTTCAAAATCGTTTTTGTAAATTGAAATCAGACCATACCTGTCGCATTCAGGTCTGCTGGAAAATTGCATAGTAAAATATTCAAATGGCCACAGATCGAAAACGATGCATCGGACAGTTCCTGCTCTTCGCACAAATAAAGTTTATATTGATAAATAATACTAACCGGAGAATCTACGCTACAACTCAAAAAATAAGCGAGTTATGAACTTTTGAAGAAACTGCATGTTGGCCGGTTTTTTCCAATTTTCCCTTAGACTAAGGGCCTTATCGAGTCGTCCGACCTCTCATTTTTTTCGTCTTTTCATTTTCTACAATAAGTCTATTGACACCATCACGATTACTCTGATAGTTTCAATTTTATGATGACGATTTTTTGCATAAAATTGTTAATAACAAAGATATAAATAATAAAGTCGAGTGAAAAACATATCACTATATCATGTGGAACTATTTTACAAACAATGGCGGAGCCGGTTTTCTTCTAACACTTTTTACATGAAAAAATCTCTGTAGCTTGGCCTATTAAAGAATATTGCAGATGTAAAGAATTTACATTCCACAAATATCGTGGAATTGGTTGTTTCTATTTATGCAGTTGGTTACTTGTGTCAGCACCAAGCTAGTTAGTGAAGTACTAAGTACGCTTGCTAGTTTTTGGGAGGTCCCGGGTTCGAATCCCGAAGTCGACTGGGTCTACTATGAATTTTTTTTCAGATGTTTCCTCAGGGCGTTTAGTAAAACAATTTATTTCTTTCATACAGCCAAGTAATTTATATCTGATTGCTTCCTTGTTATCATCGAATAGAGGAAGGTGATCAACGTTATCAAATTGAATTTCAGCTATGGGCCGTCTTTCGCCGCGTCTATGCATAATGAAAGAAGGAATTATTGTTGGAGATGAAGAGGGTCTGCCCTTTTTTACATTGACTGGTTAGAATCAGTTTCATCTCTGTTTTCTGTTGTCGAAAAAAGTGTCTTCCAAGTCCGAAAGGTCATCATATCGAAGCATGTCAATAAGTTCTCGAACATGTTGAGAGTTTTCTAAATTATATTTAGTTCTTCTGGTTTTTTTAAAATCCATTTTAGATTTTCAGAATAATACGAAACTTTTTAAAATATATAGTTATTTTTAAAGATGAAGATCGGTACCAAATGTCCTTATGAATGTACGAACGAAAACAACAACTGAGACTGTTTGTACATATATATGTACAATGACTTTTACAGCATAAATACAAACCCAAACTTATATTTGAAAATTATAAGTGATATAGATTATGTTCAGGATATATTTAAACGAAATAAACTTACCTGGACACAAATAAAAGACCACAAACACTAATTAACACTATTATGTACACTGGTCACAATCATCTGGCGCTCACTGCTTGTCATCTGACAGACGACGCATCATTATTAATCGATGTTTACGCAAGATGGCTCTTCTGAAATAAATGTTCATTAGTATGTACAACGGGTTTATATCGCAAGAATATGTAGAAACGGCAAATTTAAAAAAAATATGGAACCCACGTACATTGTAATATGCGTCAGGTCTGAAGGGATTGAGTAAGACTATCTTCATTCTGCCTTTAGAACACCTTACATAAGCAAATATGCCTTGTATGTAATTTGTTTTTTTCTCTGATCATTAATTCTGCACTTTCGTTGAATTATGATTTCGTTTGCGTACGACCTGAACCATCGAAGTTCACTTGAATGTTTCATTTTCATTTTTCAGGAAACATCTGAAGTTATAGCAGCTCGGCTGATAGAAACAGAATCGACGGAATTGAAGATATCTATAGCTAGGGAAAAATATAGATCCGTAGCGACAAGGGGTTCTGTAATGTACTTCGTGGTAGCACAATTGGCGGAAATTGATCCGATGTATCAGTACTCCTTGAAATATTTCACTCAGGTAATTATCCGATACACGACAACGCAAAATTCAACTTCTCAACCAACAATTATTAAACTTTCTTCAAATAATTTGATTTTTCGTAAACTCCTTCAAGTTATTTTGCAGCAATGTTGATCGTATTTAGTTACAAAATTTGTAGCTTCACCAAATCGTTTTGAAGAAAAAAAGTTCTACTGATATTAATAAATAAATAGAAATTTCTCTGATGATTAACAACGTTAACAATATTGATGAAGAATATTAGCAAAGTATCAGTTCTACAATCTGGGCAGCAAAGTAGAGGCTTAATTTGCTGCCTGAAAATCAAAAAAAAAATTTGTCATCATAACATTTGGGTATTTGGCAGTCAATATAACACTTTCCTGTCTGTGTGACTCATTGCGATAAATGGTACAAAATTTGATTTTGGAAGAGTGAGAACATCTAATGGACATATTGTAGATAAAACTAATATAGAACAACAATGCCAAGATATTCAAACAGAAAACAAAACAGAAATATCAATCCTCGGAGTCTTTATTATTTATTATAACATAAGACTACAAATCATCGATCAAGTCGGTGTTACCGTAGAATAATATTCATTACAAAATTAAATATGTGTTAAATATGTGTGAACGCATTATTATAATGTGGAGAATAGGTATATCAGCTTTTAAGATGTAAATTGACTTGTTTCATAAATGAACTTAATTTTTCTAGATTCTTAATTTCTTCAGGTAGGTTATTAAAAACTGTTACGGCCTGGTAGATCGGTAAATTCTTCGCTTTATTCGTTCTTATATTGCCTAGGTTATAGTCATTCATTTGTCTAGTTCCATGATTATAATAATAATAATAATATAATAATAACATTTATTTAGCAAAATTGCTAGTATACAAAAATCTTCCATATTATCACATGTGAAAAATAAAATCAAATCTATTGGAGACAAAGAAAACAAACCTGAAAAATAATATAAGCTACATCTGAAAACAAAATTTTCTTAACCTAGATTTAAATTGCTTGACAGTTTTCGAAGCTTTGATCATTATAGGAAGGTTGTTGTACCATCTGACACCCATTACATCTATTGACTTGTTCAGATTGGTGGTATTGAAATGGTCAATAAACAAATGATCCCCTTCTCTTAAATTATAATTTATCATATCTCCCCTTCTAATAAAATAATTTAAAAAACCTTTTGGTGCCAGACCGTTTAAAATTTTGAAAATTAAAATTTGCTTCTTCTACCATTTGATTGATATT
Source organism: Cynegetis impunctata (assembly GCA_030704885.1). Lineage (NCBI taxonomy): Eukaryota > Metazoa > Arthropoda > Insecta > Coleoptera > Coccinellidae > Cynegetis > Cynegetis impunctata. The sequence goes on along the minus strand of JARQZK010000010.1, from coordinate 721,582 downwards.
CAAAAATTTTAACTTTTTTAACATATCATTAACTCTAGTATAAATGCTACAGCCCAACAAAATTCTCATAGCCTTATTTTGCAGTATTTGAAGTTTATTTATATCCTCTTTATTACAGAAAATTAATAAAGACATGCAATAGGTGAATTGGGGGTAAATTATTGTATTGTATACAACTCTTTCAGTCCAATAGGACAGTTTTTTCGATATTCTTTTGAAGTATCCAATTTTTTTCCCCAGTTTCCTACACATGTACCCTATATGCTCCTCCAGATTTAATTGAGAGTCCAACTGAATCCCTAAGTAACTCGTTACATCAATTTGCTCAATGGGTTCAGAATTCATTTCTACTTTCAAATTTGCTTGTTTAAAGAGGCTACATCTATATCTAGTTCCAAATATCATACTCTTGGTTTTTGTAGAATTTAACTTAAGTTTTTTAAACTTCAACCATTCATTTAAAATACACAACTCTTAATTCATAGTTCAAACAAGCTCTTCCAGATTGTCAACAAATACTGAAATTACTGTGTCATCCGCATATAAACTAACATTACATTTTGCTATATATCTACAAATGTCATTAATATAGAGAATGAAAAGCGATCGCTCGAGCACACTACGCTGCGGCACTCCAAAATCAACCTTCCTTTTATCTGACACTTTATCCTCTATTTTTGTAACTTGGGATCTACCACTTAGATAACTTTCAATCCAATTGAGCATAATTCCCTTGGGTCCATAATTAGCGCAAACTTTGAGCAGTCTTTGCTGATCAATGGTCTCAAATGCCCTTTTTAAGTCAATAAAAACGCACGAAACAACCTTTCCTACATACATTTCTCTTTTCCACCTCGAAAACATAAATTGACAGGCACTCTCACAAGAGTGCTTACTGCGGAAACCAGACTGACCCTCATGAAATATGTTTTTCTCTTCCAAATATCCATTTAATTGTTCATGTACTACTATTTCCAGAATTTTGCTCACTACTGGCAGCAAATTTATTGGTCTCAGTTCATCAGCTTTTAGAGGATGTTTTACTTTCGGGACAGGTATGACCGTGCTGCATTTAAGGTCATTCGGCACAATGCCACTCTCCAGAGACGTACCTATTTATGATATTGAGCAACGGATATCCTATTACAGAAAACGTCTCTTTAAGAATTTTATAGGTGAGAATAGAATCACCCGATGATTTGTTTTTGAGAGAAGCAACAATCCGCTTGATTGATGATTGTGTATATTCAGTATTTTTTTCAACTCAGTATTGCATTTAAGTTTATTAATTCATATTGACATATTTTTTAGATATTCAACGCTGTCATTGAAACTAGTGAAAAAACTGAAAACTTGGATCAGCGGCTCGAAATACTCATTCGAGAAATCACGCACTCAGTATATACCAATGTTTCAAGAGGTCTCTTCGAAAAACATAAGCTAGTCTTCAGTTTTTTACTATGCATTGCTATTTTAACTGACGCCGGTGAGATCACGCCAATCGAGTGGAACTACTTACTGAGGTTAGTTTCAAAGGTGCAATTTAGGATGGATTGAGTCATAGGCAAAGCTACAGGGATTTTTTCATGTAAAAAGTGTTAGAAGAAAACCAGCTGCGCCATTGTTTGTAAAATAGTTCCATATGGTATAGTGATATGTTTTTCACTAGACTTTATTATTTATAACTTTGTTATTAACAATTTTATGCAAAAAATCGTTTTTTGCTTATAAAATTGAAACTATCAGAGTAATCGTGATGGTATCAATAGACTTATTGCAGAAAATAAAAAGACGAAAAAAATGAGAGGTCGGACGACTCTATCAGACTCTTATTCTGAGAGAAAATCGTAAAAAACCGGCCAAAATGCATTTTTTTCAAAAATTCATAAATCGGTTATTTTTTGAGTTGTAGCGTGGATCCTCCGGTTAGTATTAGTTATCGATATAAGCTTTATTTGTGCGAAGAGCAGGAACTGGCCGATGCACAGTTTTTGATCTGTGGCCATTTGAATATTTTACTATGCAATTTTCCAGCAGACCTGAATGCGACAGGTATGGTCTGATTTCAATTTACAAAAAAGATTTTGAAAGTAAAATTCTCATAGTTCAAAACGCTCATCTTGGTTTTACATGAAAACGCTGAGAAATATGTTCAAAATAAAGCTGCGCATGACGGAAAACAGCCGAGAAATTACCGTCATGTTCAAAATGCCGACGCTTTCGAATGTCATGCTTCTCCTTGCCTGCTACTCTCACGCGCTCGGCAGTTTTTCGTCATGTTCAGCTTTATTTTAAAGATATTTCTCAGCGTTTTCATGTAAAACCAAGATGAACGTTTCGAACTATGAGAATTCTACTTTCAAAATCTTTTTTTAAATTGAAATCGGACCATACTTGTCGCATTCAGGTCTGCTGGAAAATTGCATAGTAAAATAATCAAATGGCCACAGATAAAAAACTGTGCATCGGACAGTTCCTGCTCTTCGCACAAATAAAGCTTATATTGATAGCTAATACTAACCGGAGGATCTACGGTACAACTCAGAAAATAACCGAGTTATGAAATTTTGAAAAAACTGCATTTTGGCTATTTTTTTCCAATTTTCTCTCAAACCAAGAGTCTCATCGAGCCGTCCGGCATATCATTTTTTTCGTCTTTTTATTTTCTACAATTAGTCTATGAACACCATCACAGTTCCTCTGATAGTTTAAATTTTATAAGCAAAAAACTAAAAAGAACGCCATTTTTTGCATAAAATTGTTAATACCAAAGTTATATATAATTAATAAAGTCGAGTGAAAAACATATCACAATATCATATGGAACTATTTTAAAATCAATGGCGGAGCTGGTTTTCTTCTAACACTTTTTACACAAAATGCTCACTCTAAATCTCTGTAGCTTGGCCTATCAGCGTTTCTCAACCTTTCAGGCTTGGAGGCCCAATTTGCAATCATCATTTTCATTATAAGTGAAAAGACTAAGTTTGTTTACATTGTGCCCAACATGATCAGCTCTTTCTTTGTTTATAGTAATAAGCTATTTTTTCAAACATGTAATATTTCATGCATGTTTGGTATTATAATCTGTTTTTTTGAGTGTATTTTTTCTAAAATTTGAGAAGTTCCACGATATGAGAATTCTCATAATTTTCACAAGGATGACCAAATTTAACTCATGTTCAAAAAGATAGTCGCTTAAAATTTGTTATTTTACAGAGGGCCGGTTGGAGTGAACATATCAGTGGGTAAACGTCCAGATTATCCCCAGGTCACCGAAATTATGTGGCTTTCAGCTCATGCGCTGGAGGAAATGTCCCAGAGCTTCAATGGACTTCCAGACGATATTGATAGCATAATTCCACTAGAAATTGGGGATTTTAAAATTGTAAGTGTTTCCTTAATTTTCCTATCAATGTTTAGTATTAATAAATGGTTGGTTTAAATACTTTGCTAACTGCTGAGATATCTAGGTATTGCCGAATCTTATTATTCTGTCAAATGCAACTTCTAAAAGCAGAGACTTTTGTTCTCAAATCAACGCAAACATTTCGTTAAATGTTTCATTAGGGTAAAGAGAGGAGAGGTGGACCACATTTTAGAAATGTCGCAACTAAAACTTTATTAAAGCATATATAAACCTAACAAAATTGGTAAAATATAAAGTAATGTTAATATTTTAAACCTAGAGTAAAATTTGGTTATAACGACTATTTTAAAGAACATGGTAACAAACTTAATATAACATTACATTGGACCGACTCTCCTCCAAGTCGGAGGATAGATGGACTGCATATACTAGGATAGATGGACCACCTCAACATCTTATTTTTTCTTAGCTACATTCATACCACAAGCATGGCATATGGATTCAAAGTTCGTACAGCCTTCGTGGAGCCATCGCTTGCATATAATGCATTGGATCCAATATTCCTTTTTCTTTGTTTTCCTGTAATCTTGACCCCTTTTCCGCCAATACTTCACCAGCCCGAGTGTTTAATTGAAGGCCGGTCTCATCACAATTAAAAATATTACTCGGCTTATCAAAAAGTGATTTTTCTGTTAAAGCGCGTTCCAGATTTTTAAAATAAGAATGCACTACATCTTTGGACATCCCTATAGCCCTAGCAACTGAGACGTTTTCAGCTTTTCTAACAACAATGTCAGATCTTCTTCTCAGAAATGATTCCAACCACTTTTGTCCAGCATTACCTAAAATATTTTAAAAAAAACAGTTGCCTAATAGTTAAAATATATTATTTTTCTGTATAGCGGTTAAGCACTTACTCACCTCAATTTTTGTTAAATATATTCTTAATTCCTAGCTTTACTGCCAAATTGTAAGACATTTGTCGAACTTCCTGTCTTGTAGGTCAGAAACCATTTTTTTGAAGCTTTTAACGTGATTGGCAAGTTTCGATTTAGCGTTTACTCCAAGCATTGAATCCGGCCCTAATCTGATTAGTTTTTCTGTATTATTGGTTTTTATTCTTCGTTTAAGTGTAGTCTTTGGTATTTTAAAATGTATAGCCGCTTGATTAACACCCATGGCACCTTCTTTGACCGCAATTATGGCTGATTCCAAATCATTTGCTGACCATATACCTCTTGGGGGTGCATTAACCTTGCGCTTATACGTACTAGGCATTTGTCTAAAACACAACATATGGTTAAACACCAGGTCCATCTATCCTCCTATAGACTGGTCCATCTCTCCTTTTTCGAGAGGAGAGATGGGCCACCTGATTTATTCTAACTGAATCGATTAAATCGAAACATTTTAGGTTAGGAATAAACTTCAGATATCTTATGGTTATTGTATGACCCAATTTGGCAATATAACTTACCTAGCTGGTTGCAAACTCTATCACAAATATTTGCACATAAATTTGTCACACTAGAAAAACCAAAAATATTAAATATTTGTTCTTAAACACATCAAAATAAACAACAATTGCGTTTCTCTATGCCAACAGGTGCTAACAGAGATGTGCTCCCGCAGAAAATATCGACGTTGCCGTAGTTTACGAAATATCCGTGGTGGTCCGTCACTCCTCTTGGTCCATCTATCCTCTCTTTACTCTATGGTAACACCTCGGATTCTTAAAATCAACAGTTCAATTCTAATATAATTTTGTTATTTAATTTCTGATGTGAAATTTTTTGTTAACTTGAGTGAAAGTAATTGAGGGAGTAAAATATTCTAGGGATGCTGGATATGAAAGTTGAGAATGTTCCGATGATTTTCAATTATTAATGAATTTTTTAAATTGTGGTGTATTATTAACTGATTTCGGTTGACCAATAGGTATATTATACTTGAATTTGCAGGAATACAAATCACTTATTTCAAATTTCTGATATAGAATCAAATTTACTATTGAGCTGATATTAAGAGATTAGGACTTGATAATTTTAACGTAAATTTCATACTATAACTTTCAGTTTACCTAAATCCCATTAAATTAATAAAATACCGACTTCGATATAACTTTGCTCCAAATCATGATGGCAAACATTTTCTGTAGCACTACACTAAAATACAATTAGATACGTTTCGTCAACCGATCAAAATCATCGGGAGTTGAACTCATACCTAAACAATTTAAGCTTAGCATTCATCAACTGATAATGATATTAGATTTCGTTTTAACTCGGAAGTCACTGACAAAGTCGTTACATTTACCTACCAGAGTTACCAGAATAACTGTTTATTTTCCGAAAATATAGGATATCAAAGTAGTTCCCACTTCGAGAAAAATGAGTACCCGTCCATGGAATAAGAGATTGAGAGATTTCGAGAAACTACTCCTATTGAAAACACTCAAAGAGGAAAAACTTGTCTTCGCTATAACGGAATTCGTTAAAATGAAATTAGGACAAGCCTTCATCGAAAGTCCTCAGATTTCCTTACAACTTTTGTGAGTATGAATTGACGTTATTAATTACTATTCATTTTGTCAAGTCAACATTGGCATTATAAGTTTGAATCTTCAGCGAAATTGTAATAATCAAAGGAAACTCTCGAAGTAGGTATATTTGACGAATATTGAATGCGTTTTTTTTGCTCTGTAGTTTGGAAAGGAGCTTCCATAGCGACTCTTAAAAATAAAATTGTACTTATTGCTGGTAGTTTTAAAACATTCGAATTATGTACGTTCGTAACATCTCGCCTCGCCTCCCTGTGGAATCATTGCTTTCGATATATGGACATTCCATGGATTGCCTAAATAGATCAGAGGACTTGAAGAGTTGGCGGATCTAGATATCAAAATTAGAAGAATGAATATCTCTTACAGTTCAGAATATTGTACACAGGAGTAACTGTGAAAAGAAATAAAGGTCACCACTTGTTTAGCACAAGGCAATGCTATTGTAGTTTGATTCAAAGCTTTCTCCATGAAAGCCTTATACTGAATGCGGTCGATGGTGTGAGCTCGGACTTCCATTCTGTTAATGCCGGTGTGCCCCAAGGGTCGATCTTGAAACCGACGATTTTTATTTTACACATTAATGATCGCCTAAATTCACCTGGATACAAAATTGTGAGATTCGCTGATGGAAGTACTCTTATCGTATCCACCACCAATAACAAGCCTGTCTGCGTCTACATCTGATATTTCAGTTGCTTTTAATATCATCTAGATACGATGAACCAGATTTCCAAGGAAAACTTCCCTCATCAATCGTCAATCATAAAATCAAATGAATAAACTCCATCTTTGTCAAGTCACCTGCTCTGCATCTACTCTAATCAATTCAAAAGAGAACAATGATGCTAATAGACGACCAATCATCAACCGCTTATCTACATCAACTCGAACATCTGCGTGAGATTGTCGACTTATGTATTTTCTCTTACCTACTGATATTATCACGGCAGCTGTTCTGAGGCCTCCATTATTCCGTCAAGTACAAAATTCACTCATCGAACAAGGTATGCAGATAGAACACAACAATTTGCCTTGCACATCTCAACAACCAGAAGATTTAGTCCATCAGAATCTTACAAAAATTTGAAAACGCTCTACATTCAGATAACTTATTCGAAATACGAAAAGAATCAATCTGTACGCGACCTGCTGACTTTAGTTAGTACCAAACTGAGATAAATTAATTCGATCAATGATTTCGATAGCGAATGAAGAAATAACAACAAAAACTAAAGCTAGGGTTTTCAATCACATACTCCAGAAGATAAGTAGGTTAGGTTGAATAAATCAACTGCGGATCAACTTAAGATTACAAATGTGAATTCATAAGTCAGTTACATTAAGTGAATTACTCGTTACATAGTTGTGTAATTTTTAATTGGAAGTTTCATTTTCTCGAAGGTATCAGGACACTAGCAATACGGTTCCTCTTGTGTTCATCCTGAGTCCTGGTTCGGACCCTTTTGGATCATTCATGAGATTCGCAACGGATATGGGCTACAGTCAAAGAGTCAACTCGATCTCTTTAGGTCAAGGACAAGGACCCGTGGCTGAGAAATTGATCGATCAAGGTTTGGAGAAAGGGGACTGGATATTTCTCCAGGTAGATATTACACCGTAACTTATATCAGCACTTCAGGACATACATAGAATTAATTTCGATAGAAGTAAAAAAAAAAAGATAAAATTATAGTAAGTAAAATCAATGGCTGTGACCTAAATGGTTGTGCAGACTGTCTAATCCAGAGTAGGTATAAGGTTCCAATATTGGGTAGGATATTTTTTTTTTTTTTTTAACTCGAGGGACCTACAGTTTAACGCCGGTTCCGAACGGCCAATGGGCTTGTAATCTATGTACATTGCCCAACAATTTTCAATCATAAATAACCACTAAATTCCGGACATACACAACACCCAAGAGCGAGGTGGGACTCGAACCCACAATCCTCGGTTTACAAACGTTATAAGGCGGTTCACCTCACCGCTGGTCTACCGAGGCCTCTTGGGTAGGATATTATTGTTATAGTTGTTCGAGCTCTGGTGATTACGAATTCATTTTTCTATATGAACGAGTGTGAACATCTTAGTTTTGCAACTCGTATAGTACGTTACGTATCAAGGGTATAATTAATTATTGGATAAATTTCCATTTTTCGAACAAATATATTAGGTACTGTTATATGGTTTATTATGGATAAATATAAAGCGTGAACCATTTGAAATGGATCATAATGTAGTAAATGTAGAATGCGCATTATTCAATCAATATAAATTTTTTTTCATAACTATGGTTTCATTTCCAAGGCACTCTATGTTATTTTTTCTTTGTCAAAAATGGCAAAAGTGTATAAGGCAATTTTTGTTTTCAAATCTGACTTCAACACTGGATTTATAGTTATGGTTTCATTTCCAAGGCACTCTATGTTATTTTTTCTTTGTCAAAAATGGCAAAAGTGTATAAGGCAATTTTTGTTTTCAAATCTGACTTCAACACTGGATTTGTAGTTATGGTTTCATTTCCAAGGCACTCTATGTTATTTTTTCTTTGTCAAAAATGGCAAAAGTGTATAAGGCAATTTTTGTTTTCAAATCTGACTTCAACACTGGATTTGTAGTTATGGTTTCATTTCCAAGGCACTCTATGTTATTTTTTTTTTGTCAAAAATGGCAAAAGTGTATAAGGCAATTTTTGTTTTCAAATCTGACTTCAACACTGGATTTGTAGTTATGGTTTCATTTCCAAGGCACTCTATGTTATTTTTTCTTTGTCAAAAATGGCAAAAGTGTATAAGGCAATTTTTGTTTTCAAATCTGACTTCAACACTGGATTTGTAGTTATGGTTTCATTTCCAAGGCACTCTATGTTATTTTTTCTTTGTCAAAAATGGCAAAAGTGTATAAGGCAATTTTTGTTTTCAAATCTGACTTCAACACTGGATTTGTAGTTATGGTTTCATTTCCAAGGCACTCTATGTTATTTTTTCTTTGTCAAAAATGGCAAAAGTGTATAAGGCAATTTTTGTTTTCAAATCTGACTTCAACACTGGATTTGTAGTTATGGTTTCATTTCCAAGGCACTCTATGTTATTTTTTCTTTGTCAAAAATGGCAAAAGTGTATAAGGCAATTTTTGTTTTCAAATCTGACTTCAACACTGGATTTGTAGTCGTTGTAAATAAAAAGCAACAAAATTCCATAAAAAAAATATTGGTTAACAACGAAGTTACAACTACTTCAATTTTGAAAATAAAGTATTTGATTGTAATTTTTATTTAGATTATAGGCATATTTAAAATCTGGAAAAACTGCCGATACAATGTCAATGAACTTATACAGTGAAAATCCGAAGCCAAAAGATTAGATTTTAAATATGTCTATCATATATATAAAAATCACAATCAAATTCTTTGTTTCCAAAATTGAAGTTGTTGTAACTTCGTTGCTAACCTATTAAATTTATAACTACTAAGAATCTGGTGGTGTAGTCAATGCCTGATACATTTTTTCCATTTTTGACAGAGAAAGTAGTGCCTTGGAAATGAAACAACATGAAAATTTGTATCAGAATATAATTTTAATGCTTAATATTCAAAACTATCTCAGTTTTGAATATTAAGCATTAAAATTTATATTCTGATACAAATTTTCATGTTGTTTCATTTCCAAGGCACTATTTTCTCTGTCAAAAATGGAAAAAATGTATCAGGCAATTTTTGTTTTCAAATTTGACTACAACACCAGATTCTTAGTAGTTATAAATTTAATAGGTTAGCAACGAAGTTGATTGAAAAAAGCGTATTCTACAGGGGTGGTTCCATTTCAAATTGATCACACTATATATATATATATATATATATATATATATATATATATATATATATATATATATATATATATATACACATATATATATATATATATATATATATATATATATATATATATATATATATATATAATGATATAAATGCAGTACTAGGACATAAAATTGTAAATCGTAATTAACATGAAAAAACCTTTAATGGAGCTAGGTACATGCATCTCGACGAAAACGATATTCGCATCCATCGTTAAAGCGGTGAAAGAAACATCAAGGTATTCACCACAAAAGATAGAAGTGTTTTGGTTCTATTAGTGCCTCATAAATATTGACAACTCCGATGACGAGACACCGTAGCAGGTGAATACCCCATAGCGCCATCTATCGGTCACATCAGGCATAGACCTTCTAAATCATTTAGTTACATATATATATATATATATATATATATATATATATATATATATATATATATATATATACGTGTACATATTGAATTACAGAACTGTCATTTGTGTGCTTCTTGGATGTTACCCATGGAACGACTGATATTGAAAATTGCTGAAGAGGAGCATAGAGTACATCCAGAATTTCGTCTTTATCTCAGTTCCATGCCCAGTACTACTTTTCCTGTGGCCGTACTACAGAATTCGGTCAAAGTTACAAACGAACCGCCCAAAGGTCTGAGAGCTAACATAAAGAGGGCGTTCCTTGACATGACTGAAGAATTCTTCGAAGATCATGGTACGTCGGAAAGAGTAAACTCGTGATGAAATACAAAAATCTTTTTTCATCTGAATCGTTATCTTTTAATTTTGCTTACAGTTTTGGAACAGGACTGGAGGACTATGGTATTCGGATTGTGCATGTTTCACGCCATAGTACAAGAGAGGAAAAAATTCGGACCACTGGGATGGAATATAGTATACGAATTCAACGACAGTGATCGGGAATTCGCATTCAGTACTTTGAAAATGTATTGCGCTGACGGTGTGATCCCATGGACCGCCTTGGAGTATCTAACAGGTTTATAAATGAATACATGTCTTCAAAAGAATATTTTAGATTCATCGTCGATCATTGATCATTATTTATTAGCTGTCTTTGTTATTGGAAATGATAATTGAAACATGTTTCAATTCAAATAATCATTCATTAACTCAGAGAGCAAAAAAATCTCTGGAGCTCATCTGGATTAATTCAAGATACCTATATAGATTGATTACGTGATCAGCTCAGAATATTTACCTATTTATTCATTTTCGTATTGTGTCTTGTTAACTAGTTCCTGGCATCTACTTGCTTATTTGAGAATAAATTCAAAGGTTCAGAGTTAGTAAGTCATTGTAATTGCACGCCTCCTGCCATTTAGGAGTCTCCAGGTTCAAACCCAGGATCCACTTGCGAGTTCTCAGTTTTTTCGAGTGGATTCCTCATGACATAAGTAAGTTACTGCTAGCATACTCACTATATAAATAACGGGACAGTATCATCTTCTGAAAAATATACTCACCAGACCTCCTCTATTCTATCAATCATCAATCTTCAATTTTCTTTTACATAAATGTATCCTCAGGTCTGGTTAGAGGAGCTCCTCCTTACAATTCGTTGGACATTCTGCCCCCTCACTCATAATTGAGGGAGGAAAGTATACGTGCTTAGTCCTCTTCTATTTTTCTTTCAATTAGGTTTGCAATGAGCCCTATTTTTCAGAACATACATGTAACAAATTGCTCTCTTCTGCAATTATGCATTTTTTTTGATATTTTAATATCAAAGTTATTATCCGAGAAGGCCTCTGTAAGGAGAAAATGAAGGAAATTTTAATAT
>JARQZK010000010.1:617500-707500 GCA_030704885.1 Cynegetis impunctata | reverse complement strand
CCTACTTGTTGAAGGTAAATGATTGTACATAACTAAGACCTCGTATTTATTCGTAAGTAATATCATGAGGGCATCTAATTTTTTCGAAAAAAAATGGAAAACACGTTGCTAAATAATATTTCAACAAGAAGCATGAATGTTTTTTCATAAATGTTGTTAATGGGTCCAGCTGTAGAGTTAGAAGCACGAGGAGTGACTGCAGGATCTTCTGTTTTTCCTTTTTTGTTACAAAATTTATTGCCAATAAAATCAGAAAAATTATTTAACGTCATTTTCTGGTGTTCTAGGAGACCCTAATTACTTGTAATCAAAGGTATTATAATTTTTGGTGACAAGATCTTTCAAGTTATGCCGCGGGTAAACTCGAAAAAACTGCTGACAGGTGCAGTCATAGAGTTTTTTCATCTAGAAACCATTTGTAATTAAAAATTGCGCGTTTGTGATTGGTGGAAATTAGGACGAGGAAAATAGTCAATATAATCAAACTATTGCGTAAACAACTTGCAAGTTAACAAGTATCTATTTTTTCCCCAGACTATTAAAGATGGTGATAGTTTGGTTTAAAATTCCACGTAGGTAATGCACCAGTCATACTCATTCTAATCCAATATATCTGAATTAATAATTAATACCATAGCATCTTACTCAAAAATAGTATCAAATAAATAACGTTAAATAAGTGGAAATAATTTGAGTGTATCAGTTTATTCAATAAGATTCTTGATCTTGTATTCTTACAACTTTTCTTTTCCAGAGTTTTCTAAAGGTTCATTGATTAATTATAACAATTTACACATTTATTAAATTTTAAAAAAAGAAACGGTGTCTTGGGACACCAGGTAGGAACGAAGTTCCTTCGGATAATATAGAAGGACCACAATTTTCAAAAACGAAACATGTGCCTGTCGGTGCGCGCGACAGAAGTGAAGGTACTAATTCTACTTATATTAATCCAAGTTGAAATGATTTATATTGAAATGTGGGGCCAAGAGCTTCTACGAGGTTGTAAATAAAAAAATGAAAAAGCCAGAAGTCACCTCTGGGATTCGAACCCAGAAATACGGCACCTGGGTTCAAGACTACTCAACCGTCAATTCAACGTAAAATTTAGACGCAAGAGTGTATATAACGAGAGTGTAAAGTAACGCCACGCTATATAATGGAATATAAACCTAGTAACTATACCTAGTCATTATTTTATGGAACAAATTTGTGAAGCTTTTTCTTTCTGTCGTAATCTGTTCTTTTATGCATATAACTTATACAAATTTATTTCGATGTTTTACATCTGCCAGGCGTCCCGCGTCGGCTCATGACGTTTTCGCGTTGCTTGTACATGAATTCATGAGTATATACTATACATTGGTGAACCAACTGAAGAACTGAGAAATATGGGTCTAAATGAGTTATCGGGAAAAATCACTAGCAGCATACAAGTAGCAGCGAAGAAAATATGTTATATGACAGCAAAAACTAATACGAAACTCAGCCAGGGCACAAACGTACTCCTAGCAGAACGCAGAAAAATTGACAGAGCCTCAATAGGATACCGAGAACTAGACAAACGAGTAAATAAAGCGATTAAAAACGACCTAAGATCTCATAACACAAAGATCATACAAGAAGTCATCGAAGACAACATGAATATGAAAGTCCTCCGATCAAAAAGAACAAGGGGAAAATCGCTCATATACAAAATTAAGAATCAGCAAGGACAAGTTGTGACAGAGAGGGAACAGATTACATCCACTATCCAGCATTTCTATCAGGAACTCTACAGCCAATCGGTACCTAAGCCAAACCGTATAGACCAAGTAGTCCTGAATGTGGGCTCCGAGGACATCCTGGAGATTGATACTGCAGAGCTAAGAATGGCGCTGAAGCAGATGAAAAACCGAAAGGCCCCAGGAGAAGACCGCCTTACAACAGAGATGGTGAAGAATGGGGGAACAACTCTGGAAAAAGCACTGATCATCCTTCTTAACAAATGCCTGGAGGAGGGAAAAATTCACGACGCCTGGAGAAATGCCGAGGTAATAATTCTCTTCAAAAAAGGAGACAGAACCAACATCGAAAACTATAGACCGATCAGTCTTTTGTCCGTTTTGTATAAGCTTCTTACCAAAATCATAACCAACCGACTCAACAAAAAGTTTGATTTCTACCAACCAGTGGAACAGGCTGGGTTCCGAAGCGGATATTATACGAAGGATCATATTCAAATGGTACGTACTTTTATTGAGAAGTGTACCGAATATAATATTCCATTACACGTCGCATTCGTCGACTACAAAAAAGCTTTCGATTCGGTGGAAACCTGGGCGGTGCTGGAGGCAACGGGTAATGCTAGGATTGACTCAATATATATCAATCTCATTAAAGATATCTACAAGGGTGCTACAATACATGTCAAAGTAGACGAAAATATAACAACAGAAAAGATCCCTATACGGAGAGGGGTAAGACAGGGCGACTCAATCTCCCCAAAATTATTCACCCTGGCATTAGAAGACGTGTGTAAGAACTAAACATGGCAACAAAGGGGAGTCAACATAGACGGGAGATTTTTAAGTCATCTACGGTTCGCCGATGACATTGTGATCGTGAGCACCGACCAGGAGGAACTTAGCGCCATGATATGTGAACTAAAGAAAGAGTCACAGACAGTAGGACTAGAAATGAACCTCCAGAAAACGAAGATCATGAGCTCAAACAACACCAACCTCAATGTCAATATCGATAACTACACACTTCAACTAGTGGAAGAATATATATATATATATATATATATATATATATATATCTGGGACACAGCATCAGGCTAGGCAAAGAAAACCAGACAGCCGAGATAAGGCGGAGAATCAGTTTGGCATGGGCAGCATTTGGAAAACTCGCATATATCCTCAAAGAACCGAAGATGCCAATTAATCTGAAACGGAAAATATACGATGCCTGCGTACTTCCAGTTATATTGTACGGACTCGAGACAGTCACCATGACAAAGAAAAGTGCACAACAACTACGGGTTTGTCAGCGTGCGACGGAGCGTGCAATGCTGGGAATTAGCTTAAAAAATAGACGAAGAAACGAGGATATCAGGGCAAGAACCAAAGTGAGCGACGTCATAAAACAAGCTGAAAAAAACAAGTGGCGTTGGGCAGGATACGTTGCGCGAAACGATGAAATAGACGAAAATCATTATGCAGTGGAGACCACGAAGAACGAAGATAAGTAGAGGCAGACCCATGCTAAGATGGCGAGATGGCATACAGAGAAGAGCTGGAAAGAACTGGATGCTTCCAGCACAAGAAGGGTCAACTTGGAAGGAAATGGAAAAGGCCTATGTCCAGGAGTGGATTAATACAGGCTGATGATGATGATGATGATTGGTGATTGGCGTGGCGGAGTAGGAGAAAGAGAAAGGTATACAATATTCGCTTGTGTGTCGTCACTTTCGTCGCGGTTTTAGTCTCGCATATTTTTCAGTTTGGTCGCACAGCAAAATCCCTATCTCCTCCAAGCCTGCCGTAAGGAACTTCGTTCCAATAACGCATGACGCACGTTTCGGTGAAACTTCACCTTTTTCAGATGCTAAAGACAAACTAAATATGTTTCGCCGTTATATAGAATACAAGAAATAAATAGATGGCAAATTTGGTAGAAAGGGTAAATAGAAGGATGGTTACAAATAATGAGTAGATAAGGAATAACCCATTATAAACTGCTAGTCTGGTAGTTCGGTAATTTTGAAAAGATTCAGAAGGAGGTTGTAGTATGATCAGGGTTGGGCGATGTCGAGAATGTCATGTCGACAATTAATTGTTGACGCGTCAACTATGGTGCCGACGTCGACTTACTAAGTGACGTCGACAACGTCAACAATGTCGACAACTGCTTTTAGCACAAAAACAATAGCTACATTGAAGTAAAATGTCATTTTAATCAACTTTAGAACAAACATTTAATAAAATAAAGAGATAAATATTCACAGCTAAGCAGATATATATATATATATATATTATAAAATATTTCTTAGTCTTCCATGTCACTGGGAAAATTGACCGCTGAATCAGGATCAAAATTTTCGTCAGTAATGTCACTCTGTAGAGTAAAATATAAGTGTACCAACATTTTCGAATGTTCAAATGAAAGTCTATTTCGGAGAGGTGTGTGAATATATCCCCAGTTTGAGAATAATTGCTCAAGTTGCGCAGAAGATGAAGGAATTTTGAGTAATTTGAGAGCCAAGCTGCCTAAGACTGGGCACTCCATCTGGGCCATCCTTCAAAATACTAAAGGCTTGATTACTTTTTTTTCCAAAAGAGTTCCAAATATGCCTGAAAAAATTTCACTTGTTAATATCACGAAGAGGTTTGAGTAGGACTACCGATTATTACTGATACTATATTTTAACAATTTTAATATATCTCTAATAGACCTACAGATAGTTTCAAATACGTATACATTATACACCATACCTGATCTAGTGTTATATTTATCCCATTCTTCTATGCCCTTGTTGTCGAGATGTTTAAAAAGGAAAGCATTTATTTTTGCATTATAAACAGACGTTAGCTTAGAATTATCATATGTCGGATGTAGAAAGTATGCAGTTAATGCATAAACGTTAAGTGCCATCTCTTGCCTGTTTCTTAGTTTTTTTGCGAAAATTTCTGGTACCTCCAATGTCAACCAGAGATTAACAGCATCTGCTAGCGACGTATCTGCGCTCTGACAGATATTGACAAGATTGCAAATTGGATTTTGAATATTTAAATTTTTTTGGACATCATCAATGAAGTCGTCATTGAAGATCAATTCGATAACTTTAGGCTTAATTTTTTTCCTGGTAACTGCTGAAATTTGTTTCATATAAGGTAGGTTTTCTATGAGACTCTCAAACGAATATTTCTAAATACCAACTTTGCTCCTTTGGTCGTTATTTTACTGTACTCATTTTTGATGTGTTTACTAACTACTGTTATTAACTGCACCGCTGATGACTTCCACAGGATAGACGAAAAGCGACTAAAAATATTCATAGAAATAACAGAGCATAAACCTAACCTTAAATCTACGAACATTGTTGACATTGTTGACATTGTCGACGTTTATTACATAGTCGACGGATTGTCTACGTGTCGAGGACAACAATAAAAGTCGACGCGTCGACGCCCAACTCTGAGTATGATCAATTTGGCTATTCAATAGGAGACCTGAATGCTTGTATTTATTTATAATTCAGGTCTCATTTTTAGTCGTTTCTAGATCTTCTAGAATACGATTTAGAAATTTTTTCAATGGCTGATATGGACCATATGAGCTGAAATTTGGTATCTGGGATTGCTTTCGAGGCAGAACGAAACTATCAAAATTTGAAACCAACTTGGCAGATTAAATTCAGGATATACAGCTACTCACCTCATCGCATCGTCATTTTAGTAGAAATAATCTTTACTATGTGGAACTGATAATCTAAATTGATACATCGGTATAGTTACCAATTATTCAATATTTAATTTCAGAAAGACGACAAAGACCGATTTCCATCATTGACTACCGTGCTGCTTCAAGAAATCGACAGATATAATATTCTTCTCAAGCTCATCCATCGTTCGATGATAGACCTCAAAAAGGCGATCAAAGGTCTCGTGGTGATGTCTGAAGAATTAGAGGAAGTATACAAAGCCTTCATCAATAATCAGGTACCAAATTTGTGGTCCAAAAAAGGCTATAATTCACTGAAAAGTTTGGCTAGTTGGGTGAAAGATTTGGTGCTGAGATTGGATTTCATCTCGGTAAGCTATCTTATTCTGTTTAGTCGTATTTGTGCAGAGATTACATACTATTGCTGAATACCGAAGGAAAGCAGTCAGGTGCGGGAGAATTTTTTGCCCGGTTTAAACATCCGAGACCACGATTTTCGAAAAAATTTTCATGTCTATACATACATACATATATATATATATATATATATATATATATATATATATATATATATATATATATATATATATATATATATATATATATATATATATATATATATATATATATATATATATATATATATATATATATATATATATATATATGTATATATATATATATATATATATATATATATATATATATATATATATATACCGGTTGTCCACGGAAGGTGGCTCGCCCCTATACCTTTTTCTTTTCGGAGATAATGAAATGAAATTTACAGGATCTGTTTAATGCGTAAAACTGCGTTTTTTGACAAGTAACTCAACTTCATGCAACTTTCGGTTTCACCGGAAGTGACATAAAATTTCGATTTTTAAATGGGACACCTGGTATATTTTCAGTTTTTTTGTCTCCATATGACATTAAGAATACAGCCATGTATCATTTGCTACTTTTTGTAACCGTTGTTCAATTTTCTTTTCGAAATAAGTTTTTATTGTAGAGGGCTATAGATGCGTTCAAATAAATAATTTCGATCCCAAAATGGCCCTGTTTGCCGTCCAGGGACGTAGATTTGTGGGCGTGGCTTTGTTTCAGTTGTGTTGGTCACAGGCTACTCGATGATTTCAAATGTTATTTTAATCTCAATAAGATTCTTCATTTAAAGAAAGTTCTAAGGTAATGGGATTTCAGGTTTTTATCGAAAGTTTTCTTTCAACCTAATACCTAGAGTGCGGTATCAAATTATTCGTAATAAAAATTTTTTTTCAACCCGACGAGCCACCATGTTGCCATTTGAAAAAAAATAGTAATAAAAGTTTTAAAATTAAACTTCACATAGCTGAAACATTTTGATCGAAAACAGTGAAGTTGTATTTTAACATACATTTTAGGACCGAAATTAGTTATTTGAACGCATCCATAGCCCTCTAGAATGAAAATTTATTTCGGAAAAAAATTTAAAAAAAGGTTACAAAAAGTAACAAATGATACATGGTTGTATTCTAAATGTCATATGTCAAAAACTGAAAATATACCCGGTGTCCTATTTAAAAATCGAAAGTTTATGTCACTTCCGGTGAAACCGGAAGTTGCATAAAGTTGAGTTACTTGTCGAAAAATGCAGTTTTATGCATCAAACAGATCCTCTAAATTTTATTTCATTATCTCTGAAAACAAAAAAGTTATAGGGGCGAGCCACCTTCCGTGGACACCCGGTATATGTATATATATATATATATATATATATATATATATATATATATATATATATATATATATATATATATATATATATATATATATATATATATATATATATATATATATATATATATATTTATATATATATATTTATATATATATATATATATATATTTATATATATATATATATATATATATATATATATATATATACAGTGTGACCCATTTTTAATGGAAACACCCCTGTAAAATTTGAAGTCGTAAATCGATTTTAACCACTGTTTTTGGAAATGTCAAGTTGGGACAAAATTTGAAATGTTTATTCCAATTTTCAGGGCATACTACGATATTTTTTTTTTTTGAAAAAATTGTCACTGGATTCAGAGTGCCCCTAAATAGGTATGAACAAAATTTCATAAAAAAATATTCGTTCACAACAATGTTATGAGAACTCAAAATTCAAAAACTCACACTCAACAATCCCAAAAAAACAATCAATATCAACAGATATCAATGGAAATATTTTTTTAATGATTTCAACAATAAAATAGCGTTAATATTTTCACGGAAAATAACGGAATTACAATCAAGTTTTCAAGCAAATCAACTAAAACTAAAACCTAATAGGTTTTTCAATTTAAATCTTAGTTACCATGGTAATGATTGAGCGTAAGAGAGAAAATTGAAATTATGTTATGTTTGTTATGAATTAATATTTTTTTATGAAATTTTGGTCATACCTATTTAGGAACATGCTGAATCCAGTGGCATGGTAATTTTTTCAATAAAAAAATCGCTAATAAAAAATCCCTAATTTCGACTATGAAAAAATATCATAGTATGCCCTGAAAATTGGATGAAACATATCTTATTGTGTCCCAAGGTCGACCTTTTAGTACTTGACATTTCAAAAAAGAACATGGTTGCAATCGATTCACAACTTCAAATTTTACAGAGTTGTTTCCATTAAAAATGAGTCACACTGTATATATTAGTTAATGGTTAAACTGAAAAATATCCCATTATAAGGATTATTTTTCATCATCTTAGAAAAAATAAATTATTCGCTAACTTTTTGAAACTCATGTGTTTAAACAGTTTCCATCAATTTTTGTATCGATTTTCTTATCCTTAAATGATTTCATCAATCTGCATCTTTTCACTTTTCAGATTTGGGTAAGATCTGGCCATCCGATTTCCTACTGGTTATCCGGCTTCTACTTTCCTCAAGGATTTCTGACTGGAACCCTGCAAACTCATGCGAGAAAATATAACCTACCCATCGATCAACTCAAGTTCGACTTCGTCGTGCAACAGGTGGTTTTTGAACAGGAGCAGATCAAACTGGCACATGATGAAGCAGGAAAGGAGGTACGGTCATACTTTCGATATGTTACATTGTCGATATCGCCTGAAATAAATTATTTCAGAATTACAGCGTATATCATCCACTGGAAGCTCCAGAGGACGGAGTGATCATCCATGGCCTCTTCGTAGATGCCGGCAGATGGGATATGAATAAACAAATGCTGGTGGATGCAAAACCAGGTAAGTAATAGTATAATCGAGGGCTTCCCAAACTTATTTTAACTGTCACACCCTTGGGAATTTTCCATTTTTTGACGACGGCCTTGCTCCCTCTGACTAAAAAGTAGATGCCAGTTGTACTTCTAGTCTAGTAACAAGTTACCAAAAAACTCCAAAAAACATTTATAATTTTTATTAGAAATTAAGAAAGAAAACACAGAACATAAGAAAGAAACTGAAAATAGATATATATTTCTCTTTGTTGACTGGCTACTAATGAGCAGGATGCGCTTGCATTTCTGAGCATAGCTTTTCAAAACGGGGCTCTTGTTTGGAAATTACCACTCTCATCTCTTTCTCTAAATTCATTTTCGATCTGTACTTGTTCTTCAGTACTGCAACTGCAGAAAGACCTGTTTCGCACAAGTACGATGCAAATGGTAATAGAACCTTCAATGCTGCAGTGGTAATGGCACTATATTCGTGAGAAACTGAACTCCAAAATTCAAGCATTTTGTCTGTATTGGAGCTTAAGGCTGGAGTCACAGGACAATTCTATTAATTGTTCTTCTTCTCTGTATATAGTGTTGATTGCTCCAGATTTTCGGGAAAATATTTTCAGCTCAACAGAACGAGCGCGGTCGGCTCGGTCGCGTCGATGCAGACAGTCAATCTATGTAGATCGCCTCACGACTCCCTCAGGATAATGCCGCCTCGTCCAATTCATGTAAAATATACTTGTTGACCATAGTTGGTTCCGTAGCTCAGTAGTCAGTGCGTCGTTGGACTACTGAACAGAAGGTCGGCGGATTGAATCCCGGTCGAACCAACGAATTAATACGGAGCCATCTCTCGGAAGGCAATGGCAAACCACCGAGAAGTATTCTGCCTTGTAAAGCCTCTCTATAAAAGACGTTCGGAACCGTCGAAAAACTGTAGGTCCCTTCTATTCGTGTATCACTGTATCACGCACAACACGAATAGTTGTAGAGAGGTCGCCTACAACCGAAACCGGGTAGTAAGGCACTTGGAGAAGAAGAAGACCATAGTTAATTTCGTATATTACATCAAGTGTACCAGGAATTTTATTCAATAAAGAGAAACCCTCGATTCGTCCTTGAACAATACAAGCATCTTGTACCGTAGATCGAGCAATTCGTAAAGTACTGCAACATAACATTTATTTCGACCATCTTCTATTAAAGCGATGATTTTACACACGT
Organism: Cynegetis impunctata; assembly: GCA_030704885.1. Lineage (NCBI taxonomy): Eukaryota > Metazoa > Arthropoda > Insecta > Coleoptera > Coccinellidae > Cynegetis > Cynegetis impunctata. The sequence continues at coordinate 697,608 of JARQZK010000010.1, read as the reverse complement.
CCGCAGTGGTAACCACTAGCTAACTTAATTATTTTACGAAGATTATTTTTATGGACATTGAAAAAATGCAGCGTTTCTCAAAAATGCGTAGCTCGGAAAAGAAACAAGATAACCAGATGATTCAAGATAACAAAATGCTAGTGATACATTCAAATTTATCATAAATCAAGTTTAATCAAGGTTCTCTGGAGTATTTATTCCAAAGGATGTTTTAAACTCATGACTAAAAACATCAATATGATTTACCCTGGTATATAAACATTCAAGCGACCAAAATTACATAAAACAAACTGCAGCGTAATTTTAATGAATAGATCTATCTCCCATCATCATTTCAGTAAAGTCAAAACTGAAAAAGTAATTTTGAAAATAGGCAATTTTGAAATTAGGTATTTAAAAAATTTAGGTGCCGGTTTTTTTTTTTGATCGGTGAGTTTATATTAGTCCAAGAGCCGCCAGACGTACCTTATTTTCTCAGTAATAAAATTTGTGGGACGAAGAAGTGCTCGGAAAAGAAAGAGTATCCGTACATCAATGTATGGATACTCGCTATCTTGTGCCGACAATCAATTTCCAGGTATCAGGTGCTAAAGATGGAAAAAAACTCGACCTACTTACCTTATTTTCTCACACTTGATTTCTATATATGATACTCAGGGAACCATTTCAATGCCTTATGCAAGCTGCCAGACCGATCGTATGGGCCAAACATCCCGCCAGACACACATTAAGTGTGAGTATGACAGTGTGAGCAAAATGTCATGATTCGCCCATTTAAAATTAAAATAATAATACGGAAAGTACGTATACTCAAACATAGAGCATGCTTGACTAGACAGTAAATAAAGAAGGGAGTTCGACGCGCATAGATAATCACTATCGCACTTAAAATGAGCGAATCATGATATTTCGCTCATACTGTCATACTCACACTTAATGTGCGTCTGGCGGGATGTTTGGCCCATACGATCGATCTGGCAGCTTGCATAAGGTATTGAAATGGTTCCCTGAGTATCATATATAAAAATCAAGTGTGAGAAAATAAGGTAAGTAGGTCGAGTTTTTTACCATCTTCAGCACCTGATACCTGGAAATTGGCCGTCGGCACAAGATAGCGAGTATCCATACATGAAAGTACATACGAGCACTACTTCATCCCACAAATTTTATTACTGAGAAAATAAGGTACGTCTGGCGGCTCTGGGATCTTACTCTGTATCAACAAGTTTTCTGTGACCAATTTATGTGAAGGAATAAACTGACCCTTCAATCCCTGCATCCAGTTTGAATGATCATATTTAATGGAAACGCTTACCTTTGCGCCCAATTGACCACCGTAGGTTTGAAAATTCAATTTCGGGCGACAAACGTAATGTTCAAATTGCTTACAGGCGATTTGAACAAACTGTAGAAGATACTTTTAATAGCCTTTTCAAGTAATTGGGTGTATTGTTTTTCATTTCAGGGGAGATAAATCCACCGCTACCTGCTATTCTGATGACGCCAACGAATAATATGCCTGAAGTAGAAACAAGGTATGAATGTCCCTTGTATAAGACCTCGATTAGAGCAGGCGTTCTCTCAACTACCGGTCATAGTACAAATTTCGTCATAGCAGTTCTTCTACATTCTTATAAGAATCAGTCTTACTGGATTTTGAAAGGAACCGCACTGTTAACTCAAATTACAAATTGATAAATGTTCTATGTTGACTCGAATTTTATTTGTACTTTATTTATAGAGATTTCGTAACTACTAATTATTTAAAATCATTTATTATATAAGTCCTATTGAAATAAAAATTCTGAACATAACCGTTTCAATTTAAGATATATATATTTATATATATATATATATATATATATATATATATATATATATATATATATATATATATATATATATATATATATATATATATATATATATATATATATATATATATATATATATATATATATATATATATATATATATATACTTATATATAGGTATATATACTGTTATTGCTATTAAAATACAAATAAGTGAGAATACAACAGATGCAAGAACAACTGCTGAAATTCAACTTACGTTTTTAAGTATCAAAAATTGATTGAAAGATTAAAAAAATTTATCTGAAAACAGAAACTTAAAAAAAAGGTCTTGTAACGAAACGTTAACAACTTTTCAATAAAGTCACATTTTACAATTTCATCGTCTGTTGGATATATATATATATATATATATATATATATATATATATATATATATATATATATATATATATATATATATATATATATATATATATATATATATATATATATATATATATATATATATATGTATATAGGGGGAAATATGGAATCAAAATAAAACACTTTTTCGAAGAAATGCTTTTATAATAAAAAATATTACAGAATATAATACTAACTGATTAATATAATTGAATTCTTTGGTACGTATAATGAAAATAGGAATACATATTACCTCTCATCAATCTGAAAGATCAGATATATAGATTTAAATTGTAAATATATTATTCTTTTGGTTTCATACGGTTTCAAAACATAAGTATTCAAAATTTCAGATACATTTGAAATATGTATCAAATTTTAAGTTTCACAGAATTGATTCTATGTTGAATAATATTACACAATGGCTGCCTAGTGAATATATGTTGATAACACGGACACATATAAAATTTGGGACAATTGTTTTTACAATAAAAAATTTTGTTCCGAATTGTACATTTTCAAAGTCTTTCGCATAATCTAAACGACATTCTAACATATTATTCTATCAGGCATATTTCTGCTTTTTCGAATGATATCCTCCTACTGAAGTTATAAGATTATTATCAATAAGCATTCCTCTGAATTAGTGAAATACTCATTCGTGATTCAAATCGAATTCCGCAAAATGGGGTGAAACGCAACAAATCTATCAATCGCAACAGTTTTCACGAAAATAACGTTTTATTTTTTTTCCACTCTGTAAGCTTTTCAGAACGTTAAAATATAAGTATTTTATAGGAGCACAAAAACCAAATTTCTGGAAGAATGATATTTGAGGTTATAATATCTAATTAATCACTGAGATTGGATTCTCGCACATCACTTGGTGAAACATCATAAAGAATAAAGCTGGATTTATAGTTTGACGGAATGTATAAACGTAGACGCACTGAATACGTAACAAAAGGACTGTAAAAAAATTTACAATTTATGATTCCACGACACGGAATTTTTGCGCATGGGTAGAGGTTAAGGTGATGAGTGACATTCAACATAACCTACAAATTATATTAATCGTAAATAGCCTGTGTTGGTTTGAATTTGTATTATAATATTCTAATTATTCATCTATTGTGAATAATTAACCCTTCAGTGGTGACGCCCGGTCACTGCTAATCGATTTTGCTGGTAAGAATTTATTAGAATTTGACTGTTATGACAGTAGTTACATTTATTTTTATTTTTAGAAAGATGGGAGACTACGAGCAAGAGCAAAGACGGCAGGAGATGCTTATGGAAGAGGCACTGAATGACGAATCTGAGACCTTGGTTTATGACGATGAAGTTGACGAGAATGAAGAGGACCATCTTGAGACAAATGACGAAAGTTCTGATACGGAGCAGGAGTTTGAAGTCGACGACGACCTAGAAGTAAGACCTGGACCACATTTTATGGGGAAAGACAAGAAAACAATTAGGAAAAAGCACGCCCCTCCAATGAATGTTAGAACAAGGGCCAAGAATATTATTAGAATGAAGCTGCCTTCTGTAAAGCCTGACCTCCGAGAACTCCGAGAGCCTCTGGAAATATGGAGGCAGTTTTTTGATGACGACATGATAAATTGTATAGTAGTTCATACAAATGAATACTTGCAGTCGGTAGCTGAGGAATATGGTCGAGTAACCTATACAAGACCTACATACAAGTTAGAAATTGAAGCCCTTTTGGGCTTGCTGATTTTTGCTGGAGTTGCTAAAAGTAACCATATAAACGCGGAAAACCTATTTAGGACCAATGGTGCCTCTCCAGATATTTATCGAATGACAATGTCGTTGCAACGTTTTCGTATACTACTGCGTTTTATTCGATTCGATGATATTGTAACTAGGGATGCCAGACGTAAATTGGATAAATTGGCCCCAATAAGAGAACTCTTCGAAAAGTTTGTAACAAATTGCAAAAACAACTTTAATTTATCGCAACAGGTAACTGTTGATGAAAAACTCGAGGCATATCGAGATAGGTGTGGCTTTCGGCAATATATGCCCCTAAAACCCAATAAGTATGGAATCAAATTTTTGCCTTATGTGACGCAAAGTTATTCTACACATATAACTTGGAAGTTGATGTAGGTAATCAACCTGAGGGGCCCTTTGCTCAGAATAACAGCGCAATGTCGGTGGTTGAAAGGTTGACTGAACCAATATATGGTAGTAATAGAAATGTTATAACAGACAGATGGTTCACGAGTATTGAACTAGCAAAGGAATTGCTTGATAAGGGATTAACAACTATTGGAACAAATCGAGCGAATAAAAGGGAGCTTCCTCCTGAATTTGTTCGAAAAAAAAATAACCGACCCATTGGTTCCAGTATGTTTGGATTCAGGCAGGACTGCACTTTGGTTTCTTACATTCCAAAAAGAAATAAGAACGTCCTTCTTATTTCTACTTGTCATGACGATGATCAGATTAACTTGCAAACAGGCAAGCCTGAAATAATTATGGATTACAATGGGACCAAAAGTGGTGTAGACACCGTTGATCAACTTCCATCGAATTACAACTGTGCAAGGATCACAAGAAGGCGACAAATGGCTGTTTTTTATAGCCCAGGTAATATCTTCCAATCAATAAAAAAGAAAAAATTGCAAGAAGACGTTTTCTTGAAAATTTAGCGCTTAGTTTAATTGATGGTCATCTGAGAGTACGTGCCAACTATTTGCCCAAATTGCCACGACGAAATATGTGGGATGGCACCACCACAGGAACCATATGAAGGAAGACGAGACATGTTGGGAAGGTGTGTGCCTTGCGGGTCTGAAAAAAATAGGAAGACGAAATATTGCTGTAAAAGGTGCAAAATATTTTTATGCATGGAACACGTGACAGTTACATATGCAAGTTGTTACGATTTACAAAATGCTCAAGAACAATAAATAAAAAGTACTTTTTTATTTTTAAAAACGTAGGTGTTTTTGATTATGATTTTGTTCTGTTATCATAATAATAATTATGTTTGTTTTATTCATTATGTTAACTTAATGTTTACTTGTTTGCAATGTGTATCATAATAGCCTTTGAAGAATAACGCAGTTTTATTTATTAAATCTTAAATAAATTTCACGAATTTGACAATATTATATCCATAAACATTTTTTGGTCTATCAGACCGACGTCATCGTTTGTGCGACAACTACACACGTCACCACCCAAGGGTTAACAAAACAAGAATAAAAAACAAAGAACTTTACTAAACTGAAGGAGGGACAACTGACATCTGACAGTGAGGCTGACATCACACAGAATCTTTCTTTTGATTGGCCGGACGTAAGAAACGCACTTTAAAAAGATGAATGTTGGTCAACTATTCCGTTTCACTTACGTTACGTCAAGCGTTTACGTTCATTTATAAACAAGATTACATATATTCTATAGTTGATATTATTGTCCGTCAAACTATAAATCCAGCTTAAAGTTTAAACTTTAAGATAAAACACACTTGGCTTAAGTTTCACTATATGAAAATATTCAGATACTGTATTCAGCAGTAAAGGATAGTCGACATGTTTCGAGTTATTAACTCATTATCAAGACTGACTACAGGAGAGTATTACAACTTATTTTATAAAACAGACAATTTTCGATCTGTAAGGATGAAGGTAAAGCTAAGACAAGAGTTTTACGCTAAAAACAAGTTTTTGAAGTCGAACCGTTTCGAAGTTAAACAATCAGAAATGTTGAAAAGTATTATTCACCCCATTTTACGATAACTTGAAATGTACAAAAAATATATTTAAAATTAGTAGAGATATAAATTCCGTTCCATTTTGTCACCATTCTTTCCATTCATCCAAATCGTGAACAAAATATAATATTTCGTTTTCGTAAAATATAGTATCAAAAAACTATACACTGAGTATTTGCTTGTATTGAGGATTTTCCACCAAACAGACTAGGTTTAGTGATGAGCCGATCAGGCACTATTTAAAATTATTGATATTTACTTTTACAAAGATTGAATTACCCAATCAATGGGCCAGAATTTCATCAATAATCGAATACAAATTCATACTTGAATTGGGAATTTCAAAAATTATCACAGTGATTTTTTCAGGTTTTCAGGATCGTTCAATTTTTACGTAGTTCGAGATAAGTTATTTGAATGGTACAAAGACTACTTTGAGGTTATCATCCAATATGTAGTGGAAAGGGGGGCACATGTGAACAATTCAAATGTTTCACTTATTTTGCGTTGTTGTCAGTTCCCGCATATATGGGCAGATTGACCCAAGGGCGTCGATAATTTTTTCTTTTGGTGGGGTAATTTACAAGATAAATTTTCAAAACACTTTTATTGTTTGTATGCCTTTGCCCCTTGGCATATTGAGGAAAAGAATTATAGGGTAACAAAACTTAGGTAATATTTAATGAAAATAAACATAATTCTTGTATTCTTCCTAAAGTAACCTTTTTTAAAAAAGCTTTGAACTAGAAAATAATATATATTTTTACATGAGAATAAAATGTATATTTTTATATGGACGGCTTTTAGCTGAAAGGAACCATCCCACAATTTTGTGATTTTTGGATTTACGCACAATATTACATTAATAGCCGTAACCTTTACTGCAAAAAAGATCCAGGCCACATTCTGGTACCTAGCGCCATCTGTTGACCAATGAACCAACCAACAAAATTTGTTAAGCAAGTAACCTACCTGCAGAAAAGATCCAAGCGGCTTGGTTCCTTTCTGCATAACAATAAAGAAGAGAGTTGTTGACAGATGCCAGTATTTGGTTCTTTGTTTTCTGGGATAGTGAGTGTGAAGTACAAGTGAAATAAAACTGATAAATAAATATTATTGTTATCCAAAATGAATTTTAACAAGAGTAGATCTCAAAGAATTCTTGCAATGGTTATGGAGAAAGAGATTGCACAGGAGAAGGAAAGCCCAAGAAGCTGTAATCAGGTAAATAGTGCATTAAGACATTTTGTAGGTTAAGTTTCTATTTTTTATTTTAGAAATGCAATAATATAGTTGTCAAATAATATGTTGCAAAGGATTTTAGAAATAAAAAAAGTATTTTTAATAGTTAATGATAAGCATACACTGTTTAAATTATCATATAATAATAACCAAAGTGGGGGTTGGTTCTTTTCTGCAAAATTAAAAACAGTTGTTTGCATTTATTTTGGTATTTTAAGCAAAACTTGACGAATTTGACGATGGTAAAAACAACTAATTTTTTCCATTTTTTAGATCTCTCAAAAAATGACTCTTGATGATAGACCCATGTGTAATGCAGGACTTATCAAGACTGACGAAGCGCCCAGTTGTAGTAAGGTAACTTGGATTTTTAGATTTTAAAATCTTATGCTTTGGTATATTTACTAATATATTTTTTAGGCCTTAAAGGAGGATAAAAATAAAACAAATATTGAAAATTCCTATAATTTTAATGCCATAGAAGTATTAAGTGATGGATATGATTCTGATAAGGATCCCGAGTTTGTTGTAACCGAAGCAGAAAATATTGTCTCTTCCTCAGAGCAAGAAGATAGCGATCACCTAGAGAAAAACGAGAGCAACAATAACGACGGTCACGAAGCGACAAATTTTCTAAGACCAAGAAAAGGTAGAAAAAGGAGATATCTGAACATGACAAGAACACAAAATAAAAAAGCCAAGAATGAAAACAAAACTCATTATGATTATAAAAGAAGGACAGTAGAAGAAAAGAAATTTGATGAAGACTTTCAGTGTTCCTGTTCTAAAAAATGCAATACAACCTTAAGTTTGACACAACGTCAAAATTGTTTTCAAAAGTTCTGGGAGCTTGGTAGTTACAACGCCCAAACAGCCTATATAGGTGCCTTAGTAAAAGAATATGACAAGAAAAGAACTTACGGACTAGGACAAAAGCCAAAAAAGTATTTTAGAATTTATCAACTATGTGGGGTCCAAGTATGTCGTGAAACCTTTGTCAAAACTCTGCAAATTTCTACAAAAAGGGTTAATTCAGCATTAATGAAGCTAAGATCTGACAGTATAACAGATAAGCGAGGAATATCACAAGGAGGAAAAAATAAGGTGGATGAAAGAAGAGAACAAGAAGTCATGAACCAAATAAACAGAATACCAAAGTACAAAAGTCATTATCGTAGAGCTCAGTGTTCTGATGCCGAGTTTCTACCACCAGAAATGACTTTGTCTTTGATATACAGAGCATATAAAGAAAAAACAGAAAAGCCGGTTAGTTTTCAGATTTACAGGCGTATCTTTTTAACCAAATTTAATTTAAAATTTAAAAAAATTAAAAAGGATACCTGCAATACGTGCGACACCTATCACAGCAGATTCCAAAATACCCTAACAAATAACGAAAAAGAAAAAATCAAAGAAGAACACGAAACCCATATTAAAAATTGGCAAGAAGCCCGAAACCAGATGAAGAATGATATGAAAATGGCAAAAGAAAACGAAGAAATAGAATGTTTAACATTCGATCTTGAAAAAACACTGCCACTACCACGATTAGCAACTGGAATATTGTTTTATAAGAGACAAATTTGGCTCTACAATTTGGGAGTTCATTCCGGCTCAACCAACAAGGGTCATTTTTATATCTGGACTGAAAACGAGGCAGGTCGGGGAGCACAAGAAATTGGATCATGTTTATTAAAACATATTAAAGAAAACCTCTTTAACGTTACTGAGTTAATTTTGTGGTCGGATTCCTGTGGCGGTCAAGCCCGCAACATTAAGATGACACTCATGCTCAAAGCTGTTCTGCAGGCACACCCCTCTTTAAAAATAATTCGTATGCGTTTTCTTGTATCTGGGCATAGTTTTCTCCCGAACGATTCGGACTTTTCCGACGTCGAATGTGGACTTAAACATCAACAGCGCCTTTACCTGCCAGATGATTATATAAAAATCATGAAAGACTGTCGAACGAAAAATAAATTCAAAGTTTCGCGAATGCTATCTACTGAATTTTATGGGACCACTGAGCTAGAAAAACAAATAGTAAATAGAAAAGTGGATGTTGAGAATAAAAAAATTAGCTGGTTAAAAACACGTGAGATACTTCTTGATAAAGAAAAACCATTTTCAATTTTTCTGAAAACAAATTTTGAAGATAACTCGTATGCTGAAATAGATATCAGAAAAAAACAAATAGGTCGTCCGGCATTATTTAAAGATTTGCTAATACCAATGTGGCCTGAAGGAAAAAAAATATCACATCCAAAGGTAGAAGACATAAAATCTGTGATGCACTTAATTCCGAACGATTGCAAGCAATTTTATGAAAATATAACCGGCACAGACATCGTAGACGATGTGGATGGATTCAGTGGAGCACCTGATTTTGAAGTGGAACCCATAATAGATGAATAAATAAAAAAACAATATGTATTTTTTACCTATTTAGTTAAGCAATAAAGTATCGTTAACCAAAAAGTGCTAACATTTATTTTACAGAAAGGAACCAACCCACAAAAACCAAAATATTCAAGCGAAGTATGTAATTTTTTTAATTTTTAATAATTCATATCGTATATGCATATTTAAAGCCCAATTATGTGGTCAATTAAAATTATCTTTATTGTGTAATTAATTTTTTATAATTGTCAAAACTTTAACCCTTAAATACTCAATAACTTGTTTTTGGGGTTGGTTTCTTTCAGCTAAAAGCCGTCCATATATGAGGAAAAGTGATATAGCACAAAAATTTTGCGCTACTGAGTTGTATCCGTATTTTCCTGCAGGTGTATAATATTATTCATTAAATAAGTTGTATAAGTCAAATTTTGATAGCAAGTAAAATTGTTATTTAAATTCAACTTATACCACTTATTTAGTGAATATCGAGGTGAATATATCATACACCTAGCAACCAAACAATAACATACGAACATCTTAATACTAATCAAATTATAAAATCAGAATGGCTTTTTTTCATTTTTGCAAAGTTATCTAAAACTTTTTCAATATTTATTTCTACATCCCTATGTACATGTAGCAATGCCAATCCTACCAGTCTTTCTTGACCTGTAGAAGCCCGAAGCCAAGTCTTCAATCGTTTTAAAGTTGAAAAACTGCGTTCGGCTGATGCAACAGTAACTGGCATAACGCATACTAAATATAGAGCCATATAAATATTTGGAAATATATTAACATCACAGGCTTCTAAAGCAGAAAATGCACAATTCTGTATTTAAAAGCGAAAATATAAATTCCTGATTTTCATTTTGAAAATTTGATAGACATTGTGCTAAATTTAGTTTAAAGGATTCAACAGTTTTTACGTCTTTATTATTAAAACTCGAAGAAAATGTCGATGGAATTAAATTGTTAACTTCAAGTACACCAAAAAAGCTTTTATTGAACCGGAAATCATTTACGTCACACGTATCGATGGTTGCATAGTATTATGAGAAAAAGATAAAAAACATGATAAAGGAGGTGTTAAATGAGAACCTGCAGGACTTCAAGAAACTGATGCGGTCTGATTTGGCTGATATAAAAAAATCGATGCATTTTGTGTCGGACAGTTTCGATGAACAGAAGAAGACAACGGATACAATATTGCTTGAAATGCGGAGGCTAAAGGAAGAAAATACTTCGCTACAATTAAAAGTAAAAGAGATGGAACAAATAATAAACACCAATGAACAGAGGGAAAAGGAGGGTAACTTAATCTTGGCTGGAATACCGAAACAAAAATATGAACCAAAGATCATAGCCGATAAAGTTTTTAAAGCCATGAAGGTCGAAGTGAAAGAAAGTGATATACAGGATATCTATCGGATAACCAAACGAGGAGATGGGCCCATACTCATTAAATTTAGAAATAAGGAACTGAGATTGAAACTGCAAGAGAAGATCAGAGAAATCAGGGGTGTCAAGGTGAATGAGTGTGGATTGGTGGGAAATAATAACAATATATATCTAAATGAAGACCTAACCAAATTCAACCAACAATTATTTAAAAAGACGAGAGAGTTAAGAAAGGAAAAAAACTTGAAAGCAGCATATGTCAGAAATGGGAAAATCTACTTAAGAAAATCTGAACAGGAGGATCCAATTAGAATCAAGTGTGAGGGTGACTTAGGATTTTAACTGTGATTTGGCTGAATATATTTGGGGGATAAAGAATGTGCAATTTTTACTATGTGTATGCCTCTAAATGACATTCTCGACGAATATAAGGCTTGTGAAGCAATGATATGTGATAGCTTATCTCAAAGTACGTTTTTAAAATCGACAAAGGACATAAATGTAATGCATGTAAATATAAGAAGCATTTATAAGAACTTTGATAACTTTTTAGTGTTTCTGGAGTCTATAGAGGGGGAAATCGATGTCATTTTTATGTCAGAGACACACACAGTTTTCAATATTCATGACTTTGATATACCTGGTTTCTGTGCATTTTGGAATAACAGTGTACATAACAAGTTTGATGGATGTATGATATATGCAAAAGAACAAATATGTAAAGACCATTCACTTATTGAAATAAAGAGTGTAAAGTGTCATAAAATGTCATTATTTAAAAATAATACATTGGTAGATGTCTTAGCATTCTATCGTTCCCATGAAATTAATGTGGATGATTTTACATCTGACTTAGGTGAAATACTGGAACAAAGCATTGTAGATCCTAACCGCATGTATGTCTTTATCGGAGATATCAATATTAACTTGTTGGATACTAGCTCAGTACAAACGAATAATTATTTAACATTAATGCATAGTTTTGGGTTCACAAGTGTTATAAATAGTCCAACTCGAGTACAAGGTAGCTCGAATACTTGCATTGATCATTTGTTCGTGAAATGCAAAAGCCAATTTTATAGTGATGTGCACTCGGCTATATTAACTAGTGACTTCACTGATCATTTTCCTATTTTCTTGAATATAGAACTCCAGAACACTGACAGTAAAAATGTTAAAAGTACAAGAGTGTATCATAAAACTAATTACACAAAACTAACTCAGCTATTGTCTGAGGCAAATTGGGATGACGTGATGGATACCAATGATGTTGATTTAAGTACAAATAACTTCATTAACTCATTACAAACCTGTATTGAAAATTGCCAGTATGAATATAAAATTAGTAATAAGAAGAGAAGGCTAAAACCTTGGATCACTGATGGCCTTTTGATATCAATAAGAAAAAGAGATAAACTAAAAAACAGTCAGCTCTTAATCCAAATTGCTTGGATGCTCTGAATACGTACAGACAGTACAGAAATCAATTAACAAAGCTAATAAAAAAATCCAAATATGACTATTATAAAAACAAAATTTTTGAAAGTGGGACGGATCCCAAAAAAACGTGGAAAATAATAAAGGATGCTACTGGTGATAAGGAAACCAGAAGGGAAGTAAAACATGTTATGAGTAGTAATGGTGAAATACTGAGTAATCCAAGTCAGATAGCAAATGAATTCAATGGCTTCTTCACTAGTATAGGAGATAAACTGGCGGCTTTGATTGAGTTGAACCGAAATCATAACTACACTGGGGCTACACCAGTCAATCCAGAGTCTTTCTTCTTCATACCTATTAGCGAAAGCGAAATTATAAATCAGATCAAAAAATTAAAAAATAATGTTCAAAGTGGACAAGACAACATAACATCTGAAATGATAAAGGATAACCATGTATTTCTGTTGAAACCGTTAGTCCATATAATAAATCGTATTTTCTGTACAGGAGTATATCCTGAAGCCTTAAAAAAAAGCCATAATTATACCTATTTACAAACAAGGCAATAAAGAATTAACAACAAATTATAGACCTATAGCCTTAATAAGTACTATTAGCAAATTGGTAGAGAAATGCATTAAGTTTAAACTGGCAAAGTTTCTCAATAAACATGCTATTTTATCTGATAATCAATATGGATTTAAAGAGGAAACCAGCACAGAAGATGCATTGAGTAAAGTTACAGAGAAAATACTTAGTAGTTTGGATGGTGGTAAAAAGGTTATAGGAATATTTCTGGATTTGACCAAGGCTTTCGACACTGTGGCGCACGGAGTCTTACTGTGCAGGTTGAACAATATGGGCATTAGAAGAGTGGCGAATGACTTGTTTAAATCATATCTTACGAACAGAACCCAATGTGTAAAAGTGAACAGTAGTCTAAGCGATCCTCTCGAATTGGGATGTGGTGTGCCGCAGGGTACAGTGCTTGGTCCCTTTTTGTTCAACCTATATATTAATGATATGCTCTCTGTGCTTGACGTGGGGAGTGTCTTCTGTTTTGCGGACGACACTGCAGTGGTTGTGAGTGGAGAAACTTGGGAGGATGCTCAGAGTGAAGCGGAAACTGCGATAACAAAAATCAAAGAATGGTTGGACTACAGTCTATTGTCACTAAATATACAAAAAACAAAGTTTATAACCTTCGGCTTTACCAGGGTAAATTTACCGATGTTCACAAGCATAAGAATTCATGGCTCAGGTTGTACTAGGACTCTAAATGACTGTAAATGCAAAAACAAAGTAGAAAGAACGCAATCACTCAAATACTTGGGAGTATTTGTTGATGAAAATTTAAATTGGAAAACACACGTTTTGTATGTAGTGGGTAAAGTAAGAAAACTCATATATAAATTTTATGAACTAAGAAATGTGCTACAGGGAAGGATTCTTAGAACGATTTATTACTCTCTTGTTGAGTCGATGATAAACTATGGCCTGGTGGTCTGGGGAAGTGCATGTAAGACAGTTTTGCAACCTTTGTTTGTGGCGCAGAAATATGTGATAAAAGTAATGTATTTTAAAAATAAGCGATTTTCAACTGAAATCTTGTTTAAAAATTATAATTTTCTTACATTGGAACAACTTCATGTTAAGTCAGTAATCAGATTCATGCTCAAAAGGCCTTACTATAAATTAGAATTGAAGCATCAATTAAACACGAGGGGTGCGTCTCAACAGAATGTACTGCTTCCCTCTGTCAGGCACTTGGCCATGCAAAGGCACATAAATTTTACTGGCCCAAAGGCTTTTAATGCCTTGCCCCTGCAAATGAAAGCAGGAACGTACAAAAGAAATAAGCTCAAGATCGATATGTGGATTAAAGAAAGCGGGTTTAAATTTAATTTTAATGCTTGAGGTGTTTTGTAAATACTGGAGAATACCTCTCAAAGTAGGTCATCATTTTCGACATGCCTGGATATAGATAGTATATTGGTTTTGTTAATTTGGGAGTTACTGCACACACAGTTTTTTATATTCTATCGTGCAGCTCATTGGATATAGAACATAGTGTAACATAGTAATGTAATGTAGTAATATGGTTTTCAATGTAATATTGTTTTGATGTTCTATATTAAATATTATTATTATTATTATTATTATATTATATGCGTATTAGCTTTTGAAAGATTGTAATTAAATTAATAAACTATTATAATTATGTACTTTTAATTAATTGATAAAATTGGTGATAATACACTTTTGTTTTCTTTCGTCAAGTGTAGGCAAAAACCTTTTTTTTTGTCAAGTCTATCTTCTTGGGGGGGGGGTTATTACCCCCATTACCCCCCTTATCGACGCCCTTGGATTGACCTACCAGTATTAACCATTTGGCATTTTTAATGATAAATCTGGCATTTCTTGATTCTAGTCAGCATGTAAAATGTAAGATTAGCATATTGCATGATTTTAGCATATATTTGCGTTCTTCTACCTCGAATTGAAAATTTTCAATTTCAATTCAGGCTATGAGAACAACAGTGGCCTATCTATCATTCTTAGAGTTTTGATCTATAACGCATTACTATTAGGGCATTTTTAAAAAAACCAAAGTAATCTATGTTTAATTTGCTTAATTAACAGATGGCAGCACGAAACTGTATTGAATTTCGGACAACTAGGTCTGAAAAGAATTGAGAGGTTAACAGTCGAACCATAGGTACTGTTCATTTCCCGATATTTTCCTGAATCTCCTCATTAATTGCATCTAATTACCTCTTGAATATTACATGTAATGTATTAAGTGTGATGTATTATGAACAAAAAACATTGTTTAGCATAATATCCCGTAACTCATTGAAGAAGATAAATTAATGGGTCATATATAGAATCAGTGGTGAAGGTTAGGTTATAAACACATGGATTAGGACAGCAGGAGATTTTCGGAGGCCCCTAAGTCTTCTCTTCTCTGCTTTTATCACAATTGACCGCAAAATCACAAAGAACTTGTAATTCAATTTTTTTTAATAAAGTACCTACTCAGATGAAATTAGCTTCAATGACTTTTCTCCGGTAGATATTGCGATACTCTTCCGTTCTCTAGTATTACATTCGCATTTAATGATGACTTGAAACAAGTTAAAGAGGCTGAAACGTTTTCCCAAACCTTAGCGAAAATGACCACTCGGGAAAAATCGACTGATTCAATTGTGGCTCATCATAATCGGTCTGCTTTTAATAACACAATAAATCCTGTTGGTTCCACTAACGATATCATAACGAATGTATTACCAGCCACATCCCTTATTCAAAATAAAGATGAATTCCTTAAAAAGAAATTGAATCCCAGATATGCAGGATCAGAATCAGGTCCTTTTTTGATTATTGTAGAATCAAAATCCAATGGTAATGTAGGAAATATGAACCTAATGAATTTGGTGGAAAAATGTATCAATTCTGGTACAGTGGTTCTCAAAAATATATCCAAAAAAGGAAAAACCAGATTAGCTAAAGAATTTACTTCTGGTTCATCTGCTAACCAATTTATATCTTCCAATCCTCTCTCAAAAGAAAACGACACCAAAGTTCACATCCCATGGTTTCTTGTAGAGGGGTTATTTCCTATGTATGGCCGGAAATTACAGAGGGTCTTGAAATATCTTAATCTTCGGAGAGGGCTATAGAATAGCCACTCGTAACTGCAGAGTCAGAGGAACGCCTTTTAGTATGCCTGTTAGACAAAAACGGAAGTTTTGTCGAGACTCTGTTTCCCACTGTCATTTGCCAATGGGAAAGGAGGGAGGAAGTACACACTTGCCCTTGTTCATTGTGGAGGAGCTGGAGTACTGCCCTCAATACATAAAAACGGGAAAGGCCCCTGGCTGAGATCGTATTACTGTGGAGGCAGTAAAGCTCTTCATGAAAGAGAAACCATAACCAACGTTGCGGATGTTCAATGATTTGATTGAAAGGCAGGAGTACCCCAAACAGAAGGCACAGAGGAGGACGCAACCTCTTTCCGTCCAATATGTCCCACCAGCGTTGTTGGTAACGTGTACGAGAGGTTGATCCTGGGCAGAATCATGGAGGAAATTAAGGAGAAGGGGGTGTTATCTGACAACCAGCACGGATTCAGAGCGGGACACTAATCGGTAAGTGCCATTGCCGAATTGAAACACAGGGTAAAGAGTTCAAAAACTAGGTGGTGTACTGTAGTCTTCATAGACGTGAAGAACCTGTTTAATATCGTGAGGTGGAGCGCTATAGTGGAAGCTCTGACGGCAGGGGGTATTAGCCCGTATTCTTGGTCCCACCTTGTGGAACCTCATGTATAATGGGATATTGGAACTGCGGAAACAGGAGGGGTAAGTCATCTAGCGTACTCCGACGACTCGGCACTGCTCATAGAGGCAGATGAGAAGGAAGAAGTAACGGCGAAAGCGGAGCGGCCATTCAGGAAGGTATCTGAACGGATGGAAGGTAGAGGACTTGCCATCGCGGCTTACAAGAGAGAAAGAACCTTTTTAGGTATCTGGGGGTTGTACTGAGTAGGGGTTTGCTTTTGGGTCTCAAGTGGTACATGTTATTAGGAAGACGGAGAAGAAAATGGAGGTTTTGCGAAAGATAATGCCCAACGTTGAATATCCTTCGATAAACTTGTTTAATTGTTCTCAAGACACCACACTCACACGCCCTTACCCCTAGACGGCCATGTGTTGTCTATGAGACGTGAGACGGCCACATGTCGTAGGTCAGTACAGTAGCAGGTAGTGGTGTGTTTTTGTGATTTACTGATTTTCGAACTAAATTGTAAGGAATAGTGTGACTTGAGAGGTGAATTTCGTGGATTATAGATACAATGGATAAATTTTTGATGAGAAACCCCTAACTGGATTCTTCTGCTCATACAGCTCAGAGCAACAATATTACTGTAAGTATTATTTAAATATGATGCTAGTGAGGCAAGTATTGCACTATTATTGCGTTTCAGTTTCAAACAGACAAATTTCAATAGGTAGGTACACTGTACACACATATATTTAACATTATTTTTCCAACGCAACGTACTTTTTTAAGTTTGATATTTATTATAAAACAATTACTACAACAAGTTATATAACTTTCATTCGAATTTCCCGCGTTTTGTCGGTAAAGAAGGAATTCAGTATTGTAGCTTCAAATTTAGTAGCCTAGCCAACCAAGTCATTTTTAGTACACCTGGCAACGTAGGTCAGCACAACCCGTGGCACAACCCTGACAAGCGGCTAGCGCCAAGGATTCCACTTTGGCTTTCACATTGTGCGTTTGCGTAATTGTGCATATCGTATTTGTTTACCTTTTCGTCCGGTAACCTAACATTTTATCATAAATTTGTCTATGCATTTTATCCTAGATTCGTAATACGATATTTGCGTATTTGCGTGTTTTCATTTAGGTGTTATCTACAAGTGAACATTACCTATACTTTGGATTTTGGCCGTGTTTTTTTATTACTCTTATTTATTACTTAAAAAAGAATAGTACAGTAATATGCAAAATTTGCAATAAAAAGTTTGGTGAACGATTTAATTTGAGGGCATATATAAAGAAATTTCATCCAGGTAAATACCATTTATTTCTCCACCATTTAAAAAATTATTGAAGAAGTCATCCAATTAACATTTTTAGGTAATTTGGAAGACCTGGCTCTAAAAACTTTTAAAGTTGCTGTGGTTTGCAATGGGTGTAATCTTCGTGAAATATTCAAATCTAACTCAACATGTTGAAAAATGTCATAAAGGTAAGTAACAAAATAAAGATTAATAAAAGTTATGTTCAAGAATTTTTTTTCTTGTTTTAGATAAATTAACTCAACTTAATAAGCCAAAAAAATACACACATGAATGTGATAAATGTCAAAAACATTTCACACACTTACAGCATTTTCAATATCATCAAAAAACACATCAAGAAAATAAACTCAGTGGCCTAAAATGCATTTGTTTGATCATTTTAAAATAAGACATGATATTGAAATAGTGTTAGGGATGCTATACATATTTTACCAGTTTAGAAGAATTTGAGACTTGGAAAAAGGAACAAGAGCAGAAAACAAAAGAATTATTTGTTAAGGCATATGGAACAGACAAGAATAAAAACTTCACTCAGACGAAGTAGAATGCCTCCGGAGTGGGGTTTATAAGAGTAAAGCAAAACATTTACGACATTTAAAAACTCAAAGCTCAAAAAAAATTAATGGCTACTGCACGGCAGAAATTTCTGTCAGAGGAATTGACGGAAGTTTTGAAGTTCAGTATGTTCGTACACATATAGGGCATACCGTCAAATGGGGTAAAACGGATCATACAGGGTAAAGCGGATCACTTGTACAATATTTGACTAATAATTATGCATTTTTAGCTTAAGAAAAGCATCCGAACAGTTTGCAGTTCCTTATACAACATTGAATCGATGGGTGAATGACAAAAATAATGAACTTTCGACTTATGGTAGACCGCCAGCGCTTATCCCTTTGCAGGAGAAGAAATTGGTTGAAATTATTTTGATCGCCGAATGGGGATTTCCGATGAAAAGTTACGATGTGAGGTATATGGTGCAGCAATATTTAAATCGCATTGGAAAGCGGGATCCAAGGTTCCGTGAAAATTTACCCGGTTTAGACTGGTTCAAAACTTTCATGCTGAGGCATCCAAATTCAACAATAAAATTAGCTGAGAATACAAAACGAGTTCGAGCAGCTGTATCTTATGAAATTATTGAATCATAGTGAATTGAAAGGCATTTTGAAAGATGTATTGCCGTCGAACATAATCAACTATGATGAGACGAACTTCTCTGATAATCCGGGTTCTGTGAAAGTTGTAGTGAAGCGTGGGGTAAAACATGCCCATAGAATAATAGACACTTCCAAATCAAGCACCAGTGTAATGTTTGCCATATCAGGTGATGGAAAGTTACTACGACCCTATGTTGTGTATAAAGCCAAACATTTATATCCTGGGTGGACAGAAGGCGGGTTTCCAGGTTCGAGATATAACCGTACCCCAAGCGGATGGTTCGATTCATGCACATTTGAAGATTGGTTTTCAACAACTGTTCTACCTTTCATGCGCAATCTAGATGGTCCCAAGGTCATTATTGGTGACAATTTATGTAGTCATTTGACAATCAGCGTTATTGAGCAATGCGAAAATAATGACTTTAGATTTGTTCTCTTGCCACCTAATTCTACACACCTCCTTCAACCTTTAGATGTCGCATACTTCCGCTCATTCAAAGGCGCATGGCGCGATGTCTTAGAAAAATGGAAGTTAAAAAATCGAGGACTGTTGCCGAAGACAGTGTTTCCAAAATTGTTGAATGAAACAATTGAAAAAATTGGAGTAGGAACAACGGCTAATGTTGAGGCAGGATTCAAGACTTGTGGCATTATTCCATTTAATCCTGTTAGTGTGCACTTTGTGCAACTCTCCTCGAACATGCCTCCACCATTGTTTAAACAATGCATCCACCATAATTCGATAACATTAGACAACTACTCGTTAAGTCCACCTAGCGACTTTAAGTAGAAATCTCAACTTGAATAAACAAGTGGCCCATCTAGCGGCTTTGAGTTGAACTCGTGACTTGTTCTACACTTTGTAAACAACTGCTCCATCTACCGGTCGACAATGGTAAACGCGGTTAATTACCGTTACCATGTTTCGCAGAAAAACTTGTTTTTCCATACTGTATTCGATGAGTATCAGTGGTGGATTGTACACACGTTTTTTTGAATATAACCTTGTGATTTGATCTATCTAAGTAATCCAGATGCAGTTTTGAGAAAAATTGTTCGTATAAGACCACAGGAAGAACAACAAGAAGAAGAAAGAGCAATGGAAACAACGTGGTCCGATACTATTGTGTCACATCTCAATCAGATGCGATCTGGGGGCGAGCAGGCTCCAAAAAGAGGTAAAAAAGTTAAAGTTTCAGCGGGAAAGAGCATTGGAGCAGCTGATCTTCTACCAACATTAATTGAATCAGAGCCAGACCAACTCGAGTATGACAACCACTCGGACCAAGACATAGAAATAAACGACGACGTAGGGCTGAACGGAATATCTCAAGAAAATATTTCTGACGGAGAGGAAGATAATATAGAAAAACAAAATTTACCCTCAACGTCAAAATAAGATGAGCCACAAGATATGACCAGAACTATAAGCGTAGGGAATTTTGTCATCATCAAATGTGAAACAAATAAGAGAGATAGGATGTATATTGGTAAAATAGAATCTGAAAATGGCAATGAATACACAGTTAACGTGCTGAGAAAAAAAAAGGGGACAAAACAAATAGTTTTTGTCTACCCAGATGTTAAAGATGTTGCAATTGTGAAAAAGTGCCAAATAATTGAGAAAGTGGTTGGACATGCTGAGAGGAGGGGAGCATCCTCATTCAGAAATATTTCTGATTCACTTTTAGAGTAGTCGTAATATATAGTTCGTAATATCGTTTTGTTAAAATGTTATATGAATCATAATTCATTCATTTCCACACTTTACGTCATTTATATAAGGGAATACTATTTTATTTTCATTAAAATGTTTGTGATTAACCCACTCTACATTTATTTCACATTGTTTTGTCTCTTTCTCTCTCCTGCGGTTTCCATGGAAACATTTTAAAATTCATTTTTAGTGATGCGCCTTACCCGCAATACGTTTAAAGTGGTTTTGCAAGCAAATAATATGGGTGATCCGCTTTACCCCTACCTATGAGATAAAGCAGCTCACCTTTTAAATTAAAAAAATATATGAGAGTTACATACCCATAAAGTGCAGCGTATACATAATAAACTGCAAGGTTGCTCTATTATTCTTAGAAACCTATTTTTAGAATATAGATAAGAAGTTTACATTATAACCATTGCATTAGCCTTCAATCACTTCTAAGCTTACTCTTGAAGAGAACACATCTCTCTGTTATATTCATTTAGTATATAGTAACTTTACCATTATTGTAATAAATGAAATAAACAGTTTTTAAAAACCCTCTTGGTGTCTCACGATACATATCTGGCGCAGTCGGTAGGATACGTGCAGTTGTGTAAAAGAAGAAATCGCATTTTGCTGAAGGACCGAATTTCCACAACTAGGTGTTTCTACATCGAAGCCGTATCCAGAATCAAGAATCTACACTTCGAGAACCAAGAAGCAAGAGTAGCAGAAATCAGGGAAGAAACTACGTGCTTCAGATTTAAACTGTAAGTGCCAAATAGTTCCTTTCGCCTTCCTTACCTTTTTTCAAGTTTAGGGAGATAATAGTAAGAAATTAAAGGATTTTATTTAGAAATCGCCTTCCTTACCTTTTTTCAAGTTTAGGGAGATAATTTTAAGAAAGCAAATAATTTTTATTAAGAAATAAAAAAAAAGAATAATTGAGAATTCAAAGTAAATAATAAACCCTTGCTGGTAAATAATTGAATGAACACGGTTGAAGATTTATTAAATAATTTTTGTAATCTTTCAATTGAAGAAGAATTAACTAATCCTTCAAATTCAAGTGACAATATAAATCTAATTGAAAATAGAAATATGGTTCCCCCAGTAGTTCCCCCGGTTCAGGTTCAAGAAGCCGACCGAATTAATTGGGATCTTTTCAAATTTCAACTTAAAAACATCAAACCATATGATGGTGATGCAAATACACTTAATAAATTTATCGCAAGTTGTGATAAATTTGTAGAACGGTATCAAGTACATAATGACGAGAATTTAAATGATTTAATGATCGAATGTATTCAGGAGAAATTAGTAGGTAAAGCAGAAAGTTTCGTAGGAAATCGTGCAGAATTACTTTCTTGGAACGACATAAAATCAGCCCTACAACAATGTTTTGCAGATAGGCGCGATTTAGATTGCTTAATACAAGAATTAACAAGAACACGACCATTTAAAACTGAGACAATGCATGATTTTGGAACACGCCTTCAATTATTACGAAGTAACGTGACCCAACGGATAAGTAATGACACTACTTTACAGCGCAATGAAAAATTATTTCAATTTCGCCACTGCGACAAAATCGCATTAAACACATTTATTGCAGGATGCACTGGTGTCCTGAGAAATAACATGCACCTTAAGAAACCAGAGTCTCTCGAGGATGCAATTGCGTACATAGATGAATTTAATAATTTTGAAAAATTATATGGTAATTTCAGTAACAATTATCCACGTGATAATTCTTTCAAACAAAATAATATATTTCAGAAAGCAAATTATCAAAATCAACCAAATTATAATCAACGGAATTATCAATACGCTAACAACCCAAATTTGAATAATCAATATCAATCAAATTTCCCGAATCAAAATCGATATTATAATAATTACAATGACAAACCAACATTTCCAAGTCAACCCATAAATATACAACAACGACCACAACCCCCTCGGAAATATCCAACAAACGCACAAGTGTTTGGTCAGCAACGTAATGCGTTTAGACCTAATCAAGTTCAATCTAATCAATTACCTAAACCAGAGCCAATGTCAACCACAAGTCGAAACCCATCGTTTCAGTCCAGAATAGGAAGACAAAACTCTCAGTCAAATGTTCAAAATCCATATAGAAATAATTTACGAAATCATTTTACTAATTATAATCAGAATAAAAATTTCATCTCGGAAGAATTATATGCGAATGACTATGATCACGAAAACGAAGAATTTTTAAATTCCGAATATGATGCGAGCGAAGTTCACGAGACTGATATTCCAGAACACTCGGTATATCAAAATCAAACTAATGAAAATCAAAATTTTCGCGAACAAGCCTCGGAAATTCAGACAGTATAGAATTAAATTCAAACAACCCTTTGCCTTATATAGAAATTCAAAATCCAAAAATGAAATTACTTATTGATACAGGCACTAGTAGGTCATTTCTCCGACCTAGATTTGCAGAAAATTATTATCCCAAATGTATCTACCATAGTGATGTAGATATTACATCAGCATTCGCAAAGAGAACAATAGAATATCAAGCGAAAATTCCTGCGTTTGCAGAGTTCAGCAGTAATTATCATATTAAATTTATCTTATATGACTTCCATGAATTCTTTGACGGAATCTTAGGATTAAAAGATATCATGAATATGAATCTAAATATAGACTTTTCCAATGGCGTACTATTTAATGACAATGTTGCCATTCCTATCAAATTCAGAATACCCGAAGATAAAAGGTTCGAGTTCACTATAAGACCTTATGAAAAATTAATTAAAAACCTCCCAGTAACGATTCCTAATGGTGAAATATTAATAGATGAACAAGAAGTAGGAAAATTACATGTACCCGAAATTTTAACAGTAGCAAAAAGAGGTTTCGCAAAAGTAGAAATAATAAATACCACGAATAGGCCCATTACAACAAATTTAATAAAACCCCTTGCTGCGTACCCATTCTCCTATTTGGATAAGAATATTATTACTAGAAAACGAACAAAAGTATCCCAAGAGCTTTTGGACAATGTTAGAGTATACAAGTACCCTTATTGTTATAAAATAGGAAGTAAACATAGTATTGAAGTAAAACAGGAAGTTCCAAATCAGTCAAAAACCTATAAATATCCGGAAAAACATCCTGAAAATAATGAACATAAAAACAGTCAATTATCATATGAAAAATTTCTTATTCAATTTCAGCATAAACGAATAAATAGTGATAATATAACAGAAGAGAATGATAATTTATTCAACGCACCAACCAATTTTTCTCTCTGTCACTGTGTAAGTAAAGATTTCCATATGAATAAAGGCATCGCCCTTCAGTTCAAGATTAAATATAATAATGTTACAGAATTACTTTCACAAAATAAAAATGTTGGCCAAGTTGCTTGTATACGTAACCAAGGCAGAATTCTTTACTACCTCATAACTAAAAATAATTTCTTTGATAAACCAACATATGAAAATGTATTTTCTACATTATTGTCTTTAAAACTATTATGCTTACAAAACAAAGATAAACATATTGCCTTTCCGAAAATATCGTCAGGACTTGATAAATTAGATTGGAATAAAATTTATGAAATGATTAAATACGTATTCTCGAATTGCGATATACAAATAAAAATTTATACAAATCCACAAATTCCACAAAAAGTAACAAGTCAATTAAATAACGAGAATCTTGATGAATTAGATCAGATAATACAAGATGCACTTGAAAAAATATTCACACTACCAGAAATCTCGGTAAAAGTGCACACACCTATTGAAAATTCAATATTATCAACCCCAATAACGGATAAAGACTTAAACCCCTATAAATATCAGATAAGTTTGATTTGTAATGAAAATACGAAAAGAAAAGTAACAGATCTTAGAAATTTAATTAAGAAACAAAAAGGTCAAAAAGACTTATATAAAAATGAAGAGATTTACTTTAAGCCAAAATCTCGAGCTAAAATCAAGGAAGAATACCAGAAAATACCTAGGAAAATCATTGGACGCATTAAGAACAAAAATCCACGAAATAAACGCTTCTATCATAGGAGTCGAATAAAATAAAATAACAGCAGATAACGGTAGGGAATTTAAAAATCATGACTTAGGAAACTTTCGTAAACTTCATAAAATTGAGTTACATTTTACTATTGCGGAAGAAAATAGTAATTCAAATTCACTAGTAGAACTATCTCACTCAACCCTTTTTGAACACTTTTGATGTTTTAGAGAAAATAACAAAGAATTATCAGTCAATCAGTTAATTAAACATTCTATTTCACCCTACAATAACTCAATTCATTTTATAACTAAATTTACCCCATTTGAAATAATTAAAAACGACGGTATATTATTACAGACAAATAAAGGTACATATCATAAAAGTATAGGACGAAAACCAAAAGTAAATCCAAATATCTTACAGGTACAAGAAAATGAAGTTTTGGATGACCCTGGTATACCTGGCATGTCGAATAGCGAAAATTGATAGCAACGACGGAGAAATCAGCGTAACAAAGCTGAATAGCCTTTTGTTCCCCATTAGATTAGGAGCATGCAGAATAATTTATACTAAGCATTCATTTATTCATCACTTAGATTTAAGCGAAATAGTCAGACAAGCAGATGCTTTGAACAATAATTTCATTCAAGTTAGACGAAGAGTCATAAATGTAAACAGTTCAAATGAAAATCCTATCTCATATCACGGCCTAGTAAGCGGAATGTTAAGTAGAACAGAATTCTTAATTCAAACGCTACAGAGGAAAATTGAAAATATTTCACCACATATTCGAGCAAAACGAGGATTATTTAACGGTATAGGTAAATTAAATAAATGGTTATTTGGAAACCTAGATTCTGACGATGGCGAAAAATATAATAAAGCAATAGAAATCTTACAAAGTAAACAAAAGGAAATTGTACACGAGGTCAACCTACAGGTGTCACTGTATACAAGATTAATAAATCATTATAATAAATCATTAAATACACTCTGGCAAAATCAAATCAAATTACAGAGTAATTTGAGAAAGTTCCAATTGGTAATTAAAACTACAATAGAAACTTATGAAAATTACATCACTTTCCAAGGGACTATAAGTCAAATAAATTTAGATTGTCAAAATATGATATCCTTTAAAGATAATATTGAAAATGCAATTTTATTCGCAAGATCCAATTCAATCCATCATTCAATTATTTCTAGCAAAGAGATTAAAGAAATGATAACTTATTTAACTAAAATATATGAATCGTCACAGATTCCAAAATTCGAAAATACTTTAACGTATTATCAATTATTAGGGACTCAGGTAACTTTCACAGAAAATAAAATTATATTTGCAATTCATATTCCAATCATGAGACCAAAAATCCTTGATTTTTACCACATTTACCCAGTTATCCAACATAATAAAATTTTTACCCCAACCTATCCCTATTTGGCACGAACGTCACAAGAAGCTTTAGCACAAAAAGAAGAATGTCCAAGTATCGAAGACATCTACTATTGCAGAGATAACATAATCTTAGAAGACAACTGTACACTTCAATTACTCGATGGAATACCACCAAATCAATGTATTACCACCGATCTCACCTTTGAACAATCTATAATTGAACAAGTAACCAGAGACGAAGTACTTATTATACCGGCAAAATCGAACCGTATATTATCAAGATGTACAAGAGATCAATTCCTGGAAATCAACCATCCTTCTTTAATCAAGATTCCAAAGGATTGCGAAATATCAATAGACCATTTGAAATTCAAAAATAATGAACAAATTCGCCAAGGAACACCGCTTATTCTACCAAAAGTTGAAATATCAGTAACAAGAAGCAGAAGCAGCTTTCAAAGCTCAAATATATCGAAAATAGACTTTGATAGTCTTTATGAAATAAATAATTTAGCGAAGCAGCTAACACCTATTGAAGAACCCAGTATTCCAAACAAAATTTCGACGTCAATAACTTCAACAATTTTAATAATCGTCATTCTGCTAATAACTTCAATATTTTACATTTTATGGAAACAAAGATCAACACCAAGGACCATAAAGGAAGAAATTGAATTACGAGAACCTCAAGAAGACGCCGAAGCAGCCGTCAATAGCCAACGCAAAAATAAATCCTTCATTTTTTCGACTTAGGGATGGAGGAGTTACATACCCATAAAGTGCAGCGTATACATAATAAACTGCAAGGTTGCTCTATTATTCTTAGAAACCTATTTTTAGAATATAGATAAGAAGTTTACATTATAACCATTGCATTAGCCTTCAATCACTTCTAAGCTTACTCTTGAAGAGAACACATCTCTCTGTTATATTCACTTAGTATATAGTAACTTTACCATTATTGTAATAAATGAAATAAACAGTTTTTAAAAACCCTCTTGGTGTCTCACGATACATATCTTGAGGTGGTATGTGTATCACAAAAAAAACTAATGGGTGTATCAGAGAGCAGAAGAATGAACAAATAATAAATATTTTTTTGCAGAATTTAAGTAGGTACCTTACAATGCCAAATTGTTAAAAAACTTCAAATTTTGATCCGCTTTGCCCCGTTTGACGGTACTTGGTGTTTAGTGATGCGAGGGGTGGAGGTTTTTAGTGTAAAGTTTGTTGCATAGAATTAAGATCTCACCGAACAGATTTACTAAAACATCCATGCACCCAGAAACACAAGCATAATTTGGGAAAAATCGATAAATCACAACTTACGCTTGGTAATCTTGGTGAGTGATAAAATTGAAAATCTCATGAAACTTTCAGTTATCTATATCTAGTTATCTTTTCCAGGGTTTTCCTTGACAAACAAGTCAATAAAAAGAAAGGAAATTATATTGGCTAGTTATGTGGCCACTCACACATCCATCAAAGTATAGATCATTTGACAGATATTTTTAATCAAACTATTACTGCCACTGATAGACCATCTACTTCACGTTCCGAACCAGAAAAACTCCATCATCATCGTACCAAGTGTGCCGCTATTATTAAAGAAGTCATTGTGCCAGTTTTGTTATCTGAACTGATTGAGGATATTGGCGATTCTTCATTCCGTGGATCATTGATGAATCAACGTATGTGTCAACTGAAAATCTTCCGTGCTTATATATTAGGTATTATTCTCAGAAAAAGAACAACATTATCATACAATTTGTATCTTTTGTGTCTGTTGTGCAAACTACTGCTGAGGACTTATATTAAGCTATTGCAAACAGTCTTAAATCAATAGGGTTAAACTCGAAAAATATTATAGGTATTGGAACCGATGAAGCAGCTATGTTACGTGGTCAAAATTTGCCATAGTCTCCATATATGTGGTTCAAAGGCTTTTGAGATTTTTGCTGATAAATTTTTAGTTAAAGAGACGTACAACTGGTTTAAGAATTGTACAGTTAAGCCAGTACAAAAGTGTGTATGATCTCATTAATATAAACACTGAAAATATAAAAGGTTTTACATAACTAACTGCATTGTCTGCAACACGGTGGCTTGCCATATATATAGCGGTCGATAAAATTCTTGATGAGTATTTGGAGTTAGAATTTTTTTTGGTTACAAGTCCAACTGAAAAATGCTATACTGCGCAATTGCTGAGTAAAACTTATCAAGATAAAAAGAACAAAATAATGTTAACATTTTTGTTATCTCACCTGAAAGAATTGTATTATATGAAAAACAGATGTAGATTTTTACAAGACAAATTTTAAAACCCGCTTTAAGTAATCATCTAAATGATTTTGAAACGTTTCAAAATTCTTCCTTAAAATATGTTTAGTAACAGGAACTGTGACCCTGGCTATGCTTTTGAAAATGAATTAACGGATAATATTTTATCTGAAGAGGTTGAAGAAATTAAAGGAAAATGTGTGGATTTTATTAAGGTACTTTCACTTAAATTAATCAAACGCATGCCCTCGCATTTAAATGTTTTTAGTAGATAAGAAGTCTTAGTCCTGCTATAATTTTAAATCGAGTCCAAAGACCAAAATTTTCGGATCTGCCACTCACTTTTGTAACTGTAATGTCGATTGGAAAGAGATGTTTGATGAATCAGTCCCTGATAACCCTATTATTTTTGGAGTTAGGTTATAGATGTAAAAAATGCAGCCAACCAATTCATGTTCAAAGATTTAGCTCTATTTGCATTTACTCTTCTAAGCTTATAATTATATTAAGTAGGGTATTTTCATTGATGAATATTGTTGAATGTAAAATTTGGAACAAAATACTGCTTGCTGATAACACTGTTGGTAGAAGAATCGATATATCTGACGATCTTTGCGATCAATTTCAAAATTCGCCCTACAAGTAGATGAAGCAGCCGATGTAGCTGAAGACGCATATTCAATTGCATATGTTCAATATGTTGAAGAGAATAATATAATTGAAGATATATTATTTTGCCAACCCATTCTTGGCAAAGCCACATCCAATGAAATTTTTAATATAATCGACAATTTTTTTATGAGAACGACATATTGGGGAATAATTGCATTGGGCTTTGTACAGACGGTGCGCAGTCAATGTCAGGACACAAAACTGGCCTTCAAGCACTAATTAAAAGGAAAACACCCGATATTCTCTTGGACACACTGCATGCTCCACAGAGCAGCCCTCGTATCGTATCGTAAAAATATGAGTGAGGAACTTAACTACGTTTTTACAAGAGTAACGAAATTTGTAAAATACATAAAAATCAGTCGATTAAAAGTTAGGTTATTCGCAAAGCTGTGTGAAGATATGGGAGCTGCTTACACCTCAGTTTTGTACTATTGTGAAGTGCACTGACTATCTGGTGCAAAAGTGACTCAGAGGATACTTGAAATCAAAGAAGAAATTGCAATTTCTCTAGAAGAAAATCATAAAGAGGATGCAAATATGTTGAGGGATGATAATTTTATTACTAAACTTACCTATTTCATGGAAATTTTTGTAAAATTTAGTGTTTTGAATAAATCGATGCAAGGACCACCAATGCATTTATTGATTCAAAAGTGAAAGCATTCATAAAGAAATTGGAGATATGGAAGAAAAATTTGGGAAAAAATAGGTTCGACATGTTTCCACTTTTAAATTTATGCGCCGAAGTTAATAAAGAAGCAAAAAAAATCTTCACGATTCACGAAGAAGTAGTAGTGGAGGAGGGTCTATTGTTCAACACTTTAGTGTTGCTATGGACAGAACGAGTCAATCTGAAGTTGTTAGCAGATACTTTGAAATCGTAGAGTGTCGAGAAAGAATATATCAAAACGGCATTGGGCGAGGATAGTCACCTCTGAAAGTAATATGAGAATGAGAAGATACTTCTAGATTCCGAGATTACACTCGAATCCGTCATCGAGTTGTTAAGAAAAGAAGAGTTATACACGATGTTATATACTTACCCACTGAGCGAGAAGCATGCGAACGAATTGTCAAAACTCTTCAAGAAGGTAACAAGTCCAACATCTTTATCGAAAGCTGGCACGACGACCACCTCCAAGTCATCCACGATTATACCTATATCGAAAATAGATGTAGATGTGTCAGAATTACCACCAATAGAGGAGACCGCAAGGGAAATAGACGAGCTATTTGGTCACACAAGCTCAGAGGCATGGTGGCACTATATCTCAGTTTATCTCAATGATGGGAGACGAAAGTACCACTGCATTGAAATTAGATTCAGATGTTCGTACCGAAGTGGTGAAGTTGAAGTTATATCCACTGAATCAAGTGATTGGCTTACCAAAGGAACAGTTGTGGAAACGAGGGACGACTCGGTCAGCTTTCAATATACCGTCCCCTGTATCCAAGCAGAAGATACTTCTGATAGAATGCTTAATTTCGCTAATTGAAAATTAAATGGAGGCAATTGCTCATCTCATACAAATTAAGCGTAAATAACGAAACTGTTTGAAAGCAAGATTTACTTCGTCTTCTAAAATCATTAGTAGATTTTCTAGCAGAAAATGGAAGAGAAAATCTAAAAAGTGGATTTGAAAAGGCTGGCATTTACTCCTTGAATAGAAGAAAATTTTTATAGCGAATTCCATGCAAGGAAAATTTAGAGACCCAAATATACAGCTTAATGTAAGCGCCTCAGTAATAGATCTTCTGCAGGGAAGAAGGTTCCTCAACAGAATGAAGCCGTTAGAAGGAAAAAAGTAAATGTGCTATCTGATAGAAGCATTTCCGTTTCAGATATTCAACCAGAAGCGAACCCTGAAGCGGGACCCTATGTCCTATGGAATTCTATAAATCGCCTGATTTCTATACCATTGGCACTCCGTGCGCGCGAAAAATAGCTTCCTCACGACGAATGCGATCGACTTCTGGAGGTGTATAGACGTCTCGTATTCTATTTTGGCAGTTTATTAACCTTTCAACCGTGTCGCTGTTATATCATTTTTGAATTTGTTTTGTTTGTCAAGTATAAATTTTTGTTAGTGAAGTGGTAAATAATTATTAAAAATTATATAAGGTACCTGCGCCAAATATTGCCATGTTCCTAAGGGACCGTCCATAAAAGACGTCCGCAGCTAAAAGGGGGGGGGCTGACGAAGCAAAATGTGACCTAGTGTGACAAGAAGGGGGGGGGGCTTTTCAATTTTCGGACGGTCCGCATTTTCTTCATAACTAAAAAAATTAATATGATTTGTGATATTTATTTCCTAAATTAATTGAACATGATGATATATGTTACTATTGAAATTATGAATAAGTCACAATAGTAATGAAATTACACCCATTTCAACTAGAACAAAATTCTTATTCTCTGAGTTTGAATTTTCGCAGTAAGTTTACACAGTAAATCACGAAGTAACCTCTAGACGGCGCGACCTGTCGTTATCTAGCGCGAGAAAAACAAATGACAAGCTCCGACTTGCACAGCTTCGCCTCGCATTATTGTTGTATTCGTATGTTTGGAGTGTCTTGACTGTATGCAATAAGAGTAAAATAACAATAGAAATAAGTTGTTTCGTTAATTAATTGACGTACAGTGTGTACAGTGAAAGAATGGTTACTCGTGGTGAACTGTACGATAACCTTTGGAGTGCGTATAAAAATGCATTTCCGGATCATTCTAAGTCGAATCTGCAGAAAGAATTTCACGCTGAATGGAATAAGATGAAAGTTGAAAATGGAGACATTAAAGATTTGGAGCGTGAAGTGCAAGCGAAAATTCGATCATTGCAGACTAAAGCTACCATTAAGAAGTCAACTAATATATTTAATTTTTTCAAAATAACGAGTAAATCGTCTGAGCATGCACCAGTCAGTTGTCCCCAACCTGATTCTGAAAAAATTTCGGAAGATTTGAAGACAGATAAAAACGATAATACTGAGAGTCAAAGTATAACGGTCGGCAAAAAAGTTTTTTGCAACATTGATATTGATTCGTGTGAGAAAGGTGAAGCCAAAACCGAGACAAACGGTCAAAAAACAGCTGATATTATTGAATCAAAATTTTCGCATACTCCGTCTCAAGATCAATCAAAAAGTCGTATTGATACGCTAAAAACACAAATTGTCAATCTTACCAAAGTAAAAGATATTGGTTTTGCAAAAGCAGAGACGGAAAGTCATATTAAAAAATTAAGAAAAGATCTTGCAGCAGAAGAAAAGGCTTTGAGAAGAAAAATGAGTGACGCCGTACGTAAAAGAAAAAGCAGAAAATTACAAGGCATGAAACTCAAAGAAATTTGCCAAAAATATCCCGAGGTCCACGAGAATCTTAAATACAGAGGCGGTGTGATCGGGCGGCCCAGGCTTGAAGTAGATCAACCTGAGTTGCTCACTGCAATGATCTAGATCGCAACTCACGGAGGAGCAGCTGATCCTCGACGTCGAACTGAACGTAAGCATCATTTTGATTTGAATGAGAAATTCGAATCCATATTTAGTATTTGTGTATTTCATTTGATAAATAATAAATCTTAAAATTCGTTTGCATATATTTATAAAATTGTACATATCCCTTTTAAAAATAAAATTACAGTTTAAAGTTAATTAGCGCGTATGAATACAATATTGTTTTTTACAGTATTCGCATAAAAAATATGGGAATTTAACAAATATGAATTTCAAATTTCAGTAATTAGAAGTTGCAAAACTTTAGCTGATCTGACAAAAGAACTGGAAAATGACGGATTTAAAATTTCGAAAAGTGGAGTATACCTTCGTATTATGCCCCGTCGCGGGAACACAGAAGAAGGAAAACGTCACGTGAAAACTGTGCCAGTCAAACTCTGCCGACCAGAAGCAGATCATCATGCTAAACATCCCGATGGGCCATTTTGTCATGCTACGATACTGGCTTTGGAAACATTAGCATCGGTTTTAGGACCTGACGAAACAGCTTTTCTCTCGGTAGACGATAAATCGAGAGTTCCAATCGGTCTTACAGCAGCTAAAAAGCAAGCTCCTTTGCTTATGCATTTACAATACAAAGTTTCACTTCCAGACCATGATTGGGTGATAGCAGACCGTCATAAGTTGATTCCGTCTGTATACGCAGGTGTCGTTATCAAAGCGGATAACGAAGGATGTCCGAATTCGGTTTCGTACTCAGACCCTACCTACGTTGCCATTAGAAGTGGTAAACATTGCTCTTCGACTGCCGAAACACACGCATTGGATCTCGAAAGAGCTTTAAACTTGGATAGTTTTGCTCCTCTCGTCAAACAAGTTGATGGAAGTATCAAACCAGTGATGATTATTACAACAGACGGCGGTCCAGACGAGAATCCACGATATACTCGAGTCATTTCATGTGCAATTCAGCACTTTAAAAATTTCAATCTTGATGCGCTGTTTATAGCCACGAATGCACCGGGGCGAAGTGCATTCAATCGCGTAGAGAGGCGAATGTCGGTTCTCAGTAATGAAATGACTGGTTTAATCTTACCACATGACCATTTTGGAACACATCTTGATAGCAGCAACAAAACCATTGACACTGAGTTGGAACTAAAAAATTTTGAATTTGCTGCAGGTGTTCTCGAAGAAGTTTGGAACCATGTAGTGATTGACGATTATCCTGTAGTGGCAGAATACATACACCCAAAAGACATATTGTCGGTAGAAACCCCTGATTCGGCATGGTACAGTAAGCACGTTCGAGAATCCCAGTATTTTTTACAAATAGTCAAATGTGATGACGAAGACTGTTGTGGACCATGGCGTAGCAGCTTGCGGCTTCTTTTAAAATCAAGATTTTTGCCTCCGCCAATGCCTATCAAACAATCACCTTCTGGACTGCACATTCCACCTTTTGATGAAAATAATCGAAAATTTTGTCCGCTTCTATTACAATTATCACTTGGTATTCAACCAAAACACAGAGATCTTTTAGAAATACCATATGATATGTACTGCCCATCTGTACAATCTCGGATATTAGATAGAATCTGCTCAAAGTGCGGTTTATACCATGCTTCTATAAAATCTGTAAAAATCCATCGAAGAATTCACGGGAAAGAAAAAAGCATCAAGAAAATCAAGCCAGCTAAAGTGATTTCTGCCCGAAAAACGACGTTGTAAGTGAGTTATTATGTCTTATCAAAGATGAAACAACTGGAGCTGAGAATGTTGAGTGGATTGAGGAAGAAGACGTAGGATCTGACGAAAGACCGCCGCCAGAACTTGAAACTACATATGCTCTTCCAATAATTACATCTTTTCCAGAATGGCTGACGAGTCCTTGGACTCAAGAATAGGTTAAAATGTATATTATGAAAAAAAATTTGGTTGTATTCAGAATAAAACAATATAAATTTCAATAGATTTCAAAATATATACGATGAAATATGACATAAATGATTCTAATGATTTCATACGCAAATAAAATATATTTCTTTTTCTTTTTACGAAACTATTTCTAACTCAAGGAGGGGGGTTTATTGAAATTGTGACGTCTTTTTGAAGGGGGTGGATAGCAAAAATGTGACCATGTGTGACATAAAGGAGGGGTCACTCTAGTTTTATAAAAAATTAGCGGACGTCCTTTATGGACGGTTCCTAATATTGCCACCCCGGCAGTAATCTATGACGTCATATTTCATGCGACCAGCGCTACCTGTAATTGGTTATACGCATCGAACTCCTCTTCCTATTTGACCGGCGACGCGCTCATTGTGCTTTATTTGTAGTGATTAATACTGGTTTTACGTTGAGACTACTATAAAAATAGGTGAAATTGAAAATTCTGATACCGGCTTATTTGCAAATGTGAATCAAAAGCAACTGGCTTTTAAGGTAGGTACATATAAGTACTCAAATATCCTACTTTCTGTAAACGTGATATTGGAGGACAAAAATTTACTCACCGCCATTTGTATTTAATCCTGTGTTCCTGATATTGCCATGCTCTAGGATACCAAATATTGCCACTGGCAATATTTGAGACACCTGGCAATATTTGGAACAATTTTTTACTACATTGAAATAAATGCATTTTTGAGAAGTATACTCACTTCTTAATTTTTTTTTAGAAAATGCCAAAACAAAAAATGCTCAATGGACAGAAGAGGATCTCTGGGATGCTTTAGAAGCGATAAGAAATGGGACCAGTATAAGCCAGGCAGCTCTGCGGTATTCCATTCCTCGAACTACTCTTGGATTGCATAAGAGAAAAGGTAATCCACGAAAACGACTGGGGCGAAAAAGCATTTTAACATTCGAACAAGAACGAGATTTAGTAAGAAGAATTCATAGGCTAGCGGAAGTGGGTCTGCCAGTAACCAGTAAAATCGTTCGAAAAAGTGTTTTTTCGTACGCGGCTAAGCTTCACGCAACCAATCCTTTTCCTGGATCATCCGGATTAGCAGGAAGAAAATGGTTACGTCTTTTTTTTGCCAGACATCCAGATGTAGCAAAACGTAAAGCTCAGCACATGAATCCAGGGCGAGCACAAAAAATGAACCCTTTCATTGTAAACGACTATTTTTCCAAATTAAGGAATGTCATGAGCAAATTAGAATTGTTTGACAAGCCCGAAAATATTTACAATATGGATGAAAAGGGATGTCGCCTTACCATCCATAAGCAGCAAAATGTCCTGGCTAAAAAAGGAGCCAAACGAGTGCATTTAACAGCCCCAGAACATGGCGAAAATGTTAGCATTGTTGCATGTGGCAACGCTCTAGGTCAAGCAATTCCACCGTGTATTTTATTTAAAGGACAGAGATTAAAATCCGAATGGGGAGATCACATGCCACCAGGTTCAAAAATTATAATGACTGCTAAAGGCAGTATGACAACTGATGCCTTTACATCTTGGCTGGATCACTTTTCGAAATATAAGAATCCAGGTCCGACTCTTCTGATATTTGATGGAGCAAAGTCACACTTAGATATTTCAATCGTCGAGGCTGCAGAAATTCATGGAATAACATTGTTCTGCCTTCCGAGTAATACTACTCATGAGTTGCAGCCTATGGACAAGGCTGTTTTCCGAAGTTTCGAGGCTTTCTGGGATCAAGAGGTTTTAAATCTTCTTATCACTCAACCTGGGAATCCTTTAACGAAGATGCGATTTGGCAAAATTTTTTCCAAAGTATGGCTCAAATCTGTGACACCCTCCAACATAATCTCTGGGTTTAAAACCACGGGCATTTTCCCATTTTGCCCAGACATAATACCAGAGTCTGCTTTTGCTCCTAGCCTAATAACACACACTGAGCATCAGCCTCAAATAGAAAACAATGAATTAGAAATGCCTGGCCCAAGTGGACTTAATAAAAATAATAATAACGAGAGAAGACCGCACTCTGAGACAGAAGATTCATCGTCAGAATTGGATAGCAAAAATGAACGTTTAGTAAATAAAGTTTCCGTTGCCGATAGTACCGATGAAGAAGATGAGCCATTGATAAAACTGGTTCAACGCTCAAAAAAAGAAGAACAATACGAAAAAAATAAAGATCTTGAAACTCCTGAGAAAACTTACTTAAACTCCTCATTTAAGGAACTTGGTTACTTTATTACCCCTGAAATAAAGGTATCATTAAACCGCAGGCCAGCCTTAAACTCTAGGGCGCAAGAGGTGACCAAGGATTTATTCCATAAGACCAAATCTAAGGAAGCAAAATTAAAGGTGCCAACAACGGCACAAAAGGGCAAAGCTGTTAAAAAAAACTCAAAATCTTCCGAATCTTGGTTTTGCTTTGTATGCGGTGAAGACAGACAAGCCGATATGAGGTTGTGTGCAGTCTGTAATAGATACGTACATGAAGAGTGCGTAGGACTTTCTAGAGAAGACAAAGATATCTTCCAATGTCCCGATTGTGACTATTTACCATAGATTTTTTTTAAACTAAAAACTTGTTTTTGGAACTATTATATTTTTATATTATTAAAAAATTAAGTATCAATGTTCTTTTTAATAAATGTTTTATTTTCACAAAGTTGTTTTATGTTTAACAGATGCGTTCCTAATATTGCCCTTCCCCGGCAATAATTGGTGCATGTGTTCCAAATATTGCCATATTGCTATTTTTTCTAAAAACTACTAAAAAAGTACTTTTTTTTTCAATTGAAGTCATTAACAATTTTTTGATGTGTAAAGAATACAGTATAGAATAAATAAAAAAATATTCAGCAGTATAATGATGATAACATGTGCAAAAAAAATTAAGAAGTGTGAGCATGACAATATTTGGTGCACTTACCTTATAACATTGGCAATTATTGCTGGATGTATGTGAAGAAAATCCACAATTAATAAACAATAAGTTCAATGGAGTAGAGGGAAAAGCCAAAGGAAATGCTCTATGACAAACGATTGCTCAAAAACTAAACAGTTTAGGTTTTGGTGAAAAATCAGTAGAAGGATGGAGGAAAGTAAGTAATACTGTTGTATTATTATACAGATTACAATAAAATATTTATATTATTTTGTATTATGTTGTATATGCAGAAAAATGTTCATTTCAAAATCATCAAATTGTACTATATTATACCTGTACATATGAGAAACTCACCTTTGGGGGTCAAGCAGCATAAAATGAAAAGATGTCTTCTCGAAAAAGCATACTACCCAGTAGACGAATATATAGCAGATGGGTTTATTATTGACTAGTATTTGTTTTGCTTTGTTGGACTGTCATATTGGTTAATTTTATTCTATTCTTTTTAGTGGTTGTTTTTTAAATGTACAGCTTGAGCTGATTTTAGATGTCTAGCCACGCAACACCGTTTCTTCGAAGAAACAGAAGCATCTTCAGACTTGGCGAGCCTGGGAACATATTTCCATAAATGGAGACTGAAGCCAAATCCCAATAAAACAGAAACGGCGTGTTTCCATCTTTCCAACAGAGCAGCGAATAGACAGCTCCAGCTCTACTTTGGGGATACTTTACTGCGCCACAACACACACCCGAAGTATCTTGGAGTCACATTAGACAGAACACTGACCTATAAGAGGCACCTGGAGAATACGGCTGCGAAACTGCGAACTCGGAATAACATCCTTCAAAAGTTATGTGGCACCACATGGGGCTCTACCGCTGAAACATTACGAACCTCAGCACTTGGGCTGGTTTACTCAACTGCATAGTACGCCACACCCATCTGGCTCAACAGCGCGCACACCCAAAAAGTGGACGTACAACTGGACGAGACCATGAGGATAGTCAGCGGAACGCTAAGAACGACCCCCACCGAATGGCTACCAATACTGAGCCATATACCCCCTCCAGATCTCCGACGCAAAGCAGCCCTTCTACGAGAATATAAACGTATACAAGGCAACCCCCGACTTCCCATACACCAGGATACGGATAAATCATGCAGAAACAGACTACGATCCAGAAGACCAATCATAAGAACTGCTAAAGAACTGCTCACCTCACAGTTTGATCCCATAGACTACTGGGAGCAAAAATGGACCGATTACTGCCCCCCTCAATGCAGGGATCTTCCCTGCATAAGGACGAAACCACCCGCCTTCGAACAGCCCCGTGAAATATGGACATCGCTCAACAGAATCCGCACTAATCACGGCATATGCGCGGACTCACTATACAAGTGGGGTAGGGCGCAATCTACAAGGTGTGATTGCGGGGCAGAAAAGCAAACCGTCCAACACATGGTGATGGAACGTCCGAATACGGCATATGAGGGTAATCTCGATGACTTCCTGATGGCAACAGATGCTTCAATTGACTATGTTTCTAATCTAAATGTGCGTTTGTAAACCTGAACTATTTTGTTTTCGTGTTATACACTTATGTGTTTTTTTCTTTTTATATCATGTGCAGCCATACGATAAATAAATCACTTGTTCAGAAAAATAACATTAAAATGATATTTCCACCTCCAAAGCTTCAAGGGAAGACTAAGCGTCAACAAAACCGCTTGAAATTTGAAATAACTTTCGATTCCTTAGATATTCGGTAAATGTCTCACTGTTCAGTTTTTTTGTCGGAACAGTGAGACACAGAATGTGTTTCTAGATTTTCATATTTTCTAATTAAATATATGTTCTACTATATAAGAGAGTACTTGTTTATAGAGTTTTACATTTTAATTTTTCTAGTACAAATTCTGGTGTAAACATTTTGTGTCACACTGTTACTACCTCTCCCCTACTTTATATAATCTGACATTTTCCCCAGCCTCATTGGCTCTATTAATTTTTGGAACAAATAAATGATTATTATTATTACCACTCCTTACGTTTTTATTTTCGTTATAATGAAATTCATCACATAAAATAATTGTTTTTGAGAATTTTTTCAAAACAATTTCTGAACTTATACATCCGAAGACACAACTAGCGTATATACATAGCTACTTTTTCTAGCACACGACGGTTAAAAGGTAACGAAAATTTTCGTGACTATATTTTGAGATAATATAATATGTCAACATTTATTATACGGACATTTGCTTAATGAGATGGAAATCACTAATTGTCTTCGTTTCGATTATAAAAATAGATTTTCACCAAGTTTAAATCAACTCTCAATAAACAGAGTTCAAAGTTATATTGAGGATGTGAGGTTCAAACAGCTGCCAATAAAAGTTCTACTTCGAAGCAGAATATAAGTGTCGTTAATAACAGCAATAATTGCTCAATTCTGATTACTTGTAAGAATTAATATGGTAGATACAAAATATTTTCGAAATTCCCAGTACAGTTTCTCAAACATTCTTCCTATTGCGATTCTGACTCACTTCATTAATAATATAAGGTGCCTGTTTCATTCTTAGTTTTGGCAAAATAAACGAGCTACGCCAAACTTTACGTTTTGCGCAGCGTCATGAGCGTTTTCACGCGCCCATCGATGCTGGGGTTCATTTTCTCACCAGTGATGATTTGTTCCAGTGCTAGATCAAAGATGAGATTACGAAGACTACCTCGGCGAGAACAAACTGATCGAGTTTGTGTTGGCTCTTTTACGTACAAGTCTTGCAGATGCTGAAAATAAGGATAATTGTTTGTTCACAATTTGTTGTCCAATGAAATAAAAGTTTTGAATGTTTCAAAAGGTTTAGTGCGGAGGAGGTTGAGGAGCGCAGTCTGTTACTATCACATAAAATGAAAGTTCTGTGTGTGATCTAATTGAGAGTTAAAATTGTGTTTCATTTGATTTTTGAGGTTTTTGTATTGTTTTCACTGATTTTGTGTTATTTACATTTTTTGTTTTTCGAATTACTTTCATTATGGATTGTATCAGTCTTATTTTTGATATTTAGGTTACTATTATTACTATTTTTCAACCAACCTATGTAGGGGCAATATTGCCTCCTATAGGTCCTTTTTTTTGTTAAATAGAATTTTTGGAATAAATATTATATTAACTAATATTGAAGTTTCGCTTATCACTTGGTGAAACATGATTAAATACTGATATTTAAAATAAAAACACTTGGCTTTAAGTTTCACAAATATATTGAATAAAAATTAACAATTAAATTAGTCAACTAGTTTCGGGTTATGGGCCCATTATCAAGACTGATAATGGGCCCATAACCCGAAACTAGTTGACTAATTTAATTGTTAATTTTTATTCAATATATTTGTGAAACTTAAAGCCAAGTGTTTTTATTTTAAATATCACAAATATTATATTATATTATTAAAGTTTTCCGCTAAGTAATCTATGACAAAGATTAGATAGTTGAAGATGTTATAAGCTTTACTTACTAGCCGATTCCTGCGGTGTCGTTTGCCTCTTGATTACATCATCGATTACTTCTATCCATTGGTCCCTGTCAGCTTCAGTCTGGGCAGACAAATGATATATACGGTCTGGAGTAGTCAGCGAGAAAGAAAATCCCATGTCTTTGACGCCGGCAGAAACGCCAATTCTGATGCTATAGCCATCTAAAGCATAACCTATAAAAAAATCAACTAAAGTAAGACACAAAACGGAAAATTTATGTTTGAACAATGGGAACAAATATAATTGAAGAATACAACTCGATTAGAATGACTGCATCGATATTTGTACCGATCGAGCCAAGGC
Source organism: Cynegetis impunctata (assembly GCA_030704885.1). Classification (NCBI taxonomy): domain Eukaryota; kingdom Metazoa; phylum Arthropoda; class Insecta; order Coleoptera; family Coccinellidae; genus Cynegetis; species Cynegetis impunctata. The sequence goes on along the minus strand of JARQZK010000010.1, from coordinate 656,188 downwards.
AATGAGAGGTAATACAGCAGGAGCAGTATAACAAATAAAAATCAAAGCGCTAAATTATTGGTTTCAGCCATTGCATCCTGCATAGACAATCACTCACAGTTAAGAAAATGCCGCCAAATCTGAAATTGGTTCTTGATGAGGCGGTAAAAATAATTAATTTTGTCAAGTCACGTTCACTGCAATCCCGATTGTTCTCAATATTATGTGAAGATTATGGTAGCAATCATAAAACACTACTGGTCCATACTGAAGTGAGATGGTTGTCGCAGGTAAAACTTTGACAAGGCTTTTTGAACTAAGAACAGAATTATAAGCTTTTCTTACAGATATTCTTTTCAATTTAAAAAACCGTTTGTCTGATAAGAGCTGGTTATTCAGACTAGACGGAAAACTTAACAAATTAAACCTGTCACTACAAGGAAAACAGACAACAGTTTTCAATACTAACAACAAGATAACCACTTTCAAAAGAAAATTAGATTTTTGTATTACTTGTTTTGGTAAGACAGAAATAGAAAGCTTTTCATTGCTGAGGAGTTCCTAAGTCACCTTAGTCTTAGTGATACAGAAATATTTCAAAATGAAACATTTGTTCAATTGGTGCAATTTTTCAAAAATCTATGAGGAACTTTTGAATCTTACTTTCCTGAAGAACAGAATATGAAACTGAACTCTGAAAATATCGGACACAAGCATAGAATCATTGTTCAAAAAATTTCACTGGATGATTTTTGGTGCAGGGTTCGTGATGAATATCCACAACTTGCCACAGAGGCTTTGAATGTTCTTCTGCCATTCCCAACAACGTAGTTGTGTGAAACGGAATTTTCAGCATATACAGCTACAAAAACAAAACACCGCAATAGACTGGATGCCGAACCAGAAATGAGAATTCAGCTCTCAGAATTTTAATTCCAGAGGGAACTTTCCTAACATGAACTCAATACACGAATTTTCAACCCTCCAACTCAATTTGGAATGAATTGTGGGTACAAAAACAGTTTTTTTTTGCTCCATACAACCTTCAAAAAATCGAGAATGCTAAATTTCGAATATGTTGTCTATAATTAATATGCACACCTTTTCCCACCGGTTAAAAAATTTTACGCCGAGGACATTAATATAAAATAAAAGTAAATACTCGTTATTATCTCCTTGGTTGTGAGAAACTTTTGTCGTAATAAACTGACATCCTATTTTTTTCAGTTTATGATTCACTTTGCTGCTATTGAATATTCAATTTTGACGAGAAATTCTTTTTTTCAGGAGGTTGAGTATTACGACAAAAAAATTGCGCCCATAACAACTCACCTATAAAAAGTTCTCCCTTAGGATTTGCGTCCAAAGCATCATCATGATACATCAACTTCCTGTTGTCTAGCGTGAACCACCTCTTTTTGAATCCATCACTCAGTCTAGGTCCTGTCTTCCAAAGCCATCCTTCTTTAGCGAAGTCCTGAGTCAGATGATGGACTAAATCGTATTCAGGAACCGAAGGATAAGCTACCTGGAGACGATGTAGTTTCGCACATCTAATAGCCATATACCAGTTATTTATTATCTCTGGTTCTTCATGGTATACATAGATATGTCGAGTCGTGCCGTCTTTTAAGAAGGTGAACTGAAGGGAGGTGTTAATACCTGCAAACGGAAACGCCAAATGATAATTTCCTTTCAGTGAGATTTCAATTGAGAAAAATTTATTTATTCATAAACGGGCAAACCCCTCTTTACAATATACAGACAATATAATATGAGAAACAATATAAAAATACAAAAAGATACAATATATATCACAAAGTATCACAGAGTAGCCACTCCATCAAGAGATTTTTTAAAAGTACACAAGCTCACACCAGTTATACATACACCATTCGAATTAACTAGATTACCCAGTCTCAAAATACGTGATATGCTGCTATTGTAGGCATAATTAGTATGGTGAAAGGGAATGCTGAAAAGTTCACAATTACGTGTTGGTATTCTGTGGAACCTAAAACTGATTTGTGCCAACAATTCTGGACATGATGTTATGCCATGAATTAATTTATACAATAAAATTAAATCAGATCGATTTCGGCTAGTTTCTAAGGTATTAATCGAAATGTGCTCCAAGATTTGGGAATAATTGTATGTACCCCGGTATAAGCCCATTTTATAGGCAATACATCTCAAAAACTTGTTTTTTATAAGCTCAAGATGATGAATATGAACTTGGTAATGAGGACTCCAGACAGGAGAGGCATATTGGAGACAAGTATATATGAGTGACATGTATAATATTTTTATTGAAAGAATTGACAATTTCTGCGTATTTCTAAGAACAAAACCCAGTTTTCTAGAGCCACTGCTCACAGTTGAATTTACATGCTGAACAAATGTAAGTTTTTCATCAAATAATACTCCAAGGTCCTTAACAACGGATACTCTTTTAATGATCTTATTATCAATATGATAATCATTTAGAATGATGGAATTTGCTCTACTAAAAGTAATACACTGGCATTTATCAGGATTTAACAACATACCATTTGATTCAGACCATCTTACCAATGAATTGAGATCTTCTTGTAGTTTGTTACAGTCAGTTGGTTTTGAGATGTTTGTATACAATTTCAAATCATCAGCAAAAAGGAGAAATTTACAACTTTTGAAAATGGTTCCTATGTCATTAATAAAAATGTTAAACAACAGGGGACCTAAGTGTGATCCCTGTGGAACTCCTGATGTGACAAGGATAGAATTGGAAACAAAATTCTTAATTTTAACTAACTGATGTCTATTGTAAAGATAGCTATTTAACCAGTTTGTCAACCATGAAGGAAAGCCAGCGGCAGACAACTTGCTGACTGAATAAGTTGTGGTTCACTTTATCAAAAGCTTTACTGAAGTCGGTATAAACCGAGTCAATTTGACTATGTTGTTCTAGTGCACTGAAAATATCGTTTTGATATAGCAATAAGTTAGTTACTGTTGATCTAACACCTACAAAACCATGTTGTTGCTCAATTATCAACTTTTTACAATAAAAAGAAATATGACTCACTAAGAGTTGTTCAAATAGTTTTCGTATAGCAGAAAGTTTGCTTATTGGTCTATAGTTTCCAATTTCTTCCTTAGAACCGTTTTTGAAAACTGGCGTGACAAAACTATTTCGCCAGGTAGTAGGAAATATTTGATTTTCCAGTGACAAATTGAATAAAATTACCAATGGTTTACTCAAAGAATAAACACACCTCTTTAGTAGATACGAAGGAATCCCGTCTGGTACAGAACTTAGATCGTCGTTCAATTTCATGAAAAATGATAATATATCGAAACCTTCTTTATCAACATATTTACAGCAAAGTATTGAAATCTCAAAAAGAATAATTGCATTTTATTTTACCTGTATGATGATATTTGGTTGAGTAATGGTAAGAATGGAATTTAACAAACAGTAACCGAGATTTGATACATGAAAAACTAGAATTGGAAAATTGTTTCAAAAGATTACAGTTTAGTGAAAATATTGAAAATTATTACAACACATTTAAAATAAAATAAATATCATATCTCCTGATTATTTTCAATAATTCACATAAAATTTTTTAGTTATAAATTACTTTGATGTATATACGCTTCTTTCCTTTCGATGAATTTGTTGTCGATATTTAATAGATTTTTTTTTCAACTCATTCAAATGACATAGGTTTCATTTCAATTAATTTTAAACCAGAAATATTACAAAAAATTAAGTATCTGAAGGTTTTATTATTGTTATAAATTTGAATCAAATTAACAAAGAAAAACATTTCACGCAGAAGGTTAATCACATCTCATTATCAAATATATGTTAATAGTGAAAATAGCTCTTAGATTAAGAAAAATCTAAATCTGAAATTAATATTACATGTTCAATTTGATGACATTGTAGAATGTAGTTCTTCAAAAATTATAATAAATTCAATTTACATTCATAGGCTCTTGCACCGTATATTATTAAACTGAGTTTAATGATAAACCAAGTTTAATTTGACATTTGACAAGGGAAAATGTCAAATTAAACTCGGTTTATCATTAAACTTAGTTTAAAATATACGATACAAGAGCCTATTAATCATTTTTAGCTACATTCAATCACAGATACCAATTCCTGATAATATTTATTAAGTTATTTCATATTAATTCACATTCGTGATCATAAAATTAACAGAAGCTTTCAGTAATCATCTAACTGACTTAATATTTTCTAGTTATAGGCGAATCAAAATAAGCGCTACGCCGCCTGGTGACAATCAGAATAACTAAAAATCTTGACATAGTTTGTATGTTCTCCTTTGTTTTGTGTTTGTTTTTGTGTGATTTTTTTACAAATATTTATTATTTGCAATCATTTTGAAAGCTGAGTTGTTCGAATCGTTATTGTTCAGTTCCTCAGTGTTCTTCCTAGGAAAAGAAATGTTCAAATGTGAATTTCCATGCTTTTCCTCCAGCTGGTGATAAATATCGTGTTTGTGTAGAAGAGAAAAAGGAATACTCCTAAAGTCTCTACTTTGTGTGATCTGATAACTACAGATAGTGCTCTAAACAGTTTCACTGGTCTCAATAATATAAAACTATTAGATACAATAGTAAAAGCAGTACAGTCTGTTTACAGTGATCAACGGTCACATAGATTAACAATCAAACAGCGTATTGTTTTAGTATTGACAAAATTGAAATGTGACCTTACATATGTGACATTATCTCTTTTATTTGGCATTTCACAAGAATTATGCCAAAAATATATTTATTAAATGCTACCCATTATGAGTAGAGTTCTTAGTTGTGTCATAAGATTCCCAGAATATTCTGAAATACAGAAAAACATGCCAAAATGTTTTGAAAATTTTCAAAATAATGGAATCATCTTAGACTGTACAGAAATTTTTATACAGAAACCTTTGCCTTTGCTGCAGGATCTGGTTTTACTCTCAGTATAAATCTAATAAGACAGTGAAATTCATGACAGGTGTTTCTCCTGGAGGTTTAATTACTTATATTAGTGAACCATATGGGGTAAGAGCATCTGATAAAACGTTTTTCCAACAAAGTGACTTAATTTTAAAGTTAGATAGCTCACAGGATGCTATTATGGTGGACAAAGGTTTCTTGATAGATGATATTTGTCAACAGTTTAAAATAAAGTTGATCAGGCCACCATTTTTGAAAGACAAAAAACAGTTGACTACAGAAGAAGCATTGTTGAATGCCAAAATAGCAGCTGCTAGAGTACACATTGAACGAGTCAATCAGAGAATTAAGATATTCATCTCATGATCTAACCTAAGATTTCTCTCAATTTGGGTACAAAACAAATGATGATAATCACCTACCGCCTCAATAGCAATGAGAATACATACACAGTAACACACTTGTTCACTAAAGAAGCCTGAAAAGTCTTTATATTTATGGTAAAATTATATTTCAAAAACACAAATAAACACACAACAAATATAACATAAATATTCCAATGTCAATATTTATAGTTCTACGACTGGCCACATTGGCGCTGCATTCTTATTTTCAGATGCCTATATAAATGAATTTCTGATATCTCCAAGAAATACAAACACTATGATCCATTCAATTTGTGTACTAATATTATTTAATATAGGAATCATGTAACATATAAAATATTTGAAATTGAATTACTTTACCAATCTTTTCAGGAGCAAAAACAACGTTCAATTCTGATATGCGTAAAGTAGCTTTAGGTTCTCTGTCTTCTCGTATGAAATATTTCAAAGTATCATCTGCTTCTGATAAAATAAATTTTCTGGGTTGATAGCGACTATCCTCTTTTCCTCTTTTCATCAGAAATCCCTGCATGAAACCTTTTGTATATGTTTGTTTTTCAGGATGACTGAATTCCTCTCTTTGATATTTAGCCCTTATCCATTGCTCTATTAAAACTCTGAAAAATTAACTTAATTCAATACACCTTCAAAAAATAAACTAATATTGCATTATGATAGTTAATATTTGTAATATTACAGCATATTATGGAACAATATCATATGAGGTAAGTAAAATACACAAATCTTGCAGCCTCTTGCCACCCCGTCACTGCAAACAAAACAAAAATTCTTACTGTGGATCATTGTACTTCGGTCTTCTATAACATGGAGGAACCCTCTCCTCATACTTCAACTTTGCCTTCAGATTTCCAACCTCTTTCATCCTCTGAACTTGGGAATCCTCCCACCTATCTAGCTTCAAATGCTTAACTTTGCTTATATGGACTCCCATGCTCCTGTGGATGCCAGAACAACGTGTGCAAATGAAAATACCGATATTGTATGACGCCCATTCCGGATCTACAAGTAAAAAGAATGCTCCAATTTAATAATATATGTTTAGGTTGAATTATGACATATTTTTGTGGAAAATGCTTTACATACTGAAAAAAATTTCTCTTCCATACAAAAATATTGAGAAGTAATAGATTTACCTTCTGAGAGTAAATAAGCTTGCAAAGTATATAGATAGAATTTTCAATTCGAACTCAAACATTTATTATTCTACATATCATAAAAAAAGCGCCAGCAAACTCTTAAAGCTCTTAAAACTTAAAAATCAAAAAGTTAAAAAACACTTTATTTGATATTATTCTTGTTGAAACATACTATTCTCACTTTTGTATCTTATTATAAACATGTAATATTTAGATATTAGATAATAAGGTTTATTATAATTAAAACTTAACTTAGTTATAGGATGAACTACATGACAATGCAACCATTTGTTTTAATAACTGAGATTGAATTCTCGCACATCACTTGGTGAAACATCATAAAGAATAAAGTATAAACTTTAAAATAAAAACACTTGGCTTAGCCATTTGTTTTAGTTCAATAAAAAAAATATTTAATAACAAGCCCACAAAAAATATATCTCTACAATAAAATGGCAACTGTTTAGGAAACTATTTGGTACCGCTAAAAGGATACTTCCCAAATTCACTCTATTGGCTATGCTTCATTAAGAAATATTCGTAATAGTCTGAATCAGGGAGTTACGGAAACATAAAATGGAACAGTCTCTCGGAAATTTTGAATTTCGGGAAAAACTGAATGTCCTTTCATCTATTCAAATAAAGATGACATGCTGTTTGTTGTTATAGCATCTCTTGGCAAAGTAAAAACCGTTTTGGCTATTTTTTAATCTGAAATGATCATAATAATCCAAGTAAGATTGTTATGGAAAGAAAAACTGGAAAAGCTTCATAGAAACTTTTCCATTTCAGACAAAAACTGAATCTTTATTTTTAAAATTAAATTCTGTTCATTGTTACTTAGGGACAACTAGATCAATTTGGATATTTTTTCAAATGTTCTTGATAGTTAGAACTAGAAAAGTTATACAATATATATATATATATATATATAAATATATATATATATATATATATATATATATATATATATATATATATATATATATATATATATATATATATATATATATATATATATATATATATATATATATATATATATATAAAATTATCTATAATTCTTCTGTTTGGCGTTTTTTGGCAATATTTTTTCGACATAAATATTCGTTGTAATTTTTTTGTTCTTCATATCAGGTATTTTTTGTTAACCGTGGTAATCTTGATATACATGAATAGACTCACTGATATTAATTAAATGATCCAAAAATTTCTTTCCTTCTGTAATCAGAAATCAGGATTTTTGAATGAATTTAGATATGAATATAGGTCTATATATTATACATAGTTGCTTTAAGAAAGTCTACTAAGTTAAATGTTTACTATGTACCCATTTGCCTGTGATTTTCATAGTGTAATTTATGTATATTTACAGTCAGATTTGATATACACATTTAATTGATAGGTGATGTTTTGATATCTTCATAACTCTTGAATTTGGCTTTAAATTGATTCAACAGGTAGTAGTGCTGTACTGATGAATAAAATATAAGTACTATCAAAAAAATTCCAAAACTTCTCAAAAGGATATCAGATGTACCACTCATGGCAATCACAAGAATTGTTAACTAAAAAAATTGAATTAAGCTGAATGTTAAGTAACCATTTTACTAAAAGGTACATTCTAAAATTTTGCAAGCTGACTTTGTCTTCAATCTGCAACATGAAGAATAATGTTAGCTGAAGGCACTCTTCTTCACATATGCAATGAAAGAATTGATTGTTTTTTGGGATTAATAGCCTTAGTCCACCTTATGCTTCTACGAATAAGGACATATAATTGCAGTCATTCAAAAAATCATTTATGAAAATCCAATTCTTTTACATATGTTATACAACAGCAATAAAATAATAAAAAATTATATATATCTAGTGCATGATGAAATAATCCTTGGTATAAAACATGGTGGGGTATTTTACATCAACTTGAAAGGAGAGCATACATTAATTAATGTTTTCCCAAACTTGAAAACATACATGAGTGTGCTATACATTGTTATTCAATTATAGTTCAACTTGACTAGCTTATTTTCATAAAGAAATATTTCTAAAATATATAGTGTGTAGGATATGAAAATATACATAACATATTAACAATTTAACATTGTTTTAAAATTAAGAAAAAATCTCAAAAATGGAGATATAAACATGGACAATAAACCTATATAAGGTTTATTGTGTTATATGGGTCATAATTATTCATTTATATCCATAGTGTTGAATTCAATAACTATTAACATGAAATGATGAACCATGCATTAAGAATTTTAATTAATGAAACTTAAGAATAATAAAGGTTAAATATAAATGAATTGAATAGCAAAGCCTTCAGTTCACAATTCCTGATTGTCTACTAATTACTATGAAAAGAACAAAAACTAAATAACCCCCAATTAAGTTTATATTATTAGAGAACTTGGATTACGTGGAAATAATTATTTGGAGATATATAAACACATCACACACCCCTGATAATGGACATTTTTTTATGGAATATTTCTTACTTTCGTAGTCGCAATCTGCACAAACACCATTGCCTGGACATTTGAGGAGTTCCATTATTATTTTCTCATTTCTTTCTGTCATATTTAGTCTTTTATTCAACACTTCACAGAATAAACTCTTCGAAAACAACACCAATGAACTTCCACCATTTTCAAACTTTTCAACATTTCTAAGTATCACAGAAATGAATTTAATTTTATTCTTTACGCTGTATCTGCTTCCAGTGTGTTCACACCACCAAGAAAAGAGTGTGTGTGTAGCATTCCTTAGAATACAATATACACATTTATATATTTTATCTCTTCTGCGCTCAAATGCTGAATGCGAAAGAGTATTCAGTAAGGTTAACATGGTTAAAACAAAATCGACAAATAAGTTGATAACAAAACCAATAAACGGTTGTGTATATGCCAATGTGTGAAAAAAGTGGAAAGTGCGTAAATTTCACACCTACCCAGGCTATGTACCTATGTACGCCAGAATCTATAAGATTAACATGTAGGATATTATTTTCAGAGTTCAGGGGTCGATGCTGTGAAATTTTTACTTTTTATTAGAATGAGTGTTGTCTATGTGCCAATGTGTGAAAAAACTGGAAAGTGCAAAAATTTTACACCTACCCAGGCTATGTACCTATGTACGCCAGAATCTGTAGGATATCATTATGACTGATCACATATCTTTACTTTATTTGCATATCATTTCTATATTATTAAGTTGAGGCAAATTAACTTGTAGGTTCGAATGTCGCGATAACGAAGGTAACTGCAAACATTTATATGAAGACCTTATTAAAAATGGCATGAAATTACCCATCAATCATCTAGATATTCTATTCTGTGATGAACCTAATATTAATATAATCAAAATTATTGTTCACTTTCTAGCGTGTTCTCATATTCGCTTATAAATGACATGTTGAGTTTATACTTTCAGGAGTGGATTGTCATTCTCTCCATCCCATTTGTAAAATGTCCTTCCGATAAGCATTAACCTCTAAGTTTTACAGTAACACAAGTCAACTCCCAAGACCCGGTAAGAGGGACCTGACTGAAGCCGTTTTCAGCTGGCCCAATATACCCAAATCAACAACAACAACAACTTGTAGGTTAGGAGGTATTTTGATACGATCATTTTGAGTGTCTGGGGGTTGGCAATGCTGGGTTTTTTAACGACTGCACTGACGTGCCATTCTATGTTGTCGGTTTTGTTGTGACACAAGGGAAGAAGAATAACTTAACCTCGTATTTTGAAATGTATTCTGAAGAAGTTAAGAAATTGATTGTCAACAAGAAAACACGAATGATTTAATAGATAATCAATTAATTCGGCATACCATTAATTGATTAATTATAGTGTTAACGAATACTGCTTTGAAATATTCTGAACTATTTAATCATGGGGCGCCGTTCTATAAATACCACTAAAAGTGGTAAATACATGAACCCCACAGACCAAGCAAGTAAGTATCTTATTTTGTAATAATTTTCTGTTTTTAACACTATCCTGAAATTTCATAGGAAAAGAGGCTCGTAAACAAGAGTTGAAGAAGAATAAAAAGCAGCGGCAAATGGTAAGAGCTGCTGTGTTGAAAGGAAAAGATCCACATCAAATTTTGGAGGAGCTTGAAAAAATCGATCAAATGGGTGAGTTTCATTCAAAATAACATACAACAAAAGTTCCTATTTTTTCGATTTATGGCATAAAGAAATTATTTGAGATATTTTGAGCTTCACTAGCAGATTATATAGACATATTTGTAGGTACTTTTGCTAAGGATATTATAAAAGAAAGTCCATACTTTAGAACTGTGCTGTTGAAGTTTAACATTTTCTTATAGTTTTAAATCTAATATATAAAATTCTCGTGTTACGGTGTTAGAAGTTAAACTCCTCCGAAATGGCTCGACCGATTCTCATAAAATTTTGTGTGCATATTGGGTAGGTCTGAGAATCGGCCAACATCTATTTTTCATCCCCCTGAAGGGGTGGTCCACCCCTTAATATTTTTATTTATTTCTCAGACAAAATTTTCTGTTCTATTTTTTTATGATACAGCATTCAAAAATACATACAACCCTAAATTTTCATCCCTCTACGATCAACCCCTATTTTTCATTTGTTAAACTTGCTTGACCAATTCTCATGAAATTTTGTGTGCATATTGGTTAGGTCTGAGAATCGGACAAAATCTATTTTTCATCCTTCTCAATTTTTTTATTTATTTCTCAGACAAAATTTTCTGTTCTATTTTTTTATGATACAGCATTCAAAAATACATACAACGCTAAATTTTCAGCTTTCTACGATTAACTCCTATTTTTTATTTGTTAATTATAAACTTCAATTTTTTTGGCAAGATTTTATTTTTTATTTTGTCATGACTGAATAAAAAAAATTCACATTACTCTCAATTTTTACCCTTCTACGATCAACCCCTATTTTTCCATTGCCATTATCATTTTTTCAAATTTTATCCACAGATCCGCTATAGGGTAGCAAGATGGCAATCGAAAATAACAATAGTCGGTCTGAGAATAGGTGCAATATATTTTTAATAGCCTTAAGTGGTAACGGTGGTCCACCTCAAACATTTTTATAAATTTTTTATTTTTATATTTTATGATGTTGCATTAACATACCCTTCTATCAACAACCAATATTTTTCAATAGCCATTTTAAGAATATAAACAACGTTTGCCAGGCCAGATAGATTGATAGATAGATATAATGATAGATAGATTGTTGAATAGATAGATAGAAAGATAGATAGATAGAAATAATTTATATGGCAGAACAAAGTTTGACGGGTCAGCTAGTGTATATATAATATACTTAAAGTCTGTGTAAAAAGGTTTACTTTAAACCTACAAATCATTTTTTGTAAACTTCAAATTTCTAGATTTTATATAAACCTCAGAAATTTAATTTCCATATTTCATTATATGTTCACCTTTATGTTTGTTTAAATTGCAATAACTTTATATAGTAAGGAATATTGTTCTTTGGTAGTTGAAGTTCTATTGATGTTAAGTGTTTTCGTATACTTAATATTGACATATCGATTAATCCATATACTTTTTTAAAGAGTTCAATGTGAATCAACCTTCTCCTTTGAATGAAAAGGTATTGAAAGATAAGCGGAAGAAGCTACGTGAAACTTTGGATAGAGTTTTGTCTATGTATGTAAGTATTGATTGATCTTCTGTTTTTTCTATATTTTTCAAGAATTTCATTAATTTTTATAGTACAAGGATGACACAGAAAAATGGGCAGATCTCAAGAGAAAGCAAACAGAATATGAACACAAACGAAATCAACTGGTTGCCTTTTATGAATCAGTCAAGAGTGCTCAACAAGTGCAGGTGGATGAAATTCCTTTACCTCTGCTTCCACAGCAACAACCTCAGAATACAACAGCCTCAATACCTTTACCAGCTGAAAAGAAACAAGAACACACGATATATTCCATTGCTACAGCTATGAAACTTCAAGCTTTAGTAAGTATTCTTTTCTTCGTTCATTTAGTAATAATTTGTACATTAAAATCAATAACCATGAATCTGGAGAAAAGAGTAAATACAATATAATTTGAACAATTTTACAAGCTGAAATATAAATAAAATAGTACTATGTAATTTCATTTGGAGCAAGTCTAACACATACAAAAAGAGGTCATCCAATTACTAACCATTCATGAAGCTAGTTGGCTTCAGTGTGACGAGTACAGTTATTTTCAGCAGGTTGTGGCCAAAAAAATGACATGTCCTTTTAGTTTGATCTGGACGGCTATTTCAATTTTCATAACTTTTGAATCAAGAAAGTCAATAATTTGTTAATAATTAGAAATTAATCAATTGATATAAGATTAACAGATGTAATAATATTGAGATTTCTAATATGAATTTTAAATGCGAAATTCGCAAAAATTAACTAGAATATGCTATATTCTGCAGAATATATTTAATAGCTCCTGCTTCTCTCTTCTTCCTGATATTCATTTCCATAGCATGTACAAAATTGCCACTAACATAATCCAACATACCAAGAGACTACATGAGCACATTGAAAATCATTTTTTTCCAGTCACATTCATATACACACAGAAAAGATTAAAACATTTTAAAATATGTTTGAAATTATATATATATATATATATATATATATATATATATATATATATATATATATATATATATATATATATATATATATATAAAATTGAGTTATATGATACTTGTTGAATATCCTTTTTCAACATTAAAACTAGTACAATTTATGACAAATTGTGATTTTTCATTTTATTAAATTTCTCTTGTGATATTTATTTCGTCTGCGACTATCAAATGAACTTAATAATTTCATTAAGGGCTCGTTCAGACAAGGCGGGAACCGCTCGATTTTAGAATCGCGTGGGAATCGCGCGGGTCTTATTTATATAAGTACTTTTGCAATCGTTCAGACGTAACCGCGCGGTTGGTCAACCCGCGCGGTACCCGCGACTCAACCGCCAGAAAATAGAATCGTGCGGTGCCCGCGCGATTCTGTTACTATGGAGCCTCTCCTCAGCGTTCAGTTGCGTTGTTGGAACCGCACGATTCGTACGCCACAACAAGAACACGCGCGACATCGCTATGGATTGTTTCGACATTGAAATATCTCCTTTGATCAATTCAATCAGTTCATCAGAAGATTTTATTGACATTCTCAAATAGTCAAAAAACTTTTCCTCAACCATTCTTAATTTGGGATATAATTTTATGAATTGGCGATGTATGAGTCGGTCACTTAATTCACCCAATACTGCCTTCTTTTTTTCTATGAGCAACCACATTAAACATAGTATTTCTTCGTCAACTTCCATTATCAAACTAACGCTATCCGCTCGCGCCAATCGCGTACTAACCGCTCTGTCTGAATACATAACACAATTTTGCGATTCCAAACCGCACGATTCTAAAATCGCGCGGTTCCCGCGTGTCTGAACGAGCCCTAAAACATGACTCATTTTGAAACTTCAGTTCAATGGGGTATTTTATGTCACATGGATAAAAGAAAAAGGTAGGACCTACATTTATAAGTTAAAAGATATTAACCTAATTTAAAGAAAAATTCAAGTAATCACTAATAACAAAACCAATTTATTTTTACTGTTAATAGAAATTAGTTTGGATTATTTTGAATAAATTTGTTTTCCTGTTTTGTGTTATATCAATATTAATGCCTCCACAAAATTTCTTTCTTAGGTTTCCTCATCAAAAAATTCAATTTGCATGATGGAATTCGTTGAAAATTATTATTTTTTTAATTATCAATTTTCCGTCCTCACATTCTGGATTATTAGAAATTTATGGACTTAATATTCAGGGTAAACCCATCCGGGAACCTCCTGGCTGTCCGCCTGGAATTCCTCCGGAAATAAACGAAGATGGAAATGTTGTGGAGTCTGGCGAAACAACGAGGGATGACGAGGAAGAAGAATCACGCATGGATACAAATACTAAAGACGACACGGACCCGAACGCTACTAAACCCACATCGTTGCAACAAAAGATGGTTGCTCTTTCTGGTCAGAACGTGGACGAGTTCATGAAGGAAATGGAGTCTGTGCAGAAGAGAGGAGAGGCCGGCAGAGAATTGGAGAGCAGAAAGATCGCAACGCATATTGAACAGTTGGTTCCACCAGGTACTGATCCTCCGATGGTAGTCCCTGCTCCACCCAATCCACCCGGCGTGACGTTGATGTTCCCAGGAAGTGGTCTCAGGTATTATTTGTCTTTCAATCATTATGGGATGAGGAAGCTATATTTTTTGCTTCTATCGTGAAAATTGTAAAAGTGAGCATAGAATTTTAATTAGAGATTAGGATATAGTTACAAAATATTTGCACTTGCAGTTTGATATATACAGGGTGGGCCATCCATAACTTTCCACCCCGAATTCTGAGCTTTGGGAGGGAATAACAGAAAAACGCTCGGATAGGTCAAATTTTGTTGAAAGGGGGACAAATAAGGGTTTTCAAATGAGTTTGATATCACTACCCCTCTAACCGCAACCCCTAACAGCTCTCATTTTTTAATAGGGAAAAGGGATCGAGCAGCACCTTGTTGGAAAGGCAATTCAATTTCCTGCATGAGTGTATTTTTTTTCATCGCTTTATTATTATACAGAGTGACTCAGTTTTGCATCAATAACTTCCACACGCCGAATTTGGATCTTTGAGATGGAAAAAACGCTCGGACGGGTCAAAAAATAAATTCGATATCACTACCCCTGTAGCCGCTACCCTAACAGCAATTATTTCAATTTAAAAGAAAGCATTTTCACATGTGTTTGGCATACGCGTAGTGATCGAGAAATTGCAAAAAAAGCGGCGATAACAGATTTAGTTGATATTGAGATGGAGAAGCTGTTTGAAAATGAGAATTCATTTAGTTATTTCAGACTTTAAAAAAAATGAGAGCTGTTAAGGGTTGCGGCTAGAGGGGTAGTGATATCAAACTCATTTGAACACCCTCATTTGTCCCCCTTTCAACAAAATTTGACCCGTCCGAGCGTTTTTTCCATCTCAAAGATCCAAATTCGGCGTGCGAAAGTTATTGATGCAATACTGAGTCACTCTGTATAATAATTAATAAGCGATGAAAAAAAATACACTCATGCAGGAAATTGAATTGCCGTTCCAACAAGGTGCTGCTCGACCCCTTTTTCCTATTCAAAAATGAGAGCTGTTAGGGATTGCGGCTAGAGGGGTAGTGATATCAAACTCATTTGAACACCCTTATTTGTCCCCCTTTCAACAAAATTTGACCTGTCCGAGCGTTCTTCCGTTATTCCATCCCAAAGCTCAAAATTCGGGGTGGAAAGTTATGGATGGCCCACCCTGTATAGTTTCATAAATAATAGAAGAAATATCCACTTAAAAGGGTTGTTAGTGAAGTTTGTTCTAATTAACTAGTTTGTAATTAATAATTACAAATTTTAATTGCATAGTACAACAAATAAACGACCTTTTTTGTCCCATCAAATTTACAACTGAAAAGTGAACTCATGCCAATTCTTTCATCTGCAAGAAATTCAGGATAGACATTTTCCAGGAGTAGATAGCATAGGAAAAAAAATCCAGTTGATAGTGCCCAAATTTAATAAAACACTCAACAAAGTTTAGAATACAAGAAACCTGAGGAGATAGAATTCATATCCCAATGAAAAAGCATGCGGATATTACTGCCGTTTTCGGGTTCGCCTATAATTACATGAAAAGATATTCATTTAATCACTGATATTAACCTTTGTAAGGTTTCTGACTTTATTCTGCACTTATTGGTTCTGAAAAAAGATGTAATTGTAAAAAATGCAATTCAATATTTGAGCATTCAAATTTTTCAAAATCTAAGTATACCAACTGTGAAACTAAGATGTCTCCTGATAGATAATGTCCTTGGTTCTATACTTTTTTTAGGTATATATATATATATATATATATATATATATATATATATAAAATGGAAACACTATATATTAATAACATGAGTTTTATTAAAAAAATATCACAAATTATTTACTACAGCATCTTTGAAATGGGTTCAGGCTAATCCTAGGTGTGGACAATACATATGTCATATCATTATATTTAATTTAAATCTAGACTCCAAATAATTTTATCGATTAAAAAGAAAGAAAAACTCTATAAGATACACAAAAATAAACCAGAAAATTTAGAACTCAAAAATGCGTACAAAATATACAATAACAAACTAAATTCGATTCTCAAAAGAGCTAAAATGAATTTTGAACAAAACCAGGTACATAAATTTAAAAATAATTCCAAAAAAATTTGGAATTTTGTTAATGAAAAAATGGGAAGAAAAAGGAAAAAGGCAAATGTGATAGAATATATTACTGATGAAGCTAATAAAATGAAAATAGAAAACAAAAAAGAAATAGCTAACTATATGAATGAATTTTTTACAGAGATAGCAAAAAAATTAACAAAAAATAAACAAATAAATAAGACTAAAACCAAAGCTAGAACCAATCCTGGTTCTATATTTTTTGTACCAACTAGTCCATTAGAAATAAGTGAAATAATAAATAGCTTAGAATCTAAAGCTGGTGGGATTGATGGTATACATGCTTCTGTTATTAAAACATTATCCAAATTCATTGCTTGTCCTATGGCACATATAATAAATATGATGCTTACACAAGGAATCTTTCCAACAGCTTTTAAAAAAGCTGAAGTAGTACCTATTTTTAATAAACATGAGCCTACCAATTATAGACCTATATCTTTAATATCGAATTTAGCAAAAATATGTGAAAAAGTACTACAAATAAGGCTACTACAATTTGCTGAAAAACATAAAATAATATCAAAGCAACAATATGGTTTTTGCAAAAAAAAAGGAACCAACGAAGCATTAGCATGTGTAACCACTCACATATACCAGAAATTAGATAAAAGCACACCAATTGCTGCTGTTTTCCTTGATCTAGCCAAAGCGTTCGACACTGTAAATCACCATTTATTGTTGGAAAAACTTGATAACATAGGAGTAAGAGGATTACCAAATTTATTAATTAAAGACTACCTAAGCAATAGAAAACAAGTGGTTAAAATCGATGGCGTCGTCAGTGATGAAAAAACAGTTAACACAGGTGTTCCACAAGGAACTATCCTTGGCCCATTGCTCTCTATAATTTATATAAATGACATTTTTACAATACAAAATAACGATAATATCTTGATTCTATCTTTTGCTGACGATACAGTCCTCTTGTACCATGATATCAATTGGATAACATTACAAAATAAACTTAATTTGATCTTACATAAATTGAATACTTGGCTACACAATAACTTTTTAGTTCTTAATAGTAAAAAAAACCGTCTGTATGACTTTTTCCAACTACGTAGACATGCAACCTGATAACTTTATCATTACAATAAATGGTGATACTATCCAAAGAGTGGATGAAACTAGGTATCTGGGAATAATAATAGATGAGCACTTGAGATGGGAAAAACAAGTAAAAAACATTATAAATAAAACTAAATATTTAATTTATATCCTAGCAAAATTGAAAAATATATTGTCTTTTAATTCTTTGAAAGCTATTATGTTTGGTTTATACTATAGTAAAGCTACATATGGAATTGTTGCATGGGGTGGTGCTAGCGCAACAGTACTGATACCGCTAGTCAAAGTACATGAAAATATTGTAAAAATTGTATACAATAATAAAGAAAATGATGTATTGCCACTTAACATTAATGAAAAATATAATTTGCAAACTTTAATTATTCATTATGAAGAACTAAAAAATAGATATATAGACAATAATGTTAGCACAAGGAATAAATCTATACAACTACCCAAACCTACATTGGGAGCAGGTAAAAAAAGATCAGAATTTGTGACAACTAAAACTTTTAACTCACTTCCAAATGAACTCAAAGTATTAAGTAATAAACAAATAAAAAAAAAGTACAAAATTTTCATAAATGAAAAGGAAAAAAAGGAAGTTAATGAATAAAAATAAGTAAATAGGAACAACTATCATAATAGACAGCATGAAATAAAAACTGGAATAAGCAAATAAAATGTTATATATACATAAGTATTTTAGTTTTAAGTTTTTAAAATAAGCTAGCTTTAAGCCATAGTTTGTGCTGCGTACAGATGTTATACATCTCTGCAAATACAAAAATTTTATTTTTTGTATTGTTACCTTGCAATAACTTGTAATGCAGGTAACACAAGCAAATAAATAAATAAATAATGAATATTTATTTTCATTCCAACTCAACAACTTAGCATGATGAATCTGCTCTGAACAATTCTTATGAATATAAAATATACCATGATTCCCTATAGTGATGAAAAAAGTAATCTTACTAAAAATTAATTTGTTGTAATTCATTGGGAACTACACTGTTGGACAAACGTATTTTATACTGAAGTTTCACGATTTTTTTTAAAGAATGTCCTTATTTCAGATTACCTCCTGGTCCTCCACCAGGAAGACCACTAATGCCGCCCGGCCCTCCACCTGGTCTTCCACCGCCGAGGTTGCCGATCCGATTACCTCCCGTACCTCCGCGAATTATTCGCATACCAGGACCTCCTCCCGCCATAACCGTGTCATCTAGTATAACACTGGCGACTCCAAACGTCCTTTCCGCCGGTCCCCAACTCATAAGCCGTTCAGAATCCGGCGGCGCGACACAAGGAGCCACCATTTCCGCCAAACCGCAGATAAGAAACTTGAGTGCCGATGTCACAAGATTTGTGCCTTCGGCGTTGCGAGTAAAGAGAGAAGATAAAAAGCAGAAACCGAATGCCAGAGCGTTAGTTCACGAGTTAAAGCAAAAAGAGATGCACTTACATCAACAGGTATGTCTGGTAGATATAAGGTGGCTATTTATTTGGATTGTTACCGAGCTAGCTAGCCGATTGCTTGGCTCGTTGACTAGAAATATTGTTCGGGAGGTTGGTTGACTTTTTCTCAGAGGTTTCCTCATGCTATGAAAGTCAACGCTTGCAAACTTACAACGCTGGCCCAGTATTTATCCTACTGTCTTCCATATATTTTCCGGTCTTTCCATCCTTAATACACATAGATGGAGTGCAAGATTTAGTGACTTGGGGGCCCTGGGGCAATAAAAGAGTAGAGGCCCCTATTTATCTTTCAAATAGGTTAAACAATCGCAGCCTAGATATCCCGTGTTCGATTCCCGGTTGAGGTAGATTTTGTTTTCGCAAAAATAATGTCTACTTCTTGTCTGGTGTTGCACTGTTAATGTATCCTCGATATGGCTCGCAACCGATCAAGTTGATTGCCAGTAGTAAGCGTAACAAAGAAGCACTTGAATTTCATATGATTCCTTCAGGGATTAAAGTGAAGTTAGTTTAAAAAAAAAAATTCTTTCAAAGATATTGAATAATTTTTGATGGAAAAAATCAAATTTTTTCAATACAATTATTTCCAGCTATAATAAAATACTTTTGTCTAAAGCAGGGGTCTCCAAACCAAACTACGGCCCGCGGGCCAAATCCGGCCCGTGACAGCTTGGGACTAATGTCATCAATCTGGCCCGCGACAGCCAATCTCGTATTATTGCTACTATTGCAATACATACACAATAGTAATTGAAATGCAAAAAAAGGTTATGTTTGCTCAGGTCGCTCACTTTGCCACTAGAATAGTCTAGAAATATAGTTAAGGGCAGAAAAATTGAAACTGTTTTGGCTCTTGCAACATACTGAAAAAATCTTAGAGATCCCTGGTCTAGGGTCTGGATTAACGTCAAACACCACTGTTAACTTTCTAATGTATTACTTGAGACGACTTAGGATTTCTCGTAACATTTTTTTTATGTTAGCCAATAAAACAAAATTATTTTTAGTGAGTAAATGTCATGGATATTTATTTATTTATTTATCTTTATTCACGGGGCAAGCCCCATACATTAAAAGTTACAATGTGTTCATGGCTAGAAGCCTACAAAAACATAAACTTGATTACATAAAAAAAATATTAAGTTATTCAATTCATTCAAATTTTAACAATGATTTTGATAAATTTTTTATTTTGTACAACGAAAGTGTGTTTGGATCAAACCAGTCTACGATTTTATTACATAACATAAATATTCTATCAATAATTCTCTCTTTATCTCCCTGACGACAATTGTTAGGTTGAAAATCATAAACATTATGACGAAGGTTGCGGGGGGTACATAAAAATTAAATTGACTCAATATTTCAGGTACATCAATTAAATTGACCAAAATTTTATACCCAAAGATCACATCAGCTCTATCCATAGCTGATTCAAAATTTGAGATTTGAAATCTCTGATAAAGGGGAACTAAATTGTGATCTGTAAACGGAATTCTCATTCCAGTTCTATACCCTGCATACCTAATAAATACTCTATTGAGAGATTCTAACTTTTTTATCTCTCCCTTCTCTTTGGGTCTCCAAATAGGAGAAGCATACATAACTGTTGAATACACAACGGAGAAATAAAGTTTTCTAAATGTTTCAATGTTGTTAAACTTATTCGTAAACCTCTTAAGAAAATAGATTTTCTTTTGACCTTTTAGAAAAGTAAATTCGTAGTGCTGCTTAAAAGATAATTTGTCATCAAAAATTACACCTAAATCTTTCGTAAAATTCACTTGATTTATAAGTTCATTACTAAGAGAATATGGAAGAAGCCAAATAGATCTGATCTACCAAACCTAATGTGGAAGCATTTATTTACGTTGATATTCAATCCATTAGCTACACACCAATTATTAAAGCTATTTATGTCATATTGCAATTTATCCATATCCTCGTAGGAGGTGATTTCTCTAAAAATCTGCATCATCAGCGAACAACAAAATTTTACTATACAGGATTTGATCTATCACATCATTAATAAAAATGAGGAAGAATAAAGGGGCCACATGAGTTCCCTGTCCTACTCCCGAAAGAACACTGATTGAAAAAGAGTAGACATTCCCGATTTTTACTATTTGTTTTCTATCATGAAGATAAGATGAAACCCATCGAAGGAGACTACTCATGCCATAGGCATATAGTTTTCGGAGTAAAAGTTCCAAATTTACTAGATCAAACGCTCCTGAAAGATCTGTATAAATAGAATCTACCACATAGCCAGAGTTTAGTTGCTTTACTAAGAATTCATGATAAACTGTTAAATTTGTAACAGTTGATCTGCCATCAATGAAACCATGTTGTTGCGGAACTATGAATCTCCGAAAATAACCGAAAATTTTGTGGTAGACAACAAAATCAAGCAGTTTAGCAAATACATTATATTTATTTACAGGTCTGTAATTATTTATGTCCGCATTATCCCCGCCTTTAGGTAAAGGAATAATATACGAAATCTTCCATGCGTCCGGTTAAATCCCAAGAGCTAATGAAGCATTAAACAGTTTGGTTAACCAGACTATAATTAAATCTGAACATTCTTTTATCAGTTTGGGATGTATGCCATCAGGACCAGGGCTAGAATCTGGTCTTAAATTGTTAATGGCATCTCGAACATCGATCTCAGAGACTTCTAATGCATTTATATTATCACTAATATCGAATGTGATATTAGTTCCACTTAAATCTAAATTTTTGTATACACTACTAAATTTCTTTTATTTTATATATTATTATTAAATTCTGTTTACATAATACGAGGGTTGTAACCTTACAACTACCTGTCAATTTGATAATTTATCTTTGTTGCTATTATAATTTGTTTGTTGTATAATTGCTGTTCATTTGCAATTCATTACAAAAATAATTCAAAACAAGACATCAGGAAATGTGCCCTATAGATGTCTTATTTATCTCAATATCTGGCACTGCATTTGAGTGAGTCCCTCACACATAGTTGAGGGATGAATGGAACACTGAGCATTTCCTTATTGGATTGTTAGTGTGCGCAACAGAGTAGTAATGGCGTCAAAAGTAGGGGGTGATTTAATTAGCGATTTTCGACGAGGACCTTATATTTTCCTACCCTCTCTATTCTCCCTATTGGACATGAAATTTGCTTTTTTTTTAATAATATTTTGAATATCTCAACTGTTTATTATCTTTAGCATTTAATAATAATAATGACCCTTTCAAAAGATTCTTATTAATGTATTCCATTCTCTAGGCGATGGCTGGTCAACATACCAAGGACGATGCATATAAACAATTTATGGAAGAGATGCAGAATCTTATGTGAAAAAATTGTTCTTTCTATCTGCAATTTTTATAATGTACATATAATTAGAAATTAAATATTGTGAAACGTGTATTAGACTTTTTATCGAATTAATACCCTGGTACTCTTAATAAAATTCGGAAGTAGGTATTTTGGTGCTGCGTTTTCAGTATTCGCTGATCTGATATTGAAATTGATGGACTGCTGATTGACTAAGAGAACTATATTTTCCCCAAGAAACTCTTCGAAATTGTAAGTCTGTGTTTGACTCAATTAAATAATTAGTTTATTTCTAAAGATAAAAATCATAAGTCGCATATTTAATTTTTAAGTTTTCGGCATTAATTTAAACAAATGAAAGCTTTCCTTCAGGCAAACTAGAAAAAAAAATCCAACTACCTATACTTATTTTATAAAATGAAGATTGAATATAGGGATAATAGATTCAATTGAAGAATATATAAGTACTTTTATAATATTTCATATTTTTTTAATTAAAAAACAAAAATGAACTTTCTTGTTAATATGAACATCTTTAAAAAAATATTTCAATAATAATAAATCTTTAATTTACAAATCGAATAATAAAATCAGAGTTTAAACTATGCAAAATAAAAGTAATTATGACTACTTACTATGGTTTCATTTGTTAGGTACTGAAATATTTTTAAAATATAAAATCTTCCAGGATTTTTTAAATAAAGGCCGGTCTATGGTCCGGTTTTCTTTAAATTTTCCCCGCTAAAAGATCGAACTGTTCAAGTGAATACCGAACATCTGGTTGTCCAACGACAAGCGGCTGTTCATAATCAAGTAATCACAATAAACGTACCTAGGTAATGTTTTGCATAAAAAATGCGTTTCAGGGAAACTTTATGCCGGAACTTCGGCATTGAAAGTTATAGGGTCCATTCGCGTTGGGCGCTTATAAGCTTCGTTCTCTGTGGTCGACTCGCGTTCACAAACGCTTAACACTAAGCGTAAGCTAACCTAACTTTTGTTGTCGATAATTAATAAATTTGTAGGGAAATGTTAAAGCATCGTATTTGCGTGAACTATCGGGCTTTTTACTACCTAAGCGTAAAAAGAAGATCTGACATTCACCTTTAAAATGCTCAAAGCCAAAGCGTGAGCGTCTCTAAGCGCTAGTAGGCCAACACGAACGCCAATAATCTGTGCTTCTAAGCGTGAGCGCTTAAAGCGTGTAAGCGCCCAACGCGAATACACCCATAGTGAATTTTATGACTTTTCATGGTATTTAATTTCTTCAACATTATTATCACGGGCACAAATCTTCTTAAAACAAGTTTCAATTCTCAATCTGACAAAATGTAGCTTCTGTATTATACAGACCGATTTAATTAATGATCTACCTACTTGTCTTTTATTTACACTTGTTGCATACAATATATTAGTCAAGACATCATGTTTTTGCTTTTCTAAATCTTTTGATGCTACTGGTTTCAGAAGTTTAAAACTATATATTACCACGCCCCATTATTATCTTACACTTGAAATTGAAAGCACGATACTGATATTTTGAAAAAACGCTTGGTTTAATGTTTCAAAAAATATATTAATTAATAATTCTCTCTTTCTCCAAAAAACTCGCGTAGAAGAGCATGATAAGTTGGAAACACTACTGGTTTCTCTGAACATTGTATCAAATTCAACCATTTTATTGACAAAACCAGATATTTATTTCCAGAATCCAGGGGTGTATTCGCGTTGGGCGCTTACACGCTTTAAGCGCTCACGCTTAGAAGCACAGATTATTGGCGTTCGTGGTGGTCTACTAGCGCTTAGCTAAAAGCATTAAAGGTGAATGTCAGATCTTCTTGTTACGCTTAGGTAGTAAAAAGCCCGATAGTTCACGCAAATACTATGCTTTAAAATTTCCCTACAAATTTATTAATTATCGACAACAAAAGTTAGGTTAGCTTACGCTTAGTGTTAAGCGTTTGTGAGCGCGAGTCGACCACAGAGAACGAAGCTTATAAGCGCTTAAAGCGTGTAAGCGCCCAACGCGAATGCACCCCTGGAAATAAGAGCAAACGCCTTGACCTGCTGAAAACTTCAGAAAGTTGTAGTGCGTAGTGCCCATAAGAATTAATAACCTATTGTGAATGAACAATTGGATTTATAAATGATTGGATTTCCACTAGAACTGATACTATAAATGAGCTTCTGTATTTTTCTATTTCAGTCTCGACAATGGGTTCATAACCCAAATCTAGTTGACCTTTTTATTATTTAATACATTTGGGAAGCTCTAAGCCAAGTGTTTTTTTCTTATATCAGTATTTAATCATGTTTCACCTAGTGATAAATGAAACTTCAATATTACTTATTAAAATCATAATTATTTCCTTTTCACTAAGTGTATTCTTTCATGATTATCAATCAAGAAAATCTTTCTTTTCCACCTTATCAGAATATAAATATCTATTAGATAAAACTCTCAATAGATGACGAAAGTTCAAATTTTGGTATAATTTTCGTGAAGGAGAAATGAACAACAGTTTGTTATGAAGCAACATTTTTTATTGTAAAACTTACGAGGAACTATGAAAAAACCAATAAATGAAATAGTGTAACTTAACTGAAAAACCACAATGTTAGAAAAATGTATTGGCTTAGAAAATAATATAAGTACAAAATATTTAACAATGAAATATCAGATTTACAATAATATAATTTACCAATGTACTACACACACATAATTAGTGTATCTAAATTACAGTTGGTCGCTAAGCTAGAGAATTGCCCTGTTAACATATTTGAGAGGGAATATAGCAAATGTGACTTTTCTTTCAAAAGCTATTTCTATATATTTGGTCAACAGCGAGGTAAAATCACAGATATGTATGAACAAACTATTGAACTGATCGAAACTATTTTTCATCAGCTGAACAAAAGCTACAAAAAAAATTGAAACTGAATATCTCAAAATTCAGAAAAGATAATGAAGTCAAAAATAATTTGCAAAATGCGAAAATAATGATTCTTCAATTTTTTCCATAACTTTTATGTTGTGAAATTTGAATTTTAAGAAAAACGGATGAGCAATTTTCAGAATATTCACCTATAGAACTAAAAAACTGCGCTCAATTACTTATGGCACATTTGTGTATCTACTTCACCTTTAGAATGGATTTGGGCTGATTTCAGTCACAAGTGTACCAAATTAAACTAATTTTCTAATTAAAAACGTATAGACTTTCTTCCAAAAAATAGATGTACTAAATTTTCAGTAATCACAGGTTATCTGAAAACAGACATCAATTTTTAAAAGTATTTTTCAATTGATAATTTTTTATTTTTACATTTTTTTCTTTTTTTTTTTTGGGGTTTTTAGAAGTATTTATCAAAAGTATAAAATACTGTAAAATATTATGAACACAACAATTCTCTTGATCTTACGACTAAAAATAAAACAAATCATGCTCACTCGAGCCTAGGAAGACTAAAATATGTCATTGTATATAAAGTTCAATATATAATCACGCACAAACAAAATAACGATAATTACTATAACGAAACACTATTGATAAAGTTTATATTTTCCCAAATAAGAAATAGATATATTGGCAAATCAACCATATGTGTACCATACAAATTCCAAAACGAACCATTTATGGTATTCACTGTGAAAAAACTTTCAATAACTACTATCACAATCAAAACTATGAACAATATAAATCGAAATTTCAATCATTCATCATAGGAGAACTCCGATAATTCACTCTCAACATTGTTGAAATAAAATAAGAATTATTAAAACGTATGACAAACAAATTTTGAAATACTTGATATTTCGAAAGTTTTAATGATCCTCAAGAATTATTGGTGTAATGTTCAGAACAGTTTGAGAAGCAGTTTTATATCGAATGTAAGATTATCTGTTAAATTCAATTTTCTCACTGTTCCGATAACCAAATAATACATTCCTCTGTTGAAAATTACCAATATCAATTTTTTATTTCAACTGCAACCTTTCAGACTTACATATACATATAAAACAATAGAATTTACAATTTATCTTACAATTCAAAAAAGGCTGCATTATTGTAGAAAGTGAACGCATATAAGAGTTCTCCAATGAATTCTCTGGAATTCATAATCATTCTGAGCAAAGAATTTATCTTAGAACAAACAATACATAAGCTGACAATGTTCAAAAATTCTCATTTCACATCTCTAAATAGTAATCGACAAGTTTACCACATTTCACCATATTTCCTTAAATATAGGGTTAATATTAGTTCCACAAATCTTCAACTATATAGTTGTTACATAATGAAGTCCAAGCACTAATATCTAGGTATGTATGTCAGGCGTCAAATTGGACCGTCTCTGCTTAAGTTCATTTGTTTTTGTCTTACAACTTCAAACCTATGAGACCATTTCAACAAGAACAGTTGAAGATTAAGGTTAGGTGAGACCATTTCAACAAGAACAGTTGAAGATTAAGGTTAGGTTAGGTGAGACCATTTCAACAAGAACAGTTGAAGATTAAGGTTTTCATTGTTTTATTTATGAGTAGTTATTCTTCAATAATTTATAATTGAGTTATATTTTTTCAATCCACATTGGGTTCATGAATATTTTTCTTGTACTATGACATTGATTTTAATTTTATTTCCAATTATTTTCATACATTGACTTCATGTTGGTAAACAAAACTAATTTTGATTTGGAACTTAAACATTGGCAATAAGTTGTTTTAAATTTGAAAATTAATTAGATTGACAGTATCTAATTCTTATATGCATCTGGGAATTTTCAGATATTGATTCTTATACAATTCGTAAAAATATTTTATATTCCGATTACAAATATCAATATCATACTTCGATATGACCTTAATAAAGAATAATCTTTAGCAAGATCTGTTAACAAAATAGCAAAAAGAAAAACAATTTGTTAACGGAATAAAGGAAAAGTTGAATTGAAGACCTCTCAGAAATCCATAAACGTTTCCACAATTTTTCCATCTTCTCATTATGATTTACGAAAAATCAATCCTGTTATAAATCTGTATCATTTTGAGGCGTGATATATATCTTTCTTGCAACTGATCTTACCAATGAAAGTCTCAAAGGCTAGTAAACTAGAAATATATGAACTTTACAGGAGATCATACAAAATCGCCAAATGTTGTCGATATATGTAGAATAGCACTGTTTAATAATAAACATAAGGAGGAACGGAAAAAAAAGTCCAAACCACAAACTTCATAATCTCTGAAAGTGGTCATCCAGATAAAATTTCACAATCTAGTTCGAATTATAATAAATTGAAAAAAAAAACGATAAAATAAGAGTTACTCTAACTGTAATTTAGGATTTAAAAAAATTATTTGTACATAACGTCAGATAAAACTCTGACTGAATAAAAATATCTACAGTTGACATTATATTAAAAATTAAAAAAATTGTTTACATCAAAAACAACACAAATTTTCTCAACATTATATAAATATATACACAAATAAAAACACATTGCTTTTCGATAATAATCTGCGAAAACTGAAAAGAATGAAACTGAGAGAAACTGTTCAAATAGCATAAATTAAATTATTCAGAACAAAAATTATTTCACGATTATATTAAATAATAAGCCAAATAGGATAATGTTGGGTTGAAATAAAAATGAAACTGAAACTTGAAATTGATCCAAGATATGTTTGAAAATTGGTTAAACTATAAAAAGATATTTCTCAGAAAGCAAATTAATGAAAACTACTAAATAAGCCGTAAAAATATTTGAACATAATTCTTACTCTAAAAAAATTTAAAACGAGCTAAAAATCACAGTAACTTATTCACAGGTTGAATTAAAAAATATCTACTATTAAGTTTGTCTATACCAAAATATACTCTTCTGTAATTCTACCATTTATTTTATTTCAAGTTCTAAAAATATATATTAGAATTATTTGAGGGTATTATGAATGTTGAATTAATTTCAAATTTTGTAAACAAAATAAAAGTATACAGAAAATTTGAAGCGATGCTCAAACTTAAGGTTACTTCCAACGTGAATTATTGTTAGTTACTTCTAACTATAAATCTTGTTATTTACTCTACGGATCTAGCAACTCAACGGAGTTGGTACAAAATTTTTCCGATTTCAATCTCCGAAACCGATTCATGGTTTCAGATTCCTTCGATAACATAAATGTACCTCGTTTCAAATGAAACCTAACGCGAAATGCAGCTGAAGAGGGTAATTATCTTAGTATAAAATACATTTACAATCGAAGGGGACTGAATCGTGGAACAATATCTTTAGTTTTTGTGGCCGTTTCAAATTTTCGATATTTCGGTCGTGCCAACGATCCGAAATCGTTATCTATAGATGTCTCGAAATCAACGTTTCAACGCCAAATTTCTCCTCAGCATTGAGACTCTCATCCTGAGTCGCTCCTGATGTCTCTTCAAATCGTCCACCTGTCTGTTGATGCTCATCGACTGGTAAGTAAGGTGATCGCAATATTTGGCAGCCTCGCGCAGTATCACCACTTTCGCGGCCCGCTCCTTCTTCTGTACCTCCGGGACTAGCTGTCTGAGGTATTCGAAAGCGTTGCGAAGGTCTATCCTCCTCTGGCGTTCCATATTATTGTGCAAGTTGCGTTTTTCCGACGGTTCTGGCTCGCTCTCACTTTCGTTGCCGCATTGTCCGCGACGTCTGTATGGTGTCGGGTTGGTGGTTCTGGAAAAAAAAAGGCGAGCTCAAAATACAAACTAAATAAAAATAGATGCATAAAGCAGACGATGATGAGGACACTTCCAGCTATGTGTACAGATTAATAATATTTGAACAAGCATCAAAAGGAATATTTAAATCGAAAAATATGATATAAAGGTTTCTCAGTCAAAATTTGATTTCTCTACGTAGCCTTGGTTCAAGTAATACAACCCTTGACATGGTTGTACACCTTTTTGGTGTAGTTGCATGCCTTTTAACATTCCTGACGAAGTGACTCATCGATCATACCATTTCTCTAACCCACAATATTTCTTGCTCTCTCAAAAATAGGAATAAGGAACATATTATATGGCAATTTTCCAAGTTTCACAATCCAGAAAATTTTGAAAAAATTCCCTGAATGGTAGGTTTTTGGACATCAGGGCCGACCCTAATGACCTGCCAAACAAGAGTACCAATTACCGCGCATTTGAAAGCCATACGATTGCTAAAGAAAACAAAACTCCATGATGATTGACGAAGTGTCATTGTCCTGGTACATTTCGTCCAATACAGAGAAAAAATCGTGCGTCACAGACACATGGAGCATTTGGAGAACTCTCTTACTTCAGGGAAGCGTGAGATCACCAAGTGTGGCACATTTTCAGATAGTTTTTGCCAAACGTATCCGTACGATGTGTATACCTTAAAGATTTTCAGCGCGCATAGGAACCACACGAAACAAGTTGGAGGTTTTTGTGTTTTTTTGAAAACAAAGAATTTCTCGCTAAAGCTTGAAGTTCAGTAAATAAACGTTAACATCTGCAGCAGTTAGCCAGTAGAATATTTACACATATTTTTATTGAATGAAAGACAAGTAATGATGAAATGTCGTGGCTAGGGACTGAAACGGTTTGAAAACCTGGACATAATTCTACCCAAAGGATTAGTATTGGATACAATACAACCAAATGAAGAAAATAGATGAACATTTCGGAAACAACCACAAACATTTTCTCTGAAAATATCGTTAACACTTCTACTCAGCAAGTATTTGAACTACGTTCATGTACACTAATGAAATTTTTTTTGCAATCTAAGAGTAAATATTGAATTCTCAACGTACCTATACTGCCTAGTTCTCTTGGTGGATCTATTGTCGTTATTTGCAGTTGCTCTTCTTTTGGCGGGAGTAGAGCTGGAAATGGAAGAAACAGGTCGCTTAGTTGGCAACATGATCTTCAGGCCGTTACTTGTGTTAGGACGACGTCCGGTATTCATTGCAGACTCCATAGTTTTTTGCAAATGGCGTCTATCGCTCACTGAGGGATTGGTGGGTAAAGCGTAGCCCATCCTGGTGGCGTCTGTGTGTTTCTTATCTGATACGGAGACGACATCTATTTCTTCCTCTGTGATAGAAAACAGGAAATATTAATAAAATAACGAACAAATGAAAAAATTAACATGAACAATTCTTTTTCAGTTGTCTACGTAATTAATAATGATTGATTTTCTTTGTGCGCGGCAGTCAAACAGACTATCAAAAAATTGATAGAGACACTGGCTTAAAGCTGGTGGGTAAGAACTCCAGATCAGATCTAAACGAAGATATGGGGAGGAGGGGTCTAAATGGATCGTCATCCCAGGATCTTGAAAATAAGAATATACCTGACAGCAGAATATTATAAGCTCAATAGACATATGAGCACCATAGGTTGTCTGGCGAAAAAAGAGGTAATGTCCAGACATAAGAACAAACCCTTTCCCACATTCTATGTGGGAGCTTAGTGAGAATAAGCTTTCCACAAATGGATACTGAATATCCAGAAGCAATAGCAACCTAAAAGGGTCACCACCAGTACTAATCAAAATCATAAACATACAGTCAACCATATAACAGAAAAGTAGACCTGCGAAGGTCGTGGTGTAAGCAAAGGTTACATGGCACCCGTTATCCCACATCTTCCTATCTCATGCCTCAAAATCTAAGATGGACACCCAAATACTAACTAACAACTTCGCATACTATCAGACCAAAATAAGATAGAAAATAACAATTGGACATGACAGATCTGAGTGAATTAGAATTAATTATTCGACTGTTACATTGCCACTATTCTCAGTATGAAATCGATGGTTTTTCATGCATATACTTCCAAGTTAACGAGCATAATTAAATCAACCAACAGTACGCTTATCATTATCAATTCATAATTTCAACTAAACCAATCTATTTATAGCGTAAAAACGACAAATCATTCAATATTAACCATATTTATGACATTTGCGAGAGCGACATTCATGTTTCAACAATTCCACAGTCCTAATTACCCCCATATTCAGGCGGATGAGAAAAAATATATCTAGGCCTATTCATTCTCGTGACATTAGAAAACGACAAGGCCAACGACGGATAATTTTATCACAAACGGTAGATAGATTTCTCGAAGTGATATTGATCACTTTCTCTGCATGCAAATTATCGATATCTAAGTATGAGCCGAGGAGAATGTTGGGCAATATTAATAGCTGAAACGCAATAATTAAGTTATAAAACTAGTATTTTAATTTCGATCTGTTCCGTATGTGGAAGATCTGGAACTGAATGACGTTTGAAGGAGCGTTTAAGGAATTTAATAATATCCTTTTTTTTTTATTTGATACAAAATGGAGATTTTTTTATAAAAGGCGTAATCTATTTAGAATTACAATATCCTTTCCAATATTCCGCAAAGTTCATGATATTCCTATATTATGAATTTAAATGCCTTTTAAACAAACGTAAAAATTGAGTTATGTTGGCATAGTAAGTCTGAAATATTTAATTTGTAACTAGATGTAAACGGCCAAGCGTTGCTGTGGGTCATCCTGGTTAAATGAAAAAAAAAGAAAAGTGAAACAAGCAAAAAACTCTAAAACACAATAAAAGTTTTTTATGTGATTCCAAAATTGGGAAATTAGTTCCGTACTGAAAGTGGAAAATTGGACACTGCCGGAAAATGAAACGGAAAAGGGCTTAGCGACCTAGGTATAAACTTAGCAGCCCTCCCAATGAATTGAATGAACTTATATTCGTTCAAATCGGTTTGGTTGTTCTAGAGATACGTTGACATACGTAAACTGAATTTTTAAAGATGTGAGTTTATATTTACTATGAGTTAAAAGGCAAGAAATGAAATATAATCGACCATTGAAGAAAATATCACTATAATTCGAATTAAAAAAGTTAGAAAATATCCTCTTGTTTTGAACTTAACCTAAAACCTTCTTATTCACTTTTCAGATGAAATACAAAGTGTAGGCTTTTTTGTGAGATATAATCAATCCAAAAAATTCAAAATACTTTTCAATATCCCCAATATTCTGCTGATTTTCATACATTATGTAACATTAGCTAACGCATGGTTCGAACTAGAACATAGTTTAAATATCAGCTTTCATCCCAAGATAAAACAAAGACGATTTAGAGAACATCTTATTCGAAATTTATGGAAATTACCTAGCGAAGAGATATATTTTGTAATTTGACCAAGCGCAATTCCCAAATATTCCATTTTTATTCTATTTTCCACCGAAATGTACATATTCGGACAATCGCCATAGGGCATATTTGATCTTCAGCGTTTATAAGTATGTGAATGGCTCTATCAAACCACGATTGCGATAGAGACATTCAAAATCGATTACGGAAGCGTTTTTGTTCAGACTAACCCAATTTTTCGACATTCCTCGACATAGTTCTTCGTGCGGTAGATAATGAATTCCATTGATTGGAGTTTCAATATTCATAAATGGTCATTTCGTGCGATTGACATTCAATCGGCTTAATTAATTCCAGTGCGAATCGAAAAACGCCAAAACCAGTATATGGGATATCTGAAATTAATCGTATAACCTTTTATTAATTTTCGAGTGACATTCTCGACTTTATGAATGATGTATGAATGTACCAATACTAACGTGCGAAGTAGGTTGAATATAATGTCAGTTTAAGTGAAATTACTCCTATATTGAATGAGATCGAATACATTTTTAATCGTATTTTCTCCGAAAGTTTAAAATTATTGCATTGTATAGAAAGTCAACGGTGAAGGGCGGAAGCTGTTTTTAAGTACTTTTTATACATCCTGGAAAACGATTTGAAAGTTTTTTTGATGTCTACTAGCTGCACGGCAAAGCGTTGATGTCTTTTTTTTATAATTTAAAATGGCGAATGCGCCAGACCATTTTCTACAAACATTTTATTAACAGACATTACATATCTGATTTTCATAATTCTTCTACATAAAAACCTTCTCCATGTTATAACACTTAGAAGTGCCACCTAAGACGATAATCAGTCAAACGGTTTTAGAGTTTATCGATGTCAAACATTCATATAACAAACATCCATGTTATATATATTTGATGAATTAGTTCAGTCATTTTTCTACTGGTTTGTTTCATTTTATGTATTTTTCTTTTTGAGTTTGAAAGCTTCGCTACAACACTATAATATATATATATAGGTATATATTTAGCTCCTCCTGAATTAAGTCAATATTTTTCTCGATACTTTGGAGAGGTGTATGAGCAGGAAATTTTCATACTGATGGCAAAAGGAGTGGAAATTGATTATCAACACCATGGGAATTTCAGCCTTTAACAATTTTTGGAAGGTGTATGGAGCTGAAGAAAAACTTGTTTTTGAAGGCTTTGCGCACCTCCACAGGTAATGCAGATAGACTTAGAGAGAAGAAGTACTTTTTGGCGGTTTCAATCATTTCCACTAACCATCGTCGTTTTAATGAAGAGATTTCTGTATGAGAAC
The DNA here is from genome assembly GCA_030704885.1 of Cynegetis impunctata. NCBI lineage: Eukaryota > Metazoa > Arthropoda > Insecta > Coleoptera > Coccinellidae > Cynegetis > Cynegetis impunctata. The sequence continues at coordinate 621,972 of JARQZK010000010.1, read as the reverse complement.
AAAAACAAAAATAAGGGGAAAACTGCTTTCGCGTTTTTTTTCAAGTCCAGTAAACCCGGAAATAGATTCGTACTAACTGATTGTTCCAATATTCGAATTAATACAACAATTTGAACATGTGTGAAGTATTTAGGTTCAGCTATTCGATTTCCTCGATAATTCCTCATTTACTCCACCACTTAAAGGCCGAACTGTGTTCTCAATACCTTCCTTAAACGATAATCCTCAACCCAGCATAAATAGTTATTTATCATTAAAGTTGTAACCGTTCACCTAACTCCTCAATTATATTTATTGGACCCCATAATTTAAAGTAATATATCATACCTGATTTCGTGACTGCCCTATGTCGTTGATTTCTATTCATTATTAGAATTAACCTCTAGAGTTTAGGAAAAATATTCGCATCTTCATAACATTTGCAAATATTAGTCAACACTATTAAATAGATAATTAATATTGGGATGATACTCTTCCACATTACCAAGACATATTAAAATGAAATATACGATAATAAACAATATCTAGTTTTCGAAAGAAGTAATACGAAAAAGGTTATTTTAAAATATCATAATGGTCTAACGCAGCGTTCCTCGACCTTTCAGGTTTCGGGCTTCAATTTTCAATCAAATTTTTCATCGTGCCCCATTGTATACAACAAATTGTATATAATAATATTGAATTTTGAGTTTTTCGGCTCTAAACATAGGCTACGACCTTTATTTTATAGCTTACAAATTACCGAGAATACGTAAATTTATTGACATGTAAACTTTTAAATAATATTTTCTCTCGGATATGCTCGAGCCCCCCAGCGTCTCCCTAGGGGGGACGCGCCCCACAGATTGAGAATCGCAGATCTAACGTATAATTATTGTTTTTATATCTCGCTTGAATTTTGTAAAGCACAACGATTACGATGTCTCTGTGCTAGATTTAATAGAGCTGAATTTTGCATAGATCACTCAGAGGTTATATCTGACAAATATTTTATCATTTAATAGTTTTGAAATATATACTCGAGATATCTACAATGTATTACATTCGTCGTGAAAAGGGTAGGAAATTCGTTCTAAGTTAAATAAGAAAACCATAATTCAACCGAGAACATAAATAAAAGTAAAGGTATCATTCTAAAAAAGAAGAAAAATATCGGATATAATTGAAAACTCTTTCTTTATCGATGACGGTTTGCTAAAAGAGGGTGTAAATATATTTTATTTAGATTCTACTCAAGGAAAACATGCTTTAATCGAGTCTGATGAAAAATATTATGAAACGGAAATAATATTTCATTTCTCTTATAAATCAATTCATTACAATTTGATCTGTTGACTAGGTTTCAATTAATCCATTAAACGATTTACCTATTCAGTTTCTGATGAAATTCGGTATTTGCAATATGTGCCATATTTTCTTGAGGATTAACGTTTCGTAATAGCTGCGAATTAAAAAGGCAGCTCAATTTTTCTCGCAGTCCTATAATACGTTTATTCAGTTCGTGCTCAGAATCCACATGACAACAAAAATATGTTTCGAATCTATTAAGTGTCATCATTCACTCGAGGATGAGTGACTAGTCTAATTCCATATTGTTTGTAAAAAAAACTTTTACCAGAGTAGACAAAAACTTATTAAGATACGTCCATATCCGCTATAGGGAACGCTCAAAAAAACATTGTTTCAATAATACCCACACAACAAAATTATGTAATATACTTTTTGCTCAAACTCGTTGATTTATCATAAATTTGAACAGAATTGAAAATCGTCAAATTGATGTCTAAAAAAAACTCTGGAATGCGGCATTTCGTGGGACTAATTCAACGAATACGACGGTATGTGTAACAGAAAGTCGGGAAAAGCGGTTTCAATTTATTTAAATAATTTATTGCTTTGCTGATAATATAATTGTATGTAAAGGAACTAATGCCGTTGGGTTCGCAATCACAGAACGTTTCCATGTATCGTATATGATTCTATGTTCGTAGATTGAGAAGGCGAAAGCGAAAAGAGAAATTCCTCAGTAATCTTTCGGATATAATTATTATTCACCGTTTCTTTTGGTTAATTGACTGTTTCCCTTGTTGAAACTTATTCGTTATTCAAGGAAAGTCTGAATCTTCCCTAAATACGCTCATGCTTCGTGCGTTCTCGATACGTTTCCACTGCGATAGCAACACGGATTTTTTCACAAATGTTTCCTATTTTCTTTTGAAGTTTACCGCTCAAAATGGAAACCGGCGACAAGTAGGAACAGTCAACATTCGTTGCCGAAAAATAAAGAAATTCAAGGAATATTTTGGAACATTTACAGAAACACGGAACAGCAACAAAAATGTTCCTCCGATGGAATCGTAGCTTGAAGGGTGACAAGTAAAAACAGTCAACATTTGTTGCCGAAACATAAACAAATTTTAAGGAACATTTAGGGACATTTGGGAACATTTTCGGAAACACGCAACAGCAACAAAAATGTTTCACAATGTTCCTCCCTTAGAACTGTAGCTTAATACACAAACATCATTTTAATTTCTCTGAGAGGTCCATTCATGACCAATGACTCAAATAATACAAGAAATATCAATATTGGCATAACGATATCGATCAATTTATTTCCCTGTTAAATCACCTTCTTATCGATATTCGATGGGTTTATCGTAGACTCCTGGCTCCCAAAAAAACAAGCATATCTATTTTTTGAGAACGGACTCATTGATGCTCAGCTCTCTATTGATACTGCTTATTTACTGATTAGATGTTACGCAATATTTTCGGAAAAACCTGTTATTTGAAAAAGGTATAAGTACTCCACGGCTGATAAGATAAAAAAACAGTAATTCACAAATGGGAGTCCTTTATGTGGTTAACAAGTACACATTACGTGGTGTAGAACGAAATTGGCACGATTCAACATCGAATGCTATTCCAGTAGTGAATGATAAAAAACTTCCGCATTGACGTGTTGCCAAATCGTATGTTTTAGGGTTCGATAATTTTCATAAAACAAATATTATTTTCTTCATTAGAAGTATTTTCCGATTGCTTTTTTTCATTAGGAAATCAATGTTGGCTTACATGTTACCTACTAAAGGTACTAGAGGACATGTGTGAATGGGTTTGCCTACTTGGGGTTTCCCGAAACAAGGAAGAAAATTCTGTAATATACAAATGAAAACCTTGATTTTTGGCATAAACAATAACATTTTAGATTAAGCAGCCACGAAAAACATGCTCTTCATTTATTAAAAACTTCATTTTTAGCTAAATAAGACATGAGTTATACAGGTGTTATTTGGAATGGTGTTATGGAATGTCTTAATGCAAATTACGATTTTTTGCATCAATATAAATTTCGAGTGAGCAGTTCTAAAAAAAGATTCACTTATACATACAAAGCTGAAGTTCTGTATAAGAAAATTCCAAAAATTCCAGTTTAAATGTGATGAAATAAAGATGAAAACCTAATAAGCATATATTATAATTTGACTATTAATAAATTAAGTACTATATAACACAACTTTACTAAATACACAAATATTTCGAAAGAAAGCTGTTTTTTCTCAAAATAATCTAGAAGCTGACTTTGAAGCAGTGGCGTACTTGGTAAAATCAGTTAGTATCAGATATTAACTCTATGTTTATCAGGGAAATAATCCGACGGTTTTTCCATACTAAACATAGAAATCAAGCTATGGTCGAGACGAGACGTACAAAAACACGAGAAGTGTCTAAGAAATGCGACACGAATTCCTCCGCGCTGTGTAATGGTAAATTTTGAACGTATTTTTAAACTCCTTCGGATTCTAAAATAGTATCAGGCTATTCTATTTAGTGCTTCGATGTCTTGTAAATGTTTTCTTGTTAAATCACATGTGACAGTTTGGTCACAAATTTATTCCTATGAATAGCTTGAATTGCCCATTCGAAATTAGAATGACTTACCAGGGCAAGCAACTCCCGAAAAAGTCAATGTTGTTTTCATATGTGATATTATATACACGAATACTTGTAACAATGTTTCAATAGAAACGTGTTTAAATTAATTTATCACCAAACGTCCCGTGATAAATTAGGGAAAAAAATATACTTTCTCTTCCATAAGTTTGTGATACGCCACATTATTTTCATATGTTGATATCTTGTCCTCATGTGTCAAATCTAACAACGAATTATCGTAAGTAATTGCACAAGTGCATCAAATTTGCCGATAATTTTGCATGACAGCGTGTTGTCAAAAAACTGCATGAGTTTTTTTTTCATTCAGAATATGAAAATAACCGAATGTAGTTTTTCAAAGACAACACGCTGGAATGCGAAGTGTAATTTGGGCGATTATATAACTCATGTACGAATAAGCCAATAGAATCCGTGAATTTTGCATAGTTACTGCGTAGGTATTGATAAGTGAATATACCCTTGACGACGTGATATAATCGTTTTGGTGTTTCGCCTTGTGTCAAAATGTGAAT
>JARQZK010000010.1:547500-612500 GCA_030704885.1 Cynegetis impunctata | reverse complement strand
TTATGAATGACTTGAAACGAAATCTCTCTCTTCTAATAATCAAGTTTTTCAGTTAATTAGTCGTAATTTTGTCTATAGTCAATTCTTGAACTAATGACATAAATGGCATTTCCATAGAATTCCTATTACGTTACGAAAGATAATGACCCCCAAGCACCGAAAGTTTCACACGATCAAGTTGACACGTTTCTTCGACTCTTCCAACATTATCTGCTATGTAAATAAAGTGGAGGAACATGTTCAGACGACAGCAGACTTACGAGTCAGCACATTTGATGTAATTTTATCCATACATTTCATTTAAAATGATATTTTGTCCATAGGAATCGCTCAGTTACATATGCAAGGCGGAATAAGAAAATTGCTCATAGTGTATGGTTTTCATTACGTAGAAACATTTAAAATACAGGGTGTTCGGCACATGAACCGTCCAAATTTTTTGGGATATTGCTACCTTTCCACCCGTGGACTCTGGTTCCTAAGAATAAACGTGAAGGAAATTTTTTTTTCTCAAATTACCCAAAATCCCGCCTTTGAACCCAAGTAAGTTTTTTATTAATACCTGTAAATGTACCATTTTTATTAATATTCTGTAATATTTTTAATGCTTTTTCAAATAACTAATAGTTTTTCTTCCAATTGACAGTACCAAAGGGACATACGAGTCTTTTAATTCCATAAAATTATTAATTTTGTAGAAAAAAATTAACATCAAAATTATTGTTAATAGTTCAACTTTTGTTAAAATAAACGATATAATAAAAATAAAATTTGTATTCCGATTTTCGCCCTTCTGCCGAAATATTCGTAAATTGAAGCAGAAATGTTATTTTTAACATTGTGTAGCATACCGTTAGAAAGATCATAAAATTAAGCAATCTATTGTTGTTACTTTTTTCAACAATGAGTTTTGAAGTTAATTTTTTTCACAAAATCACTAATTTGGTGCTATAAAAAATCTAGTATGTCCCGTTGGTACTATCAATTGGAATAAAAACTATTAATTATTTGAAGAAGCAAACAATACATATTACGAAGAAAATGGAACTTTTACAGGCATTAATGAAACACTTACGAGGGATCAAAGTCGGGATTTTAGGTAATTTGAGAAAAGAAATTAAAAAAACATATCTTCTTAAATGTGACTCTTAGGATCCAGGGTCTAAGGGTGGTATGGTAGCAAATAAGCCAAACAATATCCCCACAAAATTTCATGTGCCGAACATCCTATATAGAAAAAGTCATTGGGGTACCTAGAAAGGGGGAATAATATAGTAGTCCAGCTTATAATTCCGATTATTCTTATTTAAACACTTGAAGTAATAAAACATAAAGATAGATCTATCGAAAATTTATTTCAGCATCCTCTATCCATAAATATAATAAATACAAAATAGAAAAAACTAATGGCAGGATTTCTTATATCTTCTGATTTTTGTCCAGGTATTATTATCTTAAATTGATTGATATCATTTCCTACCAATATGCCGTTTTATGAATCGCTACTTATTGAAATGAAGCGATTTCTTTATTTAACAATGCATTTTTTTGTTATTCTCCAACTGAATTTTTAATGTAAATCTTACCAATTTTCTATAGAAATCTAACCGATTTACTTAGTGGATATATTATGTATTTTTACTCTCCCCAGTCAATAACACTGTTATCTTCTGGTTCAACGTTCTCCGAAAAAAACCATTATGAACATTTTCGTGAGAACTTACTTTCGGTGGCATTTTTATATTGATACATCACTTACGTATCAACAATATTCTTATCTTCTAGTTCAGCGTTTTATGTCTGTATTGAAATTGTGGAAAATTACACGTAACAAGGTAACGTAACGATTTTTAAACGAATTCAAGTGATTTTTATGGCATGTTTGTGTATTTTTGTTTCTGAAGTAAAAATAGTAACCGTTATCTTCTAGTTCAACGTTCAGTGGAGATAAGAAAAACTATCATCAGAAAATGTCAGTCTGGATCTGGAATGATCCTTAAGTAAAGTACCTCTATGAAATACGTAGAATGAGAATATATATAAGTAGAAACTAGAGAGATTATGAAATGAGGGCTCTATGAAATATTTACTGATTCTGTTAGATATATGTTCTAGATATCCAGGCTGTCCAGATACTAAACTGACAAATGAAGACGGCAGTTACAAGGGATGATTTAATGCCGATTCGACATAACGGTTCTATTCCAGAAATATTTCCCAGGAAAGATAAGGGCCCTTTGAAGGTGGCCCTCTGACCTGGGTTTCTTTTAAATTATTAATATTGCAGACTATTAAGAAGGATCGTATGAGGTTTTCATAAACGCAATGTTTTATTGATAAAATAATTCATCAGTTATAACAACCATAGGCGTTACATCTGAGATCAACTGTAATTTTCAAGTAATTTCCTTTATCTTTTTGTTTGGCCATCGAGGTCACCCGATTTACATCATTGCAATTTTTGAGTGGAGTACTTCACTAATATTCCGATGTTGAAAAAAATAAAAGAAGATTACGATAATCAGTTTAAAAATATTAATAAGCCCTCCAAAGAAACGCCTATGGTTATCAATGAAAAATCATTTCAACATTAAAACAGTGTGCTTAGAAAAACCTCATACAGGCTCAAGTTCAATCCAGATGAACTGCAACTTTTTTTCTATAATTGTTATTTGATTTTTATTCACTAAATTTTACTAGAAAAAGCAGAAGTGGCAAACATTCAGGTACTTATGAAATTCTATCACAAAATAAAATATTTTTGTTTTCCAACAAGTTTTTTTCTTATTCAAACATCAATCATTACAATTATAGCAGACTAAAATAACTTGTGTAGGTGAATGGCACGGTAAAATATTTATTTTGTAGTTTAACGAAACTTCCGAACGACAGGTTTTTTTTATTTGCTATATCCTACATATATCATTACATTAGTAGATTTCTCAATGATGCTGGACTTTGATGTACGATCATGAGAACTAAAGATAAGCAGTTCTTTCATATTCAATAACGAGTTTCTTTTATAAAAAGAAGAGTTGATATTTATATCTGGGTTTTTTGAAGAACTTAATAATTTTGACTATATGAAAGTTGTACTAAATGCACAAGTCTTACAGGATATTATTTTGAATAAATGAAACTGTCCTTCGATCACAATATGCTGTATCATTGAATAATCTGTTTTCTGATGGAGATATATCCTTCAAGGCAATGAAAGTCAGGCAATCAACATACTCTCTACCAGTTCAAAAATCAAAAGTACCAACGAACATGTTGTTTTGGCACTTCATAATTGTTCATCAGAATGTAATTATTCTCACTTTATTGATGCTGGTGGCATTTATATTAACTAGTAACTAGCCAGCGATTGAAGCTATTTAAATTAATATGTAGTCTTGATACATCCATGAAATAAATAATATACTCAGAAAGTTACCACGCTTTGCCCTATAATTTATTTTCATCAAGTTGTCAATGTGAAGCAAGTTTTATTCGCCCATAAATACGTCAACGTCACTGTGGCGTCATAGTAAACGTTGAAAGAAACAACTGAACATCTTTGAATTGTGATCCGTAATCACCTACAATTAAAAATAAAATCGAAATAAATTCTTTGGCTTTGAGATAAACGGAAACAGAATATAAACAAGAGAGTTGCCTGTCAGAAGATATCGTTCGTCTTTACTCAATCGTTTAGTTTATTTTCCGAAGATAAAACTACTGATAACTTCGGCCGTTTACAAGAACATCAAACATTTTTTCAGCCAATCTTATCATCGATAAGTCCCCATTTTCCAGGAAGTTTATTGGATAAATATTTAAACGCGCAACGATCGCCGACCCTGTGGGGTCTCTACCTGCAACTGTAATTATACAACAGTGTGAAACCTTCTCAGAAATTTTGCCTTAAGTCGGTATTCTACAATCGAATTCTGTGAAACTGGCGAGGCTGTATTATATGAACAACCGGTCTTCGGCTAGTCACAACATAATTCTTCATGCAAATTTGAATTTTTGAAGGTTTTACTACCGCATTGTGTCTAGCATCCTAGCGGTACGAATTTACATGTACAGGTTGACCCCAATAACGTGGAATTAAAACTATTAGTTGAATCATCTAGTCGGCCATGAAAACATGGAATATGCAACCGACAGTCAAGTAGCTAGTTAGCCAACTACTTAGATAAGTTGGCTTGTATTCGGGAGGTACAGGGTGCAAACCCCGGTGTCGACTGGTTCTCTACCCAGAGTTTTTCTCAGATGTCTCCTTATGGCGTAAAGTGAGTCACTGCTTGCAAACTCACATATGAAAATGCTGGGGCAGTACCATCCTCTGAACCCCACCCACACTTCCTTTCTTCTATAAATATCCTGTCTCCCCATCCTTAATGCACTTGTACATACAAGGTATAGAATTTGACTGAAGGATATCATCCCCAAAACTCAAAGCCCGCCTCCCTCCACATATTTGAAGGAGGAATAAAACACGCAATTTGGCACCTACACAATCTACTTCTTAAGAGGTAACATACAAAAATAATCTCGTGTAAAATTGGCACACTGGCTTGCTGGTTAGGTTAGCACAAAGCCAATGCACGAAACATTCTTCACATTTCATTTCAAACAAAAACACAAAGAAAAGTATCTAAATGTTGGCGAACCTTATAACATAGATATTTCTTATGTCATGGTTTTTATATTTTCAAGTTTAAATTCAACAGGAAAGCCCAAACGTGAAAACAGTTTGGCAACACGGTTCTGAGAATCATCTATTCAAACGATTTTGTAATATTGAATTAGAAGATAATAACATACAACACATTAAATATGTATTAATTGGTAATTAACTGATAGAACTCGGTGTGAAATGATTAATTTTGAAATCGAAAACTTACAAAAATAAATGGAGTATCGTAACTAGGGCGGTCATTGACCATAATTGGAATATCGAAAGGGAATAGCAATTTTTTCATATTCTGAATTGAATTTCTAAAAGTTTTGGCATGATGTGAGAGAATCTAAGAAACTTAATTTGGTTGAAGAGTCGATAAACAAAAACAAAATTATAATAATTTAATAAAAATTTGGAGGAAGTTTTGGTATGACGTTGGAGAATTCGAGCAAATTTTCAAACAAATTCGCAGGAAGTGACGGTATCAGAAAAATAAAATTATCAACAATTTAATAAAGAATATAGTATGGAAGATTTGGTATGAGGTACTTAATTAAAGGAAAATATTGTGGGAGAATCTAAGAAACTCAAAAAGGCTTAATTTGAAGGGAGCGTCGATATCAGTAAAACTAAATCTATAATAATCCAATGCAAATTTGAAGGAAGTTTTGGTATGAGGTTATCGTTATCTAGTGGAAAGAAAGTTGTGGTATAATTCGGGAGAATCCGATAAATTCATAAAAACTTGATTCAAAACAATTCAATTAGAGTTTAGAGGAAATTTTGACATGAGCTGATAGTTTCCTCATTGAAAGAGTTTTGGTATGATGTGGAAGAATAAAAAAAACCTAATTTGGAAGAAGTGTTGATATCAGAAAAACAAAAATTCTCAAGAAATTAATGAGTTTTAGTATGATGTGATAGTTGAAAACAAGTTTTGGTATTTTATGAGGAAATCTGAGAAACTTGATTTGGAAGTCAGATATATCTGGAAACCCAAACATAATGAGAATTTGCAGGGTTTTTGGTTGATAGTGAACTAGTTGAAATGAAACATTTTGTAGGTAAATTGTTCGTTAGGTCAACAAAACATAATTACGACGTAGATTCAATAACTAGATAGCTGACAATCAGGTTGATATTATATTATCTCGATTTTAATATGGAGTGAATATTTTGCAACTCATTTGGTTTGCGTTGGTACGACGGCCATTAATTGCAAGTAGAAATTAACTGACATCTCTTGCATCTTATAACGTTCACCCAATGATTGGCGATAATTGTTTTAAATAGTAGAAGTGACCGGATGTGGGGGCAGACGAGCTGCGCCGGATGTTATTCTTGAGGTGTACAAGGTTCGCGTTGCTTCTTGCATACCAGCACCAGGTGCCCGCGGACGCGTCAACACGCAAAGGTTGTCACCAGGAATGCACAAAATATCGACAGAAAAATTCGATGGGAAACTTTTCGATGTTTCATCCAGACTATCACAATCAGATCGACGTATCGAAATGTTTTTGTAAATTTTCGATATCATTAATTTATGTCACAATGTTTTCAATTAATTAATACTCGTAATTGAATAAGTAGATAATTACATATTAATAACCATTTCTTCTAGTAAATGATACCAATTGAATGATTAATACTACTTCGCACGGGGAGTCGACTTCATTCTTTTTAGGGACAGGCCACAATTTGTAGTAGTCAAAATTTTTCTTTTATGTTAATGGAATTTTTACAATAAAATTTATTCTTGTTTATTTTGTTTGACAATTCACAGTAGATTTTTTCTCGAAAAGTAAACTCTTTATATGAACTGGTTTAAAAAGTAGTTTATTATTTTTGTCCAGAATATATTCAGTAATATCACAAGAGCATAGAAAATAATCGATTATACTTCCGAGTCACGAGATGTATTTTTGAATAAGTAGATAATTACATATTAATAACCATTCCTTCTAGTAAATAATACCGATTGAATGTTCATTCCAACAATAATAAAACTCGTGATTTGAAAGATTCATGATTATATATATATATATATATATATATATATATATATATATATATATATATATATATATATATATATATATATATAATATATATATATATATATATATATATATATATATATATATATATATATATATATATATATACAGTGCTTTCATGATGAAAGGAACAAATTCATTAAAAAATTAGGTTTCTATTTCATGTTAAAATCCTCGGACAGGTCGATTAGTATTTTTATTTGGGCGTTTTTCGCAATAAAAATTTTGTATACAGGGTGTCTCATTCAAGAGCTATGGCTTTGTCATTAGTTTTTTTAAAGGTAATACCCTGTATATTATTTCACTTAACAATTCTACGATAAATTCTTATCACTTTTTGTGAACATACCATATGCCTCAACTCGATGGATTGCCAGAAACGGAGATAGTGGGTAATGAGAGGTACGATATGAAAACACACAAATGTAATTACTAATTTAATTTTTACATATGTTCAATCTGTTGTCCGTTTACTTCGAGACATTTTTGAAGTCGATTCAATGTTTCCCGTTGCACATTTTCAATTACTTCTGGACTGATAAGTCTTATTTCCTGCCTGATTCTCTCTTTTAGATCACCAATATTATTTGGTCTATTCAAATAAACTTTAGACTTCAAATAACCCCATAAGAAAAAATCCAATGGGGTTATGTCCGGTGATCTTGGCGGCCACTCAATCGGACCTCTCCGTCCTATCCATCTGTTGGGAAAAGTTGCATCAAGAAATTGTCGAACAGCGATTGAATAGTGAGGAGGTGCCCCATCTTGTTGAAACCATATCTCGTTATTAGGTATGTCAGGATCTTGTGGGTTAGGAAACAAAACAGCTAAAGCCGGAATGAGTTCGAACTGGAGAAAGTTCAAGTAGTCCTCTCCGTTTAGTGTTCCTTCAAAAAAATAGGGACCAACTATACGATTTCGAACAATCGCTGCCCATGTATTAATTTTTTGAGGCCGCTGTGTGTGGCATTCTTGCATCCAATGAGGATTCTCGGTCGCCCAATACCTACAGTTTTGTCTGTTGACGTGGCCATTTAAAGTAAAGGTGGCTTCATCAGAAAAAATTATGTTTGTAATGAAATTTAGATGTTGATTATGAATTTCAAGAATCTGCTCACAAAACTGTACTCTGCGGTCAAAATCGTCTTCTAATAATTCATGTACCAGCTTAATTTTATAGGGATGATACTTATTTACCTTAAGTATTTTATGCACGGACCCTACTGATAAATTGAAATTATTGGAAATTGTAGTAATGGATGTATGAGGGTTATCTTGGGTTTCTAGTAGAACGTTCAGCACTGTTTCTTCAGATACACTCGGTGGTCTTCCTTTAGGTAAATCTCTAACGTGGCCGTATCTCCTGAATTTTGATTCAATTTTGCTGACTGTCGATGTAGTAATTGGCGGACGATCAGGATGATTTTCATTGAATAGATTGCAGACTTCTTCTTGTGAACGCACCCTATCTCCAAAACCAATCATCATAAGTACTTCAATACGTTCTCTCTCAAGTAATTGCATTTTCTTAAACAATGAAGTAGTGTAGTGCCTGGAGCGTTAAAAACGTGAAAACTGCGGACTATACAGCACCAGTGAATGAATTCAGATGGTACATGTGAAATTTCATTCTTCAGATTTAATGACAATGTTTACCTAAATTTTTTTTGTACTTTTAATCCACATTTTAAATCTCCAGGTGCTCCACTATCTCCGTTATAATCTGGGAATCCATCAAGTTGAGGCATATGGTATGTTCACAAAAAGTGATAAGAATTTATCGTAGAATTGTAAAGTGAAATAATATACAGGGTATTACCTTTAAAAAAACTAATGACAAAGCCATAGCTCTTGAATGAGACACCCTGTATACAAAATTTTTATTGCGAAAATTGCCCAAATAAAAATACTAATCGACCTGTCCGAGGATTTTAACATGAAATAGAAACCTAATTTTTTAATGAATTTGTTCCTTTCATCATGAAAGCACTGTATATATATATACAATTTTTCGAGGACCATTTAAAACACTATAAATTTACAGTTTTTCTACTTCTCTTGGTACAACAAAATACTGACTTATAGATACTACACTTTGATTGATAAATAATTCATTCTCAACTGATTAATTCGTATGGTAATCATTTATTGATCAATTTATAAATAACGATATTATGCCATCGCAGTGTATCTGCTGAAGTTGTTCGTTAAACATCGACCTTAAAATTATAATATCGTCCACCCCTAGCTGTCACTTGCAGTTTCTTCGTAATTGTCTACTACATTAAAGTGCACTGACACTCGACTGCTTGCTTGTACACTCATCTGCAATACAGACAGGGATATTTGATAGCTGATTGAATTGAAAAAAAATTATTCCTATTATTATAGGGAATATTGAGATTGGGACATATAGAGTTGAATTATACCTAGGGTTGCCATCCGTCCGGGTTTCCCCGGATTTGTCCTAGTTTAGGGGGCGTCCGGGGTTCGTCCGGACGGAGCCTTCAAAATATGTCCGGGTAAAACCCGGACAAATTTTGTGTCCGGGGAATCCCGATTGATTTTAAGATGAGCAATATATTAAAACAAATCATAGTCAAAAATTAATTTATAATCGTAAGCCGTATACAAGCTAAATCCAGAGAGAAACTTGCTAAATACACATACCGTTTCTCCTCTGACCAAAATAAAGTATAATTTTAAAGATTTGAGTTGCTTCCTCTTTTAAAAATTCCTTTTAGAGAAGAAAGACACTGTGGCAGAAATTGGCAAGTCTGAAAAATATCAAGTTAAGTTAGTAAGAAGAACTTGACCTCGTTAAAATTAAAACTTGTTGCTTACTTTTAATTTATAGTTAATAAATAATTTAGGCTTTTGGTTACCTAACCTTATCTAGCCGAATTTGATTACCTATCCTAAAATTTGTTGTTACAATATAGAATGTAGTCTATTTGATCTATTTGATCTACCAAAAGTTATCATTATAAGTTGTTTTTTATTTGATGATACCAAAAAAAAAGTTTCTGATTATTTCCACATTATTTCAAAAAGAGAAAACTGTAAACTGTGTTATATTAGTAGAAACCTTATTTGTTTTTGTTGTTTGTTTATATCGCAAACAAGCGGTTTGAAGTTTGAATTAATGAAAAATTAAAATATAAACGATTTTTTATTTTATTCGAAAAAAATATATTTTACGGGGTGTCCGGGAAAGAAACTAAATTCCACCTAAATGTCCGGGGTTTTTAAATTTTTTGTCCGGCGTCAGCAATTTAGGTGATGGCAACCCTAATTATACCTATCCAACGAGATAGTTTCATGTTTTGTTGATACAATAAAACAAAGATGGGGCGAGATAATTGAATGGAAATAAATTTGGCGATAAACAAAGGTTTGTTCAAGACGGATGGTTGAATTCATTTCATTCGCGATCATTTTCGAATTGATGATTCTTTATCATCAAATCATGAAAAATATACAATTTGATCATGGTCAATTCAATATACATGAAATGAACATGGAAAATTCTTCAATAATTTTAAAAAACAACTTTCCAAGGGAGTTGGTTATATATATATTCCCCGAAGAGAATTCTACATTCACAATCCAACGGTGAATTATAGAAAACGTCAAGTCACCCCGACTAAAAATCTGCATACAGATGTTTCGATATTATTAGATCTCATCAGAGCAGCTTATTTGACTGAAGTAACAAATTTCCAATTGTTCCCCAATACAAATCGTGACTGAGCTACTATCTGGATAACAATCAAGAACGCCCTCCAGAAAGGATATTGGAAACCAACAATTCACCACTTAGATCGAAAATGTAGAATCCCGTCGGGAGAATACATAACTTCCAGACAATTCTTGAAATCACTGTTGGATTCTGAATGTAGAATTCTCGTCGGCGAATACATATAACCAGCTCGTTTGGCAAGATGTTTGATAATCTTTTAATTATTGAAGAATTTTCCTCGTTTACTTTATGTAGTACGATGAATCTTTACTTGATATCAACATAATTAACGAGGCCTAAGTGAAGAATATCGTTTGTATGCAGAGAACGTGGGCCCAAGTCCCACCTTGCCCCCCATATACCGTGAACACATCAAAATTATTCATCTTTTCACAATTAAAAAGATAACACAAAAACTAATTTTCGATTCTGAAACATAAAAATTTATTATTGTGAATGATTGATTTGAACTACGACATCAAAATCTGCTTTCCTTATGATACATATATTGAAATTAATCAATATCATTCTTGAAAAATGATATCAATAATTTTATTCAAAACATTATAAGGAAATAAAAAACTAACTTTTCACAGGTTGAAATGTAAAAACTATTGAGTAAACGCGTTTCGTCATTACAACAATCTATTTATACGAAAATTTGAGCATAACAGAGGGGTTCTTAGAGAAACTAAATAACAATAAGCAATTCATTCAGAGTTATTGGTAGGTACATTGAACATATTGAGGAGAGGAACCTTCTCCTTACTTCAATCTGGTCGTTAACTAGGTTTCCAGAATTTTTACCCCGAGGCGAAGCTAAAAGGGTTATAGTCTCACGACAAAAAGTTGGGATCTAGTCCGATTTTAAAAATTCCAACGGATATCGATAAAACACATATGATTTCATAAGGAAATTTTTTTCCCTACGAAGAATAAAAAAATATAGCGTTTTTTAGATAGGAATTACGACATGACATGTGCCGAGAGGTTTTATCATTCCTAGTGCTACGCAGTAGGATATCTGGATTTTTATATTTATGATAAGATATGATTTTCTTGAATAAGAAAATCATACCTTTAATCACAATTATAAAATATTACAGTTAGAAAATAGTCTCCACAAAACTTACTGTTGGGAATCCCTATACATCAATAAATATAAAAATTCCGGAAACCTAGTTAACGACCAGATTGAAGTAAATCCTTCTCCTCTCCTCAATCTGTTCAATGTACCTACCAATAACTCTGAATGAATTGCTTATTGTTATTTAGTTTCTCTAGGAACCCCTCTGTTATGTTCAATTTTTCGTATAAATAGATTGTTTTGTAATACCATAATTTAGTACGAGATGAAGTCAATGTTGTTATGAAACGCGTTTACTCAATAGATTTTCATTTCAACCTGTGAAAAGTTAGTTTTTTATTTCTTTATAAAGTTATGAATATGAATTTTCACCAACTAAATTCCAATTCAATTCAATTTTATTCAAATACATCTACTCAAACATTAGAGAACTGAAAAAAAAAATTTTACATGTATTTGTCGGTACTTTCAGACGGTTAACTTTAAATCGCACAGTTAGTACTGTTTGTACGGAAGGAAAATTTTCAACCGAACGGCAACGCCGACGATAAATCGCAAAAAATCCAGTCACCGGAGCAAAAGGACCCAAAGGCGAGGGAGGAGAGAGGAGAAATGAGAATTAACTGAGGTCCACGTCTCGAAACTGGATATACACAGCGGCCTTTCACATTCCACAACGGCAAACTATAACGGAATTTCGGTCAGATATTTCATTTTCACAGCTTGCCATAGACTTGGACGACGTCCCCGTGGGCACGGATTTGACGTGGTTATCTCTCGTCAACGGGTTAAGTTTGCAATAACGAGTACGCAAAACACTCGATAGCGATGAATTATATTACATTCTGAATAGAATTGTTACTGAAATATAAATTTTACATTTCGAGTTCAAATTGCCAAAAGGGTTTTCTTTCCAGAGTTTCTGGTAAAGAAAAAATTTTTAAATCCTTAATGCTGACAATTTGGTTAGGCCTATTTTTGTCAACATTTCAAGATTTGGTGCGAAGATATTGGAAGTTATCAATTTCGGTATCATTGCAGATAATCGAAGAATGAAGTGTTATGTACATTGTTAAATTGAGACATTTCGTAAAAAAAACTTTTAAAAGCATATATTACTCAAAATAATGTAAATAGTAAAACTCTTTATAAATAATTTCTAAATTATGACATACATATAATATTCCACTACATCCTGAAGAATTGGTGACCATGCAGGATATGGCCTCCAAAATTCAAGATACAAATTATGATTGGGCCACGAATCCCCTGAAAGGTTGAAACGCCGGGTTACCGTTGAATATAGGAGCTCTTTTAAGGTTTTCCGAAATCGAAGGAATAAATCTGCCTTTTAAAAACGCCAATTTGTGACGTATCAACCTAGATTCTCGGTTTATGCAGATGTTATATATATACCACAAATAATGTACGTCGTGAAACTGTTTATAAATAATTTCCAAATTATGACATACATATAATAATAATAATAATAATAATAATAAGTTTATTTGCCCTCAGTGTATAATATATAACATAAGAATTTTCATACAATTTTCATTCAAAATAAATTTACACTTTCGAGTCCAAATAAAAACCTCAAATGTACAATGTACACCCATAAAGCCTTTGGCTGTCTATGGGAAAATATTTAGTCTATACTTAATACTACCGCCTATATTATATAATTCACAAAAATAAAGGTAT
Organism: Cynegetis impunctata; assembly: GCA_030704885.1. Taxonomy (NCBI): domain Eukaryota; kingdom Metazoa; phylum Arthropoda; class Insecta; order Coleoptera; family Coccinellidae; genus Cynegetis; species Cynegetis impunctata. Next base: position 599,238 of record JARQZK010000010.1, on the reverse strand, counting down.
CCGCGAACTAGCGCAAATCACAGCAAAAAAACAATATCACTACAATACTTTAAGAGGAAAAGAGCTCTTCCACTGGACTAGCACCTTCGCCCAAAAGGAATATATTAATTCTCCGTTTAAAGCAACAAAATGAAGGAGAATTCAATATTGTTGCCGGCAGAAGATTCAAAAATCTCGGCCCTAAATATGCTAGGCACTTGAGACCGATACTCTTTTTTGATGAAATAGTCTTTATTTTAGAGGCCCCAACGCCTCTCGTGTAATATCCGTGGCAAAGCACTTGATTTTTAATGAATTCCCTATCCCTATAATAATATGAAACTGCTCTCTTGAAGTATAATTTCCTCAGATCTAATACGTGAGCTTCCCTGAACAAAAGCTCCGAAGGATAAGTGCGTTCTCTCTTCAGTAATATTTTTAGAACTGTCTTTTGTAGAATTAATAACTGTTTTATATAACAGTCCGATGCTCCACCCCATCCCAGTATACCGTATGATAATCTCGATTCTATTAGACCGAAGTAAAACATACGCAACTGGGGTAATTCCAGAACTGAACTGAGACATCTACATCTTCCCAGAATAGAACGCAGAGTTCCTACAAGGGACGTGATATGGTGATCCCATCTAAGGTGACAATCCACAGTTATACCCAAATACTTGACTTTGTGTGTCTGTTTGAGTTTTATATTGTTTCCTTGGTTATTAATGTTTATTGTATCATAATTAGGAAGGTGATTGACATAGCTAGACATAGGTAGATAGTACGTCTTTTCAAAATTTATTGTCAATAGCTTGTGATAAAACCAATTAAAGACAATAGGTAAGTCTAGTTCAATTTTATTCTTCAAGTCAATCCAGCTTTTTGCTTGATAAAAAATGACAGTGTCATCCGCATAGCTTATTATCTCTCCTGTTGTATGGAGATTAAGTAAGTTATTGATATACATAATAAACAGCACTGGTCCAAGTATGGTACCCTGAGGCACTCCGCAGTTTACCTGCCTGGTTGAGCTTAAATATTCATCAATTTTTACACATTGCGTTCTTTTACTTAGGTAAGATGCATAAAGTGCTTGCGGGACTCCTCTGATACCATGTCCTGCAAGGTCTCCAACAGCTGCGAATGATCCACAGTATCGAACGCCTTAGCAAGATCAAGAAAAATTGCTATTGCAGGGCAACTTTTATCTAAGGCCTCATACATTCTGGAGACTATATCAACTATCGCATCATTTGCTGATCTATTTTTCCTGAAACCATACTGTCTACTGGATATAACTTGATTTGCTTCCAAAAACGAGTCTAATCGGGACTTCAATATTTTTTCGAAAATTTTTGTGAAATTAGTGATAAGGGAGATTGGCCTATAATTGGACAGCACACTCTCTCCTTTTTTGTGTACTGGTTGTATGACTGCCATTTTGAACTCATCAGGACATATTCCCTGTTCCATTATTTTATTTATAATGTGGCTCAAAGGTTTTGCAATTTCCTTTGATATAAACTTCAAGGTCTCAGAGGAAATGTTATCTATGCCCGGACTTTTACCAGTCTTCAAGCTATGAATGATGCCAATTACTTCTATAGAGTTTGTAGGATATAAATTACTTGCGTTGCTGTTTACACGCCTTACATCAGGTGGAGGTGTTTTGGGAGTTTTAATTTGTTTAGATAGGTTCATTGCCACATCAGAAAAGTAACTGTTAAAACTTTCAGCTATATTGACATTATCATGAACGACCATTCCATTCTCTAGAGTAACTTCTTTAATAACCTTACTTTTTATCTTAGAATTTGTGATTTTATTTATAGCTTTCCATAGGTTTTTAGAATTGTTTTTATTTTGTATAATTAAATTTTTATAGTAATCAGTTTTAGCATTTTTTATCATTTTTTGTAACAAGTTCCTATGATTTATAAATTGTTGTTTCAGAGCTGTGTTATTTTTATTCCTCTGGTATATTCCATAAAGTTTATCTCTAATATTAATGGATTTCATAATACCTTGAGTTATCCACTCTTTTCTTTTTACGTATCTATTCTTCAATTTGATGACTTTAGTGTTCTCAGAAATAACATCCGCAACGATACCTAAGAATAGAGTTGTTGATCGCTGTGCATCGTCTGTGTTGTAAACCATGTTCCAATTGTAAGAATCTAGATTTCTTTTTATTGAAGGGTGATCAATTTTTTTATAACCAAGATTTATATCCGGGTTAATTTTGAGTATGTTATTCATTCTGGAATGTTAGATTCCACTACATCCTGAAGAATTGGTGACCATGCAGGATATGGCCTCCAAAATTCAAGATACAAATTATGATTGGGCCACGAATCCCCTGAAAGGTTGAAACGCCGGGTTACCGTTGAATATAGGAGCTCTTTTAAGGTTTTCCGAAATCGACCGAATAAATCTGCCTTTTAAAAACGCCAATTTGTGACGTATCAACCTAGATTCTCGGTTTATGCAGGTGTTATATATACCACAAATAATCTGTCGTGAAACTAATTATAAATAATTTCCAAATCATGTCATACATATAATATTCCTCTAAATCCTGGAGAATTGGTGACCATGTTGGATATGGTTTCTAAGATTCAAGATACAATTTATGATGGGAAATTGGGCCACGAATCCCCTGAAAGGCTGAAACGCCGGGTTACCGTTGAATATAGGAGCTCTTTTAAGCTTTTCCGAAATCGACCGATTAAATCCGCCTTTTAAAAACGCCAATTTGTGACGTATCAACCTTGATTCGCGGTTTATGCAGGTGTTATATATACCTCATCGTTTCGCTCCCATATGCCTAATTCCCGTAATTTATCGATCGTTAGTCAGACGGAATCGGATTTATGTTATCATCCGTTTGTGTTTTTATATAGAACATCCCAAATATCTGAGCGGGCGTCGGATTCAAATTTAGAACCGGGAAATCATCGGCCGCGTTTACATTGTTGCGTTGTCGGCCGGTGCCAGATTTGGATATCCCCGTTCTCGATTTAACATTTCTTAAGTCTTTTTTTTAGACGGTCAACAGTGGCGCGTACCGTTTCGAATTTCACAATATTATTGGCGGAAGTTGCGGTAGGGAAAAGATCGCGCGTAACAAATAAACACGGCTAATTCGACGCCGACGCCGAAAAGAAAAAAAACAAAGGAATTTCACTTTCAAATTTGATTAACGTATATAAAAGCTTTCCTTCGGAAGTTGTTTTTGTTGACGAAATATCGCTTCTTGTGTGTGAATCATAAGGTTTGTGCGGTATCTATAGTAACACTTATACTTAATTTCGGGGGCAGCATACAATAAAATGCATAAAATAAAATGTAAACAATAAGAATGTATTGTAAGTTTTTAGCTCTCTAAACCTAGACTACCACCTAAACAAAAAGTATTTCATTTTGTATATCTGTGTGTACTTTCTTTTCAGTCAGTTCAATCAATTTAATAATAGTAACTCTTAGATATGCTCGAGCCCCCCAAAGTGGGGCCCATACAACCTCCAAAATACCTACAACGTGGAACTTCCAATATGTTGGTCATAATTTCCACATATTTTGCCGAACCCATGCACCTCCCCTTCACTCCCTTCCCCGCAGTTCAGAGACGCGAAAATGTACCGGAAAGATCGGAAAGATATATATATATATATATATATATATATATATATATATATATATATATATATATATATATATATATATATATATATATATATATATGTATAATAAATACTACAATTACAATTCTACAGTATATGAACATTGTTCAACAGTGTCAATAACACAATAATTAATAATCAAGAAAACATTTTTTTTATATAGTGGCATAACTATAAACTTGTTCACGTCAATCAGTATTTCACAGAGAATTTACTCAAAGAAAAACTGGACGCGAGGCATTATTTTCTGTCCATTTCAATAGCTTCGTCCAGCGTTATCTGAAATGGAAATCGAGAATCCGATAATTTTTCTTCGACAATCAAACTCTGTCAATATTGACTGCTAATATATTCACTGGATTCGTGTAACATTTTAACGCGTGTTATTACTCTTCCCAATAGATCGGCATTCGACGAAACGTGGACCTTCTAAATAATTTGAATATCAAGATCATAAAAATGTTTAAATTGATCGGTGGGTGTCATCCTATGGAATTTATGAGTCAGCCTTTTACGAACGGCAGCGACGATTTCGTGAACATCCTATTCTAACCTAACTAGCTCAATTCAGTCAAGCCCATTCGTGAATGGAGAACGCTACGTCTGGCTGTGTACGATGTGCAAATAGTAACGATAAAGGCGATTATTCCGTTTGTCGATAACTATCGCCATTCATTCTCAGAAACACGCATGAAAATAACGCATCGACTGAATTTACAAATACGCTATAACTACTGAAACTACATCGATTTTTCAACTCGAACATATACCTACAATTACTTACTTTCCAATGAGGAAAGGCTGAACACGATCTACAGTTTCAAAACTTTTGAAGTACCTGAAACCTAAAATAACTACGAAAAATCGGTCAAGTGCGAGTCGGACTTGCGCACGAAGGGTTCCGTACCATTGACTATGCCCCCCTTAAATATTTATTGAATTTTAATTTTAGTATTTTGTGGATATTGTAAGTGCCTATCTGTTACCTTTTATTGATATCAAGCAGAAATAGGCAAAAAGGGCGTTTTTTGTATGGAAGCCCCCTTAAATATTAATTTTATTTTAATTTAATTATTTATTGTTAAAGTAAAAATACAACTATTTTGTGAATTTTTCTAGTGCTTACCTGTTGCCATTATTGATATCGGGCAAAAAAGTTGCGTTCGTTGTATGGGAGCCCCCCTTGAATATTTATTTTATTTTGTTTTAAGTATTTGTTGTTATAGCGGCAACAGAAATACATAATTCAATTGAAAAAACATCGCTGCTTGGGAACGGTCAATGAGTTCAATATTTCGTCTATAAACTCAGACTTCTTCAGCGCAAGTACAATGATCTTGCCCCATTTGTGCGATGGTTGAAGCCACAGACCTTCAATTAGGTTGTTTTTGGTTTGGGACAACTTAATTGAGGTTATCCCACTTTTCCGATGTACCACAGAGCCCTGCTATTGTATTTCTGTATCCTGTTTAACTTGTCTTCATCATAGCATCGTAAGTTTTTTACTTATTGTTTTAGAATATATTTTAATAAATTAATATCATTTTAGTTGCCCCTGAAGAAATCTGAATTTATTGACGAAATATTTAAATCGGATGAATTGTGACCCACAAATAACCAAAGTATATATACATATATATATATATATATATATATATATATATATATATATATATATATATATATATATATATATATAAATTTATATAAAGTACGAAAATGAAAGTAAAATGCAAGAATTCTGAAAATAGAACTGATTCCAAATCTATATCGGAATTATTTTCATCGTTTTGCTGTTGTTATTGGTGTAATAGTTGTGTGGTGTTGTGTTAAAGTGATAAGTTTCGATTCTGGAGAAGAGATTATGATTCGTACTTATTATGCGCCATACATTCTTATTAACAAAAAATTAAGTCCATATAAAAATCAATTTGGGGTTCTATTGTTCGTGGCTCTGATAACAATCGTATTCTTGGGTATTTCGTACGTCCTCGAAAATTCAATTAATTGGCTCCCCTCCGTTTGTCAATTGATATCAGAGTTCACAAAGCCGAATATTGAATAGAGGTCGGTCGTTTGAGAGGGTTATTTACCCTTTCTTTCGCCGAAACGGATATGCCACAGCTATTGTTGATATGTATTATAAGTTTGCTTGACTTCTGCAGAGTCGCATGAAACAATGTAATGTTCAAATAAGAAGCACTTTTTTTCGATGAACCCTCGTACAATAAGCCTAGTTAAATCCATCAATAACTTCCGAAATTTATCATGTGAATCCCTGTGCGTAATTTTCGAGTGAAGCCAATTTCTCGTGCTAATCCAGAGTGGTATAATAAAAAAGTTTGAAAAAAAAGCGATCAGTCTAGCTCAGCTTGAGCGTCGAACCGTTTCCACAACGCGTTTGGCGGGATACACACGGACGTCGATGTCTTGATACATCGACATCGTGCATCCAAAAACGTGCAACCTGATTGCGTACACACGTACGTACAAAACCATAGTTTTGTCCAAAGCCTCACCGTACCACTTCTCTCCGAGATAAAAACTTTATCATTTTATCTCCGAAACCCACCACGAAGACTATTGATTTTAGCGACAACTTTACTTTTTGTAGCATTTGGTTGAATGATTGGCAGCTTCTCTATCAATATTTTGTATGCTTATTTTTTTTCATTTCGGTCTAAATAAAGCTTTGATTTTGTCTACCTCAAGCAGGGTAGGTCCTTGTACAACTCCACAAATTCCCGTAGAAATTCCCGGGATATTGTTCTGCAGTCAGACATAATAATGAAACTATCTGCAAACATTTTTAGTGAATATTACACAAATTCATGAAATTTAACTCATTGTTTTAAATACCTACTGCAGTAAAAAATTATTTCATAAACTTATGCCGGTACTGCTTTAAAAACGCACACTCCACGGTGATTTGCCTACACACGTTGAGACTTGCATGCATTCGTTGGAATGCGCATCCAAAATTTCAAGCGATTTCGGAAATAATCATCCGGGTTGTGCATTCAAAAACGTGGTTTTTTGCATCCACATTAACGTTATTGGCGGGATACACAAGGAGTTCAATGAATTGATACATCGACGTGCATCCAAAAACGCGGAAGCAGATTGCGTACACACGTTCGAACAAAACCATAGTTTTGTTCGAAAAAGAATGTTTAGCTCTTGTGACAGTGGCGTGTACTTATGCTCTTGAAAAGAAAAATAGAAATAAAAACAAAGATTAACCGCAATCACTGCTTTGAGAATACGCAAACATCGGTGAATCGCCTCAACACGTTGAGAGATGCACGTGTTCATTTGAATGCGCATTCAAAAATTCAAGCGATTCAGAATGCATCAACTCATCCGGAGTGTGCATTCGTGGATATTTTTGCATATATTTAAACGTGGATATTTTTGCATCCACATTAACGTTATTGGTTGCACGTTCTTGGATGCACGTTGATGTGTTAAGATATCAACGTCCGTGTGTAGGGGCCTAAAGGTTGCACGTTTTTGGATGCACGTTGATGTATCAAGACATCGAAGCCCGTGTGTAGGGGCCTTTTGGCCACCCGACGCGTCCCCAACCGTCCCAAATTCCTCGTTGTCTCTTCTCATCAGCCTCGCGTTATTTTCGACAAATTAACAGTTCGAAATTAAGCGCGACCGTCTGAGACGCGCGAGTGCAGGGAAAACTCACCGCCGATTGGAATGTTCAACGAGTTTTCTGAACAGCGTCCGCTCGGTCGCGTCCAAAAATACCCGGGAGCGCGTGCTTTCCATGTTGAGGGAAATAGTCTACGCGAGGCCGCGGTCACTCTAATTCGAAATAGTAAAAATAGACAGCGCGTGAATTAGATAACGTGTCATCCACCTTACTCGAGGATGGTGACGTCGCCTATTTATAGAAACGAGTGAGCGTCTATAAGGGTCAGATTATTTGTCCCCTGAAGCTAAGCGACGATTGCGTTCGCAGAATCAAAACGTCAGCATTATCTATCACCTTACAACCAATCTACAACCGTTGGTACGTTGACACACCGGAGGCCAAAAATACTACGAAACACCAATTCGAATTTCTTCTTTAAATATGATTTCTGAGCGTACCACGAAGCTATCGGAATACAATAATGAGCTCAAATATTGCCTTTTTTGAAATGTGGAAGAAATGAATCTATTGTACAGGAGAAGTAATTGAGGCAACGTTTATAGTTATTTTCAATGAATACTTAAATTTTATACACTCGACGTGCAGACCCAGCTCTATTAGCTTTCGTTTTACATGAATAGAACATGGGAAATTGTTAACTGTAGGAGGTGGTTATATAAATAACGTTTATCTCTAAGAACTTTACGAAGAAGAACAACATAATTGCATATTATGATAGAATGACCTATTATTATGAAAACATTCACTTCACCAATAAATACAAAAATCGTTTCATAAAGTATATGGAATTTTCACCAAATAACTTCTACCTTCGTGGGGGTTCGAACCAATAATATTATTGGTATTGAAGGATACCAACTATAGGAAGCTCGTATATATAAGGGAATATTTCTTTTTAATTCTTGTATTCAGACGAGAGTTCAAAGAATGCTTATTGTTAGACTATTGCATACATCTACTTTCATTGAACAGACAGCACACCTGAAAATTGTAAACCATTCTATATAAGCACGTCAAATTATATACCTATAGACAAAATATGCTCTCAAATCAATTCAAGGTATGAAAGTACCTTAATATATCACACCAATTCAAGTTATGAAACCATATTTTTCATACCAATTCATGGTATCAATAATATTGTTCATACCAATTCATGGTTATGTATGAAAGTATATTTTTCATACCAATTCATGGTATCAATAATATTTTTATTCCAAATAATGGAATGTATGAAAGTTATTAAACATACCAATTAATGGTATGGGAAGATACTCGGGAAGATATGTTTTATGCCAATTCATGGAATGGAAGCATATTTTTCATAACAACTCATGGTACCAATTTATTCCTACCTGAGAGGTAAGTGGTATTAAAAGTTGATACAAATTTCCCAATCTAAGCAGGAGTCATTCTAGTTGAACATATGTCGAGTGACATCATTACGGAATATGCTAACAATTATGTACTCTCTTCAGAAAGCACTTTTCCAAAACAGTCGAAACTTAATCTATCTTATTGTGGCTTTGGTACCAACTGACCTATTTTTATTCCGAAATTTGAGAAGCATCTCGGAGGAGGCCAACGTGAAGATGAAGAAAAAAAGATAGGCTTTCGTTTCATCGTTAGGGAGAAATCTTTTTTGGTATCTCCCGTACCACGTGGAGTACGACGCTAGATTTCACAATTACCAACGACGGCATAAAAAAGGAGAGAATAAGAAGGGCCAACGGCGAAACACATGGGAAAACTCTAATGTGGATAACTGCTGTGTCACATCGATATAATTAAAGTTAACAACTGTGAATATCATATCAGCATAACAATCTATTGTGAAATATATTCATCAAAATGTGTTAATGGGACTATATTGTGTGATAAGTCGATATTCGATTTTGTGAACCTAAATTATCACTACGCGAGGATCTTGGAATTATTATACTTACTATAAGAAACGTTGTTAATTTAAATTCAATTACGACATAGAAAACAAAGAACTCTTTTTTTTGTTTAATCTTCTGATAAAAGTTGTAATATCAAATGGAAAACTCAAAGCTACTACTTGAGATTAGAATCTTCAAACTGATTTCATTCAATTTCCTATGCAAAAAAAAATAACTAGACTTTGGTGTGACAATGTACTCTGCTTGGGTAATACTGAAGAGCCATTATAAAGGCAACCCAGTGACCATTACAGATAAACAACAATTTAGGCCACAATTTGACTGTATCACTGCATACTAGCGGTGTAACACAGCTTCGAAAGGGCCAAAACGCTATGAAAAATATAAGTAGTATATTTTATTTTCCCCTTGTATATTATTTGTTGATTTTACCTTAGATACGGTTGCTATAAATATACTCATTATGCCCTAGGACGTTATGAGCGGGCATTATGGATCATAACGCCCGCTCATTGTACGAGGAGAAAAGAAGCAACTTTCATTGATTAAATACTTCATAATCCTTGTCGTATACGACTCTGGATTTCTCCGGCAATAAATTATTCGCAGCTTTGGCTGCATTTTCTATGATATTCTCGGGTAAATTCATTTTCATTTCCATTATTTCTATAAGACTACACAAAAAAGCAGCAATTACATTCACTAAATATGATGACAAAAATATTCACAAACGTCAAAATATTAACAAATGACATGCCTACTATGAGAAGGAAAATGGATATTATAGGAGCAATGAACCGATTTTAAAATCGATTTTTCATTATAATAAAATAATTTTTTCGAGAAAAATAAAATCTTGTATGCACCACGTGCGTTACTATATCCTAACGTCCATCGGGATCTATATAACGCACTTGGTACTATTAAATGATGTACTGACCTCTAATGACATTATCGGTTCGGTATGAAACCGAATAAGGTTTATCCGATGTACTTCTAAATATGGTTTGCAATACAGGCTGTTGCGTCTTAATTAGTTTATTGAATGAAAAATCTTATTACGAGGAATTTACAGAGATGTATTCAAATGGCCTCCACACAATTTTTTTCCTATGATCGACTCATTTATCTAGATGGAAATCATACATTCAGATTAAATATAGAAAAAAAAAAACACCCACTACGTTAAGAAAATGGTATCCTTAAATCTTCAAAAATAGCGATTTGTCGAGAGGGCACGGGAGGGGTCATAAATTCACCAGTGAACTACGGAACCTTCATTATTCCAAAGGGCGTCGTGATTCTTTTTTCAGGGTATAAAATCGCGTCATCGACATATGTATTACTGCTTCCCCGGTCGTTGCCAAATTCTTCGAAAATGAATTAATAAACAATCCCCCACTCCATCCTTAGCGGGCGGTTTCTCTTGGAACACTCGTTCCGAGGGATCGGGGTCGGTAGGGGTCGGCGTTGCGACGTCTAGCCGCCGAAGGACGCCTCGACGCATCGCGTCCTTTCCCTCTCCGGAGGTCGTTTGCCGCCCCCGGCAGGCGGCGGAGTTTGCATCGTTGCCAAACGGTGATGCACTTTAAATCAACGTAATAGGCTCGCGGATCTGCAATATACAGGGTGTTTCACGTGCAGAAAGGTTAAAAATCGACCTTGTTTGTGGATCACACACTGACACAATAATTGTGTCCAAAGGTCACGTGGACTATGAAATTGAACCAACAGAAAATCCTGATGATGTCAAGAATTGGCGAAGGAATATTTTCGACAAATCGGAAAATTAATTATTGCTGCAGTAAAAAATATAGTTCAACAATCAAGACTACAATATTATATTGAATCTAAAAAGATAAAAAACTATTCATTATTAAAATGAAAGGGAGAATTTAGTTTTTTACACTTTATTATACTATATTTTTTATCACATACTATTAAAAATTATATACTGCTATCATAATTTCGGTCAACTCTACTATCATCAGGCAGATTATTTCAGAATTCAATATAGAAAATGTAAGTCTATTATACAAGTAGGTACATAGGTATTATCACTACAGGAAGTACAGAAATACTGGTAGAGTTATTAGATATAATGGATTCTCAAGAAAATCATTACACTATTTATTAACAGTCTTGAAATACATTCCGGTTTGAATATATCAAATATAGGGAAATAAATCAAGTCAATCTAGCCGTTCAGCAAGACATAACCGTTTGTTATATGATTGAAATTGAATTTTTCACATATATCCATGTTCGATTGAGAATATATGTTTTTTAAATATCTTTCGCCAATTTAGGCCAAAGAAAATAACCCTACTTTTCGCTTTACATCAACCTCAAAATATATAGTTATTGCTAATTTTGGTAGGTAGGATACACGTTCACAGCTGGCATTACATCATAAACCTATTTCGTTTTCTAATTGACCAAAAAAAACATTGATTCTAATCAAAAGTTCCTTCGTTTCCGTAAATAACGTAAGACGTAGAAAATTTGGATAACCGTGACATTTCGTCTAAAAATTTAAATTTATTGTAAATCAAGATTTCCTGAAATCGAATGAAATTTTTCATATAATTATTGAGAAATATGGAAGTGAAGGAGATATACACTTAAGGAAGTCGTAATATGTATATTATATCGTTAATTATATGCGAAAATCGCCTTGTTTAGAGTAGCAAACAAAATATTATGCTAAGAAAAATTGAACCTTATACGCATAAATCAATCATTCTAGTATGTATATGTAAATCGTATATTTCGTAAGATTGTATTTTTTAACATAATTTCATCTCATTGATAGTGAACATGAAATATACAAATAAGGTATTCACCAAAATTCACTTCAGTTTTATATATATATATGTATATATATATATATATATATATATATATATATATATATATATATATATATATATATATATATACATAGAGAGGGTATAAGGTATGTTCCCCCCTCTAACTTTTTTTGAATTTAATTTGAGCAGACCAAATTTACAATTCATTCCTAATGAGCTCGAAAATATTCCAGCACGCTCGATTGCCTCAAAAATCTTAAATTCTAGTAGGGGTCAAGTGGGGCCTCAATCGAAAACTCATTTCAAAATGCAAACAACTGTGAAATTTGGGGACAAAAATTTCAAGATTTGTTCAAGTTATAACTGAATCAACCTCATTAGTAATAAGTACTTTTTCGCCAGTTCATGACAATAATCTGGTTCAACAGAGTGAAATGGATTCGTAATGTTGAAAATTTTGTGTTATACTTAAGTTGAACAAATCTTAATATTTTTGGCTCCAAACATCACAGAGTCGATTGAGCATGCTAAAAACATTTTTGAGCTCAAGAAGTTTTAATGAGTGCCACTTGAAAGTTGACTATCTTTTACGTATGAATTGTAAATTTGGTATTTTTAAATTAAATAGAAAAAATATGAAGGGGGGAAATACTTTATACCCTCTCTGTATATATATATATATATATATATATATATATATATATATATATATATATATATATATATATATATATATATATATATATATACTAGCTGATTCGGCAAACGTTGTTCTGCCATATAAATTATTTTTATCTATCTATTCATCTATCGGCCGATGTATATAAACCTATCTAACTATCTATCTATCTTTATATCTATCTATCTACATATCTATCTATCTATCTATCTACATATCTATCTATCTATCAATCTATCTGACCCGGCAAACGTTGTTCTGTCATATCAATTATGTTTATCTATCTATATTTCTATCTATTCATCTATCTGCCGATGTATATCTACCTCTCTAACTATCTATCTATCTTTCTAGATAGTTATCTATCTATATCATTATATCTATCTATCAATCTATCTGAGAAATTTATATATTAGATTTTAGATTTGCCATAAGCTCAGGGAAATTTCAATCGAAATAGAGTGGAAAAACATTTAGGAAAAAGACGATAATTATTGATCAGTTATCGAGCGGGATGAAAAATGATTAAATTACTAAAATGGCTATTAAAAAATAGGGGTTGGGGGTAAAAGGGTAAAAATTTAGGGTTGTATGTATTTTTTAATGCCACATTATAGAAAAATAAAAACAAAAAATTTTGTCAAAAAAATAGAAAAAAATGTTAAGGGTGAACAACCCTTATCACATAGGAGTATGAAAAATAGATAGTAGCCGATTCTCAGACCTACTGAATATGCATATAAAATTTGGTAAAAATCAGTAAAGCCGTTTCGGAGGAGTAAGGTAACTAACATTGTGACACGAGAATTTTATACATAAGATATATATATATATATATATATATATATATATATATATATATATATATATATATATATATATATATACATATATATATATATATATATATATATATACATACATATATATATATATATATATATATATATATATATATATATATATATATATATATATATATATACATATATATATATATATATATATATATATACATACATATATATATATATATATATATATATATATACATATATATATATATATATATATATATATATATATTTATATATATAAATATATATATATATATATATATATATATATATATATATATATATATATATATATATTGAAAATAGTGTATTACATAATAAGTGTGGTAACTAGGTTTTTAGCACACGCTAAGTGAAGTTTGAAAAACGAGCCGCAGGCGAGTCTTTTCATTCACTTAAGTGTGCTAAAAACCTCTACCATGCGAGTTATATATACTATTTCATCAACAACGGTTCGTTTTGATTAAATACAAATTATTTATAGTCTAAAATTTCCCAACTTGGTCACCAGCAATGTTATAAATTTTTTTATTGTTTTGAAAATTAGGGTGTCATAGCGACAAAAAAAAGCAACGCCACTTTGAAGTTGTCAGTCGAAATGTCAGTCGAAAATATGGAGATTTCACGGCTAGTTGAAGCTGCTACGGCGAACTTGCTACCACAGAAATCCGGAATTCGCTACGAAAAGGCCTATGATATGTTAATCGAGTGCTCCCATAAAAAAGTGGATAACATTAATGAAGATGTATTAATTGCCTATTTTGAAGATAAGTTCAAGGAAAAGAAGTCGCTTTGGTGCTATTATTCAAAGTTGTTAAGTTTTTAAGTTATGTTTGTGTGTTATGTTAAAATTGCCAATAATTATCATTTCGATAAAAATTCAACAAAAATTTGTTTAATAATTTTTTACCGCACTAGTGCGTTAAACTGATTTTTACCGCACTAGAGCATTAAAGTAATAGTTACCGCACTAATATGGGTGTGTAAAAACATAATTTACGCACGGTTGTAGATAAAATGTTATAACTGACCCGTGAGTGTCAACCTTTCCTGTAGTACGTTTTAAGGCCTAACTTTAATTCGCCTAGCGTCTGAAGTGTAACGTGTTGTGAGAAAACTCCTCCCAACAAGACAGTTTGTTTGAAATTTATTGCTTTCACAGTACTATGCATACGATTTTCAGAGAGTTGTAATAATTAATTTCGTCGTTTTTTCTCAGTGACCGCCGATTTAGCGTCCTAAATGTTACGGCATTTTCTCGATACGCTTCAGGCACTGGAACCTGAATTACCTTTCATAACGAAATGATTAAATGTCAATATGGGATGGGTAACGACTGAAATCGACTCCGAAAAAGGCAAATTGAAGGCGAACGATTAAGTAGCCGCTAATACGTCCGCGCGGGAGACGCTAATTCAACGGAGAGTAGTAGTAGTAGTCATCACCTTGCGAAATTGTTTTCTGATTGGAAAATTGGATCTTGATTGACTTGTCAAAATTTCACCGCTATATTTGGAGCGTCCGATGCGATAAACTGGTCGTTTTACGCCGCAAAAAAAACGGGTAAAACGCGTAAACGACTCCGCATTGCTAGTGGATCGATACTGTTATTTGATTGTACAAGTTCTGTTTCTTGGCTACTATTCTTGGGTGCTCGACCCAGGTAAGTAGTAGACCTGTTACATTTTCTGAGTGGACAATAATATTACGGCTTTTAACTTTTACAGAAGGTTCTCATTCAAAATTTGTTTTCTCTTCTTAGCTGTTTTCTTTTTCAACAACTCAAAAGTGCTCTAGATATAAATAGATGTGTATCTTTGTCTGCTTTAAATTGCGAATTCGTAGACACCCATGAAGCCATGGTGTAAGTTATACACCCCTCAACTCTTAACCGGTATCGTCGGGTCAGAATTGACCCGGAGCATCTTCATTCCATCACAGAACAGGCGCTTTTGCACTTATGTGGTTGTGGTTCCGTGACTTCTCATAAATATTTCATGCAAATAGATACATCAACGCCAGTTCCATTTGAGCATCGCAAAGGCCGAATTGTACGCGTTAGGGTCAGATTTGACCCGACGATACCAGTTGCGTGTGTGTTTTGAATTTATTTCATTATGGATTTTCTCCATTTCCGTTTGATCACAACTGTGACTTCATTAGATTGAATTAAATATAAAATCTGTAATGTAAACTTCAATGCATAGGTACAGCTTCAGGAACGAAAATCTTATATCTTTGAGGGAGCAATTCCTTTACACTCATATAATATATATTTGCGTATATCGGAAACGGTTCTCTATGTTTTTAATTTTGTGAGATGGCGCTATATGAAAGTATCCAAATATAGGATTTTTTTATTTTGTTAAGACCAGGAATTCGGTTCATTTTTCATTTGTACTTAATCGATATGTATACATTACAATCACAATGCCTAGAAAAACTTAGAAGAAAACGTTTAACCTCAATTTAATTTCGAACCTGAATATATTTCCGAAGAAACACGATTTTTCAACAAAACAAATCGGTTGCCCTTAAGTAATAAATTATCAAGAATAAAGTTGAAACTTTAAAATAAAACACGCTTGGCTTAAGTTTCACTATATAAAAATAATTGGATACTGCATTTAGCAGTAAAGGATAGTCGACAGACATGTTTCGAGTTATGAACTCATTATCAAGTATATAATAGGTATAGAGAGAAAATATCTTTGAAAACGCTAACCGGAAGTAAAATCCGGCAAGTGCGCTGATTCAAAATTATTATTCGACAATATTTAGCGCAACATGACAAGTTCTAGACGCTCCGAAAACGTTGTTAGGGCTAATTAACACGTCATATCCAAAACGTGGTGTCCAATTACACATACATATCGGACATGAAAAAAATTGATTCAACCGCGAATTCAACGGCTGGTAAAAAAACTGCAAAGGAAAAGGAAACGGAAGCGCGGATACTGTTACGTTTGTTCGCCATCTCGATTCTCGAAAATATGAGACACCAGAAACAGTCATCGAAAAAGAATTGCACATTTTAATGTTCGAAAGATGAAACACTGTTCGTAAGACATAACGACCATTATAACATAGCCTTGGGAAATACGGAACGGAATACTAAAATAGTCCGTTCCCAGGAGTTCGTGGTAAAACATTCAGAGGCGCGCGCAGGGTATTTCGTCGGGTTTGGCAAAACAATGGAAAACGTACGCTATAACGAATGAAAATCGTGTAAACAAAAACATAAAAATAAAAAATCAAGAGAGTTGAATAGAAAGATTTTCAAATCAACAGAAGTATAATCGATATATTTCAAATCAATAGATTTTGAATCAAAAACTGGTTTTATAGGAAAAAGCACATTTTTTAAGTGGTGAAAATATCTTACTCTTGTTATCTTTCGAAAAAAAAGAGATAATATATAAATTCCAGATATGATATATATATATATATATATATATATATATATATATATATATATATATATATATATATATATATATATATATATATATATATATATAGGTATCAGTAATTTTTGATGAAATGAATACCTATTTAATTAAAACAAAATATATACAAGTACTTAATAAACGTTCCTGAGTGAAAAAATATTTTTCTGCATGGCTGTTTTCTTTTTGTAGAAGCAACTTAGGGTGAAATTACAGAAAAACATCTGCATGATACGGATGTATTTAATCGTTCTCGACATTCATAGATGCCCATGAGTCTATGGTTCAAATTCTCATCCCTTTACATAGTTACACACATCTTGGTGTAATTGCTAGCTTCTTGATATTCCTAAAGGAGTGTACCATTCGACCAAAATTACCAATTCTAAACGTTTCGTTTGACCAAGATGTCTTCACGTCAGACTGTCAAACTCATGGGTAACTTATGAGAAACCTATAAAGCCAAGATTTCGAGTCTCTGAGATATGTCCTGACAAAATGCACAGTATTTTCATGAAAAGTGAGTTGTTGGACCCAAGTGAAATGCTCTCCCGCCCTACAACCAAGCGTGGTCGTAAAGAATGGTAGCCACACGGGACAAAAAGTGATCTTTGTGGTTTTTTCAAAAACAAAGAACTCCAAAGGTGAGCTAGAAGTGAAAAATTAACATTCCAAACGTTTTATTCCCACTCTGTTATCACCCTACTCATAATAATGTCATTGAGATTATAACATACTCTCTTGTATCTTATCACATTCGTGAATTCAAATATATCTTCAATTTATACCTACCCAAACTAAAGATACATAAATGAACAGCGGTCATGTGTATGAATAACGATAGCAGCTATATGTTAAGTGTAGTTCACCGGAAACTACGTATTTATCAGGGAACAGAACAGGCATACTGATTTTAATCAATCCGGGAAATATTGCAAAAATACAACTACTTTCGGAAGCTCCGGAAGTCGATAGCAAATTATTCTACTCAAATTTCGATGTATTCCAACGTTCGACTTCATAAAATTACTATATTTCCAGATATAGCATTTTTATATAAATCTATATTATTTCAACTTCGATATGACCGTCAAAAATTGTTGGATTCCGTCGCGTTTCGAAAATTTATCAGCAAATTAGGAAAGCGCGAAGGATTCTCTGAAGAATTTTAATATCGTTCCTATTACATAAAATTTTGATTAGTGAAAATAACATTTTTCTCACGAAATGATAGTTTTATATAATAAAATTTACAGTGAATTATTAAAATATAACTACTGAATATACCTTTTTTAAATTTGTTCAATACTCAAGTTGAATAACAGAAAAATGATAACTGTAAATAAGAAACAACATACTTAGTTTTTTAACACTATTTTTATGACATATAAATATATATATATATATATATATACATATATTTATATTTATATATATATATATATATATATATATATATATATATATATATGTATATATAAAATGTATAAAGGTATATGAGCCATCAAAAAAAATTCGGAAATTGTTGTCTAGAAGGTATAAAACGGATATTTTGTATTTAACTGTTGATTTTCGATACGATGCAATATATTTTCGGGGAAAAACGACCAACAACAGATGCAACTATAAATGCACAACGCACAGAACAATAAATAATTCTAAAGAATTGGAAAGAAATATAAAGCAGAAAAATATGTTAAATTGTAATAAAATACCAGGGATCGCCTTCCGAATAAAATTAATCTGACATACACTGTACTAATAATAGTCACGATATTAAAAATATATCATCCCTTTTATACGCACAAAATAATTGCACCCCTCTATTATGGAAATCCCTTACACGTGCAAGGAGCACACGAACTGCTGCATTTCTATACAAACTCAATTTCACAAATTCATGATATTTACATTTGGTTCATTTGTCAAGTCATGCAAAATTACAAACTTTGAAATGTCAACTTCGGTACAACCACCATTATTATGCAAACAAATATCCCTGGTATTTATTACATGCTACTATTGCAATGCGTCATCATTATTCATAATAATAATAATGTTCCTATCAATTTTTGTAAGTGCAATTTGTCAATTGAAAATCTCCCCCGGCCTCTCGTCTCAAATACGCCCACGGTATAATATAATGTAATCGTTAGTAAAGTTTACATATTGTAGTTTATTTACATTAATGTCTCGTTGGGTTTATTATTTATAGTTTAAAGATTGGACAATGTGTATACAGCAAGTTTTATGAATGGACATTCTGCTTCTAGCTGTATGCATATTGCGTGGCTAGAAAGCAACGCAAAGAATAATAATTTTTACTGGGTATTCCCCAGGTGTCCTTGCTTACGGAATTAACAAGTACCATACTTGACCGCGAATCGCACTGGGACCAAGAGGTTAACATTCCGCGAAAACAATTATGTATTGATCTTTCGAAGACGTGGATATTTGTTAAATTTTAAATATAACGCAATTAAATCATAAATAGAAGTGTGCTGTGCCTACCGCTAAAGATATTAGGAACCAACAAATCACTGTTTAGATCGAAAATGCAAGATGAAGAATTCCGCGACGAGAACAAATACTTCCTGTCAAGAAGATGTCTACTCTACTACAGTGACGTATGGGATTCCAGAGCACACTAACATAGCCTCCTCAGACCCCAGGTATCATATATGATACCTCAGGTTTATATTTCATTCTCGGCCTCCAGCTCCATTTAGCCGAATGTACTTGATGGTATCATATAGGATAACCTGCTAAATATGCGCCTCATTTTTTGATGCAATGTTGGTTGCGTACGGCGGCAAGAAAAGTCAGTCGATTGTTTATGTTTACAAGTGCACGTGCTAAGATGACGTCTCTACCGCGAAATAAAAGTAAGTAACTGTTTTTTTGGTGTTTTATTGATATATATTTGTTGAACGTGTACTACAGAACATATAGAAAATATGACTTCTGTTTTAAATATTACAAATAATCCGCAATGGGGGATTCGGTTAACGGATCATAGGTGATACCTTGGGTCTCACTGACTACAAAATTAAATTTCAATGTAAAAATCAGATTTTGGGGATTTTCACGAGAAACCGAATATAGTTTACTTTTTATTTGAAATATTATTTTTTTAGAGCTTTTGACTGAGTTGGAGCTCGAAGATCTTTCTTCCGACGATGAGGTGGATGAACCTTCTGAACAAAGTGAAGGAAATTCGTAACAAAGTGAATGTAAAGAAGAAGAGGCACCACCTCTGAAACAAAGGAAGGTACAACCTGTTCCATATAGAAGATTCAGGACCGTTTGTAACATCCACCTACCAGTATTTACGAAGCAAGAACAAAAAACAAGATCAAAATGTCGATTTCCAAAATGTGGTAAATTAACGTTTGCCAAATGTAACGCATGCAATATTTATCTTTGTTGTACCGTTGACAGAAATTGTTTCGCGCTTTTTCATCAATAAAATGTTTTTATAGATCTGTTGTTTTTGTATGCCTCTAGACCCAACGTATCATATAAGATACCTTATTTTTTTACAGAAAAAAAAAGAAATAAAATTTTTTTTCAACCATATGATGTTATTTGGACCCAGTCTTCAATAAAAAAGTAGGTTTGCTGAATAAATATATTTACCCTGAACCTTGGGTCTGAGGAGGATAGTATTTGAAAACTCTTTACATACTCACGAGAGCGCGCTCCGTAAATACTTATTGCGATATTCGTTATATTAAAACAACCAATTCATATAAAATATAGTTGTTAACAATGGCCAATTTCATATATCACATAAAGTGAACAGTCTTCAATTTTACATCTTTTTTTTTACCCCTAGGCGAAGCTAAGAGGTTATAGTATCGCGACAAAAATTTAGTAGCTGGTCCGATTTTAAAAATTCCAACGGATATTGTGATAGTGTACCTGAAAGATTGCATGTTAAAATAAGTAATAAAGAAGTTAAGAGAGTTGAAAGTTGTAAATATCTGGGTCGAATAGTAGACTATAGGTTGAGTTGGAATTTGCATGTTAACTATATATTAAACAAAACAAAATATTTGGTTTTTATATTTTTTAAGTTATCAAAAATAATGCAACATAAGACGTTAATGATAGTCTATTACGCTTTATTTAATAGTGCGCTCAACTATGGTATAATAGCTTGGGGTGGAGCTTATTCCACGCAAATCTCTTTGCTGCAAAGAAGGCAGAATAGAATTTTAAAAATAATCAACAAAAAAAACTTCATATATGAAAATCAACCTTGCACAATAGAACAACAATTTTCACTTGAATCTCTACTATATCATTATGTAACTTTATCAGAATTATGTTCAAAATCAACAAGTGCAACTAGAAATAAATCTATACAATTGCCAAAAAGAACATTAAAAATAAGTAAAAAAAGATCTTATATCAAAGCTTCTAGTCTTTAATACATTACCTAATGAACTAAAAAATATTGAAAATAAAATTAAAAGAAAAAAGCAGCTAAAAGAATATATTAGACGTAATAATATTTAATTGTGCATCAGGTGACGACTGTGATACAAACTAAAGAAGATTTTTAGAAAATATTTAAAGCCTAGTTTTTTAAGTTACTTAGAGTTAATTATATTAGTTTTTAGTTTAGTTTTAATTACCGGCCTCACGCACAGGTAACTTTGATTACCTCTGTGAGGATATACTATTTATATTAGTCTTTAAGCTATGTATTTTGTATATTTTTTTTATAAAAAACTTGTAATAAATACAATACAATACAATATCGATAAAACACATATGATTTCATAAGAAAAGTGTTTTCAAAAATTTTTCCCCAAAAGAAATAAAAATTTAGATTTTTTTGTCCATAGACATGTGGCGCTATCTATAAATCTTACTAAGAAAACGAATTTTTACAAAAATTTATCCGAGATAGACTTATCAGGCATTACGACATGCACATGCGCCGAGGGGTTTTATCATTCCTAGTGCTACGCAGTAGGTGTCCGGTCTACCAAATTTATGCTCTTGTACAGATGGTTTGTAAAAATCACAGCACTATTTCATTGATGCAGACATTGACCGTAATACAAAAAGATAGTATTTCATCATAGTATTCGTATATTGCCTTCATAACAAAAATTACTACACACAACACATATATACTAGAACTATATATTATATATATATATATATATAATATATATAATATAATATACATATATATATATATGCTATATATATATATATATATATATATATATATATATATTATATATATATATAACTATATATATATATATACACGCTTATGTGTATGTGAATAGAGCATTATGGAAATGCAATGAATATAATATAATCTCGATGATATTCATTAATAAGTCATTCACCAGGAATATGAACGAATGTTACAGAGGCATTTAGTAGCACTTGTTCTACCAGGACAATAAACATAGATATAACCCCAACAAATAACATAGATATTTTTCTCCACCAGTTGAAAACAAATTTAATCTATGACTTATTTTAAAGTATTCAAACTGAGGAAATTAAACTATTTATTATCTTCTTGTTTCTTAATTCATTTATAAATCATACTAAACAACTTTATATTCAAGTATATGATGTTTTGGAAAATAGGAATAAAAGTATGTATGTGAATATATAAAATATATATTGAATTTATCAAAAGTGTAACAAAATGAACATAAACATCCCAATATCGCACACGGTTTTCAATGACAAGCTTTTACACGATATGTCTGAGTAGCCTCTTTACATATATTTACCTATGTTATCTATATATCCCAATATGACATTTTTTCTTGATTGTTCAAGCAATAACAGCACTAATCGCTGAAGGAAAATGAGCCGTTAGAAAGTATGATTGGACGGTCATTCCATTAGGTGTTCTGTTTAAGAATACTTAATGGCCATTTTTTCTGTTGCAATACGTAAAGAAGCGTCAAAACTTTCGCTAATATATAAAGTTTTTCAATTAATGGAGCATTTTATTGCCTAAAGAATTCCAAGAATATATTACAAATATTCCATATCAAGAAAATTATCAAAAATATATTCATATTGTTATATAGTACATAAAATAATCTGAAGTAATCCATCTTAAACAGATGATTCTTTTCTAAACTACTAATCGTAAAGTTATCACAGAATTATCACACGCGTACATGTTTCAGGAAACGTTAAATATTAGTGGACATAGATACAACAAAAAAATAGTTATGATTACTTACTCAAGCATCAACTAAAAATAAAAAATTTTATATAGTAAGTAGGCCTTGTCTTCATAACCTTTTATCAGAGTATCCCAAGTGTCTTCCTTCGTTTGACTTTCCACACTCGACAACATAAGGTCTCCTTGAATCAAAAGCAGATTATTTTTGATGATCCCTCAACGCTTCAGTTAGCCATTAAAATCGATGAATGGTGCTGTCTCGCCTTCAATCCTCAGGATTGGATATAAAAAGCTGTCTGACTCAGTAGACGTCCTGGAAAAAAAAAATCCATTGTGACACGACATTTATTCGGAAGACTAAAACTTTTCAAGAACATATCGATAATTATTACTATGAAACTTTACCTCTGAAAAATCTCCTATAACTAGTTTGTCAAAACTCCAAGCTTTGAGAAAATCTTCTTATCTGTCAGTAACGGCCATTGTACGTACTCATCAAGCTCAAAACGAACATGAAGTTTTAAGTACAGCCTCCGAGTTATTAGATTAAGGTTGAGGAAAAGACGCGATGCTGATATGCCCCATGCGCGTATAATAGCAGTGCGTTGACCTGTTGAAAAATAAAGATCGTCTGTACAATTTTACGAATAGTGTTTTGTAGTAAACAGAATTCCATAATTTGACTGAAAACTGCACGCTGTACAATTTGTTTGTTAAATCTGCATGATTGCTCTGCAATGTTTATCCATCATAAAATGTGGAAAAAAGCAGAATGAACTTCTAAGGAAATCTGCAGCTCACATCCTGCAAGTATTACAGATGTTCAAATCGTTACTTATAGTTAGTTACGTTAAGCCAGAACTAGTTCCATAAAATCTTGCATATTCAGTTATTATTTAGCAGTTGAGATTCGTTATGTCAGCAGCAATGATCTGGTGGCATTTTAGCATAAATAATATGTTGAAAGTTATTGCTAGTCGAGTAGCTGAATGGCTATCGGTGCAGTAATCCCCCTAGCAAAATGAGACTTGAAGATTTGACAAACTGAATTGTGGCATATACCTAATACTTTCGCTGAATTCACAGCAGTTCCGCTATTTCAGCAATAATACCTCCAGCAAATAGAACTGTTAAATATTTTTTTTCCGTGTTTCCGCACTTTCGACACTCGCGAGGGAATCGAAACCTACAGGGTACTTCCCGTGAACTCAGAATCTTGAAATTTGGTACGAAGCAACGTCTTATAGCACAGATAAAGGAAAAATTACGAAAATCGTAAATGTTTAGTTACATCATATAATAAAAAAATTTGTTGTATGGAACCCTCGGTATGTGACTCCGACTCGCACTTGGCTGATTTTTTTCTACTCATTAGAGTATTCTGATAGTATCCTAACTAAAACTTCTCGCAATATCTGAAGGCCCAACGCAGTACTATCCAGTGATCGAATGGTTCGCAATTTACCTTCAGTTTCATCGATTCATAGAACAAAATATGTAATGAATTCAACGCGTAATACAATGTAAGGAAGACAATAACTACAAATTAGCAACGACCCAAATTGAACAATGGGACATTTAAGAGATGTTCGTCATATATTTATAAACATGAATCAGATATAAAAATATCAGAATCGCTAAATTAACATTGAGAAAAGTTGAAAAATATCACCTATTGTTCCACGACGTACAAATTGGATAAGTTCAAAATATGGTACAAACTGGAATTAAATTTTCTACGTCCTACTGAATTTTGAGCATGTTGAAGCTTCATACCTACTTATTGATATTCTTCATTTCTTATGTAGGAGGGTCTAACTAAATTATCATTATTTTATTCAACTAGGTTCGGGTTGAAAAAAAAAGAAGACAACAATTTATTATTTTGAATTATTGGATTAAAAAAAGTTCCGACTGATCCAGTCGGATCCATATTTTGACCATTATTCATAATAATGGTGGAAATATGGATTTTATAGGTTCTTACATAAAGTGGACAAGGAAAATTCTATAATATTTATTATCAAACAACTTTCCAAGGGAGCTATTTATATGTATTCCATATTTCTATAATTCACTGTTGGATTGTGAATGTAGAATTTTCGTTTCGTTGCATATAACCAGTTCCCTTGGAAAGTTTTTCGATAATTTGCCAAATTATTGAAGAATTTACCTTGTTCCCTTTATGTAGAATATAAAATTGAACATGGCCAACTTGATCTAATTTGCTGATAATAATACCTTCTCATTTTTTGGTACTTATTGATATTTTTTTTCGTAAATTGAAATGAATTTCATTCTTCGAAATAAATGATTAAAATTATTAAATAATAACATGAAGGAAAAAATATGAGAACTGAAGGGGGAGAACACCACTTACAAGGTTTTTCTTCGGGAAATTATATATCCCTACGAACGATTTTGACTAGCCTCAAATATTTTGAGAAATATTGTTCGAATATAAAAAATTGAAATTATTGACGACAGTATAAAACATCAAGAGCAAGGCTAACCTTCGACAAAAAATTATATATCCCCAAGAAGGATTTTTATTTTAGGTTTAGGAAATCCTTATTCAACTCAGCAAGTATTGAAATTATTAAAGAAAAAAAAGAACGAATAAAACATAAAGACGAGATAAAAAAACACATCACGCAAGTCTGTTCCAGCAAAAAATCATATATCCCTGAAAAATTTAAGGCAATTGTAATTCAACGTTGAAATTATTCCTCCGGCAAAAAAAAAGATACTGAAAATAACGAATTCGAACGAACCAGGCGAAAAACACGAAATAACTAATAATTTTACCAGTCGCTCGAAACGATTATATTTCAATCTTTTTTTTCCGGCAGTGAATAACTTGTATTAATAAAATAGAATGCTTTCGTGACCAATTTGCAACGTTCAAATGGCGAATAGTATAACTTGACATTGGTTATTCGCGCTTTTTACGACACAATAAGGAATAACTAAAGGCCACGACGTGAAATTATCCGACTCGCGAATTTAAGTAGTCAATGAAATGCATTTTGGCGCCATTAAAACTGCAGAAATAATAATGAAACACACGTGTGTGGATCGCATTATTCGGCAATGAACTTGACTCGTAATAATTCTATTATTCTCGTTTGAAACGTTTCAAAGCAGAAACTCACCGTTTATAAATAATTGCTTTTTCTTTTCAAATTATTAACACGATTTTTTGTTTACATACCTAATTTTTCGAAGCGAAAGCGAGTTATGATCGCTACGTTTAGTTATAATTACGAAATATTCAAATTAACAGGAAGTATTTTTGAAAAATAATAGCAAGATTAATGAACTACACGTCATCGACTAAAAATATCCAAAATTTAGTGCAAAAAATTATTCAAAAACAAATCATGAAAAGTATACAAGTTGTATATGTACAAAAAAGAATTAGATGTAAAAAAACGTAAAACTAGATTGCTTTGCTTACTGGTTTTGCAGGTGTCAAGGGAACACAAATTTGACAATTCAACAAAATAATTGTCAGAAACATTTAAAGTCACTTATCTACGCATTATAGGACTGTGCGTTTTTGGTGAGTACCCGAGTATTAAGCAATGGCTTGTATTAAAATATATCAAATTTTTCCCCGAGTATTAAGAAATGACTTTTTTTTTTATCTCGAGGGACCTACAGTTTAACGCCGGTTCCGAACGGCCAATGGGCTTGTAAACGAAGTACAAGAAATGACTTGTATTAAAATATATAAAATTTACACATTACATTATGTCGGATTCGGAGCCCAACTTTACGCCACCCGACGTTCTTGAAATTGCCGTGAGCGTTCAAAAAAGTGTAGGTACTTTTTTGTACGCTCACGCCGGACGAAAAAGTAAAAACAAAAGGAGGTCTGTGAAATCAAACTTCAACATTAAGAACTCAGGTTAAAATAGTCGTAATTTTTTGACGTTTGCGGAAAAAATTATTTGTAATAGATACTTTTATTCAGTCATGTATGATAAACGATTTATGAAGGCTAACTCCGATGATATACCTGATGTTTTTTTTTTTTTTTTTTTTTTAAAGAGGTGGGACGTGCGCCCTCTCACACGCGCCCGACCTCCGTACAATTTTGGCTTCGCCAACTTAGACATTTAGCCATCAATTAACTGAATGAGGGGAACCACTTAAATCCGGACGCATACAAACACCCAGGAACACGGTGGGAATCGAACCCACCAACTCCGTCAACGAAGACGGCATAGCGTTACCTATACCGCTCAGCCACGGAGCCTCCGTCATACCTGATGTATAACATCTTGTGGAATAATTAAAATCATTTTTTGGGGAGTTGTTTTTGTAGTATTCGTACATAATGGTACGAAGCAAGCACAATAACTTTTCAGGTTTGATATTTTAGATACATTTCCTAATATATTGACGATAACAACAAGATTTAATCGATTAGAAGCCAGAACACTGTATCAGCTGTGTGCTACGATGAGTAGAAATTAACATTGTGATGTCACACGCGTTTTTGTTTACTGAATTAAAAAATTTTTTTTTAAATTAATATAACTTTTTAATTAGAGCGAGAACAAAAAAACTGAGAACAGTTTTACTATAAAATATAAAATATAATTTTTAATTCTTCACAAAAAAATTTTTTCAATAACTCAATTGACAGTCAAATTAGGGTGTCATTTTTCCAATATTCCTGAAGCATCAACTCATGCAGGAAGAAATGGAATCAGCATAATCTCACTTTTTTCATTGTTGTATAAGAATTCGTCTATTATTTAATTGTACTTCTAATTACGGCAGTCTCTTATCATACGGGAATTCCCGAGAAGTAATAATCTGTTAGTCATAATGCAGTCATTGCATTAGGAAAATATATAAATAGACGAAAATATGACATGGATTCCCACAAAGATTGTGTTATCACTATTAATAAAATTTTTGAGGAGAAAAAATATATATTTGACTAGTACATTTGCATTTTAACACATCGTAATGTAGGTAATTGACTTTTCTCTAGGAACAGTAACCGATGTTACAAATAAAATGAAGTAAAACCAAATAGATAATTAATGAAAATTCAAAGAAATAAAACAATAAAAATTTACTAAGTTCATTGTTAAGATCTAGAACTTTTAAATACAGCTGAAAATTAATGAAAATAGAGAAAGAGAGCGTTTACATGTCACCCTCTAGTGATGCTTAATATTTCAAAAAGATATAATATAAACTTGATTTCCATGCAATCGATATCAATAAATTTTTCAATTTTCACTACAATGGAGTAACTGTTAAACTAATTCAAATTACATGTAACTCAATTACCACTCTTCAAAGTGTTAAAATATAGTTCGCTTCAATGCAAAAGGTAATTTTCAAGAAATTCAAGTTCAAAATGGAATTCCATCTAAATATTCACCAAATAAAGATGACGAAATTCGACAAAATATAGATTTACACTCCGAATATATTGAAACAGATACACAAGTTTGGAAGACCGAAATACGTTCAATGTCAACGTACCGCGCCATCTCTGATGCAAACAATCAACAAGCTGTCACACTTAAGCGTACATCATTTGTTAAACGCCGGAAGTATTGATTTCTATGTCGGAGTATATCCCATATCGAATATCGGGACCATTAGTACTTCAAACAATCCACAATATCTACCCCCTACCCTTCAGCAACCGAAACGTTAGACGTTCATTTGCATCCTTATGAGTACCCTACGCGATTTATAACGAAAACGTGCCAGGCCTACCAATCGGGCAGATAAAAAACCAGCGGACGAAACTAAATTCGTATTCGCATCAACTGAAGATCCGGGAACATTTATATAGTTCACAATTCCCACTTTTCCGGCGAAAATGACATTTGGAAATAAATCAACGGGAATAATATTGCAAGGCAATTTGGAATAGTGGTAAAGGCAATAATGCCATAGTTTATACTACGGATTATTGGATATTATATCGATATTATTGGATTATATATATATATATATATATATATATATATATATATATATATATATATATATATATATATATATATATATATATATATATATATATATATATATATATATATATATATATATATATATATATATATATATATAGTACAAATAAATATTCGTTATATCAAGTAATTCCTTAAACTGAGGTTTGTTATATTGAGGTTAGGTTGGTCTAAAATTTGTTATGAAGAGTTAAAAAAATAGTTTTATTCACCTCAACATCACTTACTTATGTAGGTAATTTCATGTTAACTTTTTAAAATTTATTTCTAATGCTAGTTTGAATCAGTTTTTGTATAAGTCTATTATTACCTAAAAAATAATAAAATTATAAGTATAGATTTTTAATTATTATCTATTTTAATATCAATTCTGAATAAGCAGATTTGCTTGGTAATATCTTATAGCGAAATCCATTTTATGAAGAACATAATCAGATAGCATAGAGAAAACTTCGAAACAGAATTTGAAAATATTCTAAAAAATGCAGAAGAGGACGCCGAAAAGTTGGGGTTTGATTTGGTGATGCCGCGCCTAGCATCAAAACAGATTCATCGAGAAAAACATCCATCAACGTCATTCTATATCTAGAAGCTCTATCTCAGTATCCAGAGTAAAATTCGTAAGGATACAATTTATACGAACTTCATCCAAAAACCATGGGGACCATGACTTTGAAAGAATTTTGAGGTAGCATCCGCTATTCAAGACATCTTTTGGATAACTTTCTGTCAGAGGCATAAACCTGACCTGAACTCGCTCCTCCAGAAATCGAAAAATTAAAATATATCGACCTGCTTAAATTTTCATTCGGCAATATGCCCTCTGTAACGGAAGCAATCAAAATTGGATTAACTCTTTCAGCCACAACCTGTACCGTTGAGAGGTCCTCCAGCACATTAAGAAGAGTCAAGACATCGCGAAGATCGACTATGACGCATGATAGACATTCCGGACTTTGTATGATGAGTATTCATCGTAAAAGAGTCCGGGAAATACAGCATTTATTGATGCAGTAATTAGTAAATACGGGCTTCACCTCAGAAGAATGCAGTTATTGTTGTAAGAATAAGTAACTTGACAAAATATGTTTATATTTTAAGTTTGTTCTCTGGTTGTGTATTTGCATTAACAACATATTTTATAAATTTTTATATTTTTTTCAAAAATGAATGTATGATTTTGATTTTGTTGTAATTTAACTTTATTTTTCCTAATCCAGGGAGGGGCAAATGCCCGATTTTGCCCCCCCTTGCCGGCGCTCATGTATATATATATATATATATATATATATATATATATATACTTTTTTTTTTTTGGCCATTGTAATAGATAGCGATTGTTGTCGATAGGATCCAGACTACACAGGAACAGCTTCACTTTCATTTTATGATGCAAGAGGAAATGGCACAGTCGAGAACCGGTGATTCACTGGCCACGCTCGTGTCCAAGATAAACGAGAAGGGAATAGCGAATCATCTAATTATAAAAGCGCGCGAAATGGCTTACTACATGTTACAGAATTATATTCGAAGCACTTAATTCCTCATAACAAGTTATTTTTAGCGAGTTATCGAAACCACATCGGATCATCAAACAAATAATTCTATTCCAGTTATCGTCCTCGTCTGCGGACGTCTCGTCTCGTCTGTCGAAATAAAAAAAAAAGAAGATGGGCGTAATTTCTGACAAATTTCGTCCGTTCCAAGGATTTCGTCGATTTAGTACAGTGATAAATTTCGAACGTGGAGTATAGTGGAATTTTTTGATGTCGTTTTATAGCGTGTGGGTGATTTCGATGACAGTTGTGACCTCGGCCGTGACAATAACATACGATCGGCTCAAACTGTGCCAAAAAAGAAGAACAACGCGTTTTTTCTATGACGGGAAGTACCTACTACCATTTCCAATAGACTTTATTCGTTTTTTTTTTTTGCAGATGGAAGCAATTGCTATTGTGAACTTTGATATTAAAATTGAACTTTCTCTTTTACTCGTTATTTCCTGGCTAATAACTCAATGTATATAATCCAGATTCCGGAAAGAACAGTGAACTGTAAAATGGATTTGATGATTAGAAGATTAAAACAGTAATTAATATATATATATAGATACAAATTGTCTAGCATTAATAACTTACTAAGAGTAAGGGAACTATAACCTTTTGGTAGATTTTTTGTTAAGTTGTATCTTATTACAATTGAATTATTATGATTATAAATGATTCATTCATGTATGATAATTCGTTTTATTTGAAAGTTTAGAAACTGTTCGGCTGATATCATTTTATACATTGACATATATATATATATATATATATATATATATATATATATATATATATATATATATATATACAGGGTGTTTCGAAAGTAAGGTAAAATATTTAAGGAATCTACATGAAAAAATAATGGTAGTTTGTCATATGAACTATGGTCCGAAAACGATTCCTTTCCGAAATACAGAGTGTTAAAGTTTTGAAGGAAAAATTAATATTTAATTTTCATTTTCATACCATTTTAAATATTTTTATGAAATTTGGCATACGGCTTTTATACATTAAATAACGTTTTTTAATCTGAAAATATTTTTTTTATTTCCACCAGTGCCGTCCGTTTTAGATTCGTTATTAATATTTTTTCAAGAAAAAATGGTACCTACGCCATTGCTTTTTCTAAAAATAAAAATCTTTTTTGAAATCACTATTCAATTTAGAGCAAATTTAATCTTCAAATTTTCTTTCGTAGAACGCATGGTATTCGCTCAAAAAAATCAGGAACATTTTTCTATATGGTCATATGGCTATAACTTAATGTTCATTAATGTACTAACAAAAATTAATAGCAAAGTGAAATAATTAAAACAAATCTAGTACTTAATGAGTAAAATTAAATGTTGAAGTATCCTTCCCTTGCTACAGTACAACCTTCAATACGACGGAATTTTTCCCTTGAAACTTTAAAACCATGTATTTCGGAAAGGAATTGTTTTCGGACCATAGTTTATATGGCAAATTATCATTATTTTTTCATGAAGATCCACCTCCTTGATTATTTTACCTTTCGTTTGAAACACCCTGTATATATATATATATATATATATATATATATATATATATATATATATATATATATATATATATATGTATGAAATGTTCAGAAAGATTTTCCGCGGTCGGAAAGTATTTGAAAAACTTGGTTCACGGAATGAACCGCGTAAAAAGATTTGAAAAATCTCGACGTTTCGGCTCCTTTTGCGAAGCCATCTTCAGGAGAATTAGAAGGGAAATAATTCAGACTCGTGCCTCAATCTGGCCTACTCACGAATCGAATTTAGGAGGAATCGGAAACAATACGATTGCGTGGTCTCAACCTGCCTATCCACTAACCGTTATTGCTTCCTGTCAACTCTGAAGTCTCAATCTGCCTACTCTTCAGAGTCAACTGACTCAAATCAGTTGACTCTGAAGAGTAGCCAGATTGAGACTTCAGAGTTGACAGGAAGCAATACGGTTAGTGGAGTAGGCAGGTTGAGAACCACGCAATCGTATTGTTTCCGATTCCCCCTAAATTCGATTCGTGGAGTAGGCAGATTGAGGCCACGAGTCCTGAATTATTTCCCTTCTAATTCTCCTGAAGATGGCTTCGCAAAAGGAGCCGAAACGTCGAGATTTTTCAAATCTTTTACGCGGTTCATTCGTGAACCAAGTTTTTCATATATATTATATATATATATATATATATATATATATATATTATATATATTATATATATATATATATATATATATATATATATATATATATATATATATATATGTATGTATGTATGTATTATGTAGTGAAAACTTCCAATATTTGTAATTTCTATTCACAAGATATTCCGTAGAAATGAATACTTTTCTTTCGTCCTCGAAATTATTATAAGGAACAAAATCGGTCATCTCTCCCACAAATCATCGAAATTCAATTTTCGCCGAAAAAATTCCTCAATAAAATCCCAATCGCAGTCGACCGGGAAAGCGGCCGATATCGGACCACTTCCTAATCGGGGACCGGAACTCGATTTTCCTCCGACCCGCCCGGGACAGGACAGTTTCTCGTATTATTATTAAACAAGGGGGGCCTTCAAAGCGAAATCGCGGTCACGAAATATAACACGTATATTACTGGGACGCAATAAAAATCCCTACGCGTTCTACGAGCTGCGCAGCCACACGTGGAGCCGGCGATATATCGCGAACGCCCTTGACATATAGCGAAACCTACGGATTTGGGTCGACGTCGGTTTCGTTATCTTTATGCGAAAATTCGAATGGAATATTGTTACAACAATCGCACTAGTCGTCGCGGTTTTACGATAGATGTCCGATTGCGCGAGGGCAGCGGGCTGAAGGAAGAAGACCGCGCGGTGTTGCCGTTTCAGTACAATTTTCCTTAACTCAGTACAAACCCGATTATTCAGCAATTCCTGACTACAATTTGAAAAATATAATAAATTCAGTAGGAAATGCTGGGAAAAAAAAGAAAAACATTTTCATAAAATTCGTATGGAGCGACTTGCGGAAGTAGCTTGTTATCTGTGAAACGTTAAATTTAGGACTATGTAGACCACTACCACAGACGAAAGAGTAATTATACTCTAATCTGTGACACTACAATTAGCAGTGGTTATGCATATACTACTATCTTAAGGGTAATTACCGAATCTGTAAAAAAAGATAACGATATGTTCTGTTTATAAGTACGTAATAGAAAGTCTAATTTTTGTTATTTGAAACTTCATCCGTTGTGTTTTTCATTCAGTAATGACAACAATAATAATAAAACTTTATGTTTTATTTACTACCATTCATTGTACACCTTTAAAGAAATTCTTTGAGCTACTTTACGAGTTTGAGAGTATTAAATTATTCATTTTTGTACTTTCAACCTGCGAAATAAATCCATACTGCTCATTTTTACAGCTGTTTCGGAGATATAAAAAGTTACCAATAAAACTTAAAATTTCCTAAGTTGTGCATACCTATACTAAAAACCTGACCATAGAGTAAGAAACATACAGGGTTGCCAAATTAGTCCCAGCACGGCTAGATCTAAAGTAGGTTATAAGCACGTCCCGAAATGACATTTCACTTTCAGTAAAATTTTCTTCGATTAAGTAATTTTTTTAGTGCATTTTAAAGACAGGCGGCAACGCTGACGTCGACCATTTTCAGTCGTTGTTATATACACAACGTCCTACTACCGGTCAGTTACACTGGCAGACCTTAGAATTGCCAACGGGAAACAATGAACGTACGTACTACTTACTATTGGACCTCGCGGATAGTATACAACAAAGAGCGCGAGAGACTTCATTCATGAATTCTTTGCGCAACGCCACGATTATTTGTCGTGGGAACAATGCGACCGGTCATTTAATAATAATTATTGTTTTCATTCGTCCGGATTATGCTAATCGTGAAGTAATTACTGCAATTTTTATCAGTTATTTGACAGCGAACGTTTGCGAAATACAAGAATGTAGAATAACTGTACATTGTTTTGTTGTTGTTCGTTCTGGAATTTCACTTATTTTTCGCAGTCGTGAAATAACGATTGTGAGTTGAATAATTACTTTGTTGTATTTGTTGCAAAATTTGCAATTTTGTCAAAAAATTTCCTCGGGTTTGGAAGCTTTCATTCTCAATATACGTAAATAAACAAATAAATAAATGAATATATATATATATATATATATATATATATATATATATATATATACATACATATATATATGTAAATATATATATATATATATATATATATATATATATATATATAAATATATATATATATATATATATATATATATATATATATACCTATATATATATATATATATATATATTATATATATATATATATATATATATATATATTATATATATATATATATATATATATATATATATATATATATATATATATATATATATATATATATATATATATATATATATATATATATATATATATATATATATATATATATATGAATTTATGTATATTTTTTTGTATTTATGTACTTTGTAAAATTTTTCTCAAAAAATTACTATTTCTTTCTGTAATCGCTTTCCTAAATTATTAACATTTTCATATTGAGATACCAAGATTTTAGTAATTATAGTTCAATCTGATTGTTAAAATTAAATACAAATTAATGTAAACGCCTTGCCCCCCACTCTCCTCTCCACCCGCAGATTTTATTGGAAAAACAACGTAAAATACTTTTCCAAAAAATGATATTTCGGCAACTTTCCATCTGATTTCGAAAATTCGTTCACCAGGTCTATAATAGACCTTCAGGATGAACATATAGGCTATGAATAATGCCGTGGAATTTAAAAGGCTTCCCGTGGCGGCCAATTTTACAAATAAATTCCACGAAAAAACGGTCGAGCAAAAGCGAAACTAGAATTTCATCAATCTGTGTATTAACCTTTTCTAATTCACCAATTTTCTAACGAAAGCATTCAAATACCTCGTACCGTTTAGGCAGCTTTCGCGAAAACACGCAATAGCTTAGTTGCAAAACTGATCGCCATCAAAAGCCCTTCCACTCAAATGGTATAATAATATAGTCTATGTCCACCCTGAGTGTCCATTCTAAATAGTAATGAAACCAGATGAGTAGCTTCGGATATTACCTCTTACAAACTTCAACTCTATATTATTATTAGTATACATTAATTACTTCAT
Organism: Cynegetis impunctata; assembly: GCA_030704885.1. Taxonomy (NCBI): domain Eukaryota; kingdom Metazoa; phylum Arthropoda; class Insecta; order Coleoptera; family Coccinellidae; genus Cynegetis; species Cynegetis impunctata. The sequence continues at coordinate 563,266 of JARQZK010000010.1, read as the reverse complement.
TCAGTTACTTGTTTTTGTTTTAGAAATTTTCTCCTTCTGACCTGCGGTTTCATTATTCAATTCATTAATTGCCTCACTGAAAAATATACGCGAACGGAATCTGAGCCTAGGGCCAACAGGTGTACAATATACCATCAATAATTGCGATCTATGTCTAACAGACCTCTTACTCCCAATACATTCACAAACGTGACTATATTTCGTATTAATAAGCGATCAGGTAACGGATATTAATACTTTAACATAAATTATGGAGCGTACCATTCAATTTGAACTTAATGAGAATAATCCTAATTCAACGAAAAATATTTATTAATAAAATAATTGAATTGACAATCGAATGTTACTATGATAATAATCTGAAATGGAAAAAACATGTATGTACTTCTTAGCTTCCTGAGATTTTTCTAGTTGAAAATGCGAGCTGAAATCTCTTGGTAATAAAAAAATATATATGACAAGTCGTGTAACACTAACTATCAGTAGAAAAGAAATACTCCAGAAGTCAATTTATTTGTCGAATTTCAGAAAGCAGAAAAAAAAAATCAAAAAATCAGCAAAAATAGCCAACATAAATTAGTTATTATTGAGATAATCGTATTTAGAAATAAGCGTAGAAATCGTAGAACCAGCCAATTATTCGAATCAAATTACATATATTTATATATCCTAATTAAGTAATTGAAAATGATTAGCCACCTTTGGTTTCAATTTACAGGGGGTAAAAAAATAGCCAACATATATAACAAACATCTAGTATTGCTCCCGTGTTCCAAATAATAAACTAATGCAACTTCTTAGTAGGTAATTTGAATCATTTGTAGCATTTCTAAATGTAATAAAATGCAGGAAAATTTCTGCACAATCTATGTGCGTTAGAAAATAGCCAACACTCATTACGTAGGTCATATAGCCATAATCGTGTTAAAAAATTAGGGTAGAAACAGTCAATTACATGAATTAAATTACGTATATTTATATATCCCAATTAAGTAATTGAAAATAATCAGCTTACTTTGGTTTCAATTTACGAAGGGTAAAAAATAGCCAACATATATTACAAATATCTAGTATTGTTTCCATGCACCAAATAATAAACAATTACTTTTTTTCAGTAGGTAATCTGAATTATTTGTAACATTTCTAAATGGTATCAAATGCTGAAAAATATCTGCACAATCTATGAACGTTAAAAAATAGCCAACACTCATTACGTAGGTCATATAGCCATAATCGTATTGAAAAATTAGCGTAGAAGCAGTCAATTACATGAATTGAATTATTTTTATATAACCTAATCAACTCATTTAGAATGATTAACCTATTTTGGTTTCAATATACGATGGGTAAAAAATAGCCAACAAATTATATCACAAATATCTAGTATTATATACAATACTAAATAATTTTTCATAAACTGAATAAAAAATTAAAACTTCATTCTAGTAGGTACATAATTCGAATTATTTGTCGCATTCCAAAATAACATAAAATGAGGGAAAATATCTAAACAAACAATATATGAACGGTAAAAAATAGCCAAAACTCATTATATAGTACAGAGCTTTAGTTTTCGTCATAAAATTTGAAGAAGAATAAAATTACATACCCACTAGAATGTTGTAAGGGGTATTGACGCTTTTACTTCCATAAATAATTAATCAAAGGGGAAAATATATATAAATATATTACGATTACTACGTATTAACGCCTAATTTGCATATCTCAGAGAAAATGTGAATAAGCAGTTAGACATAAGCAGAATGTAGGATCCGTTTAAGAGGTTCAGGACGTCCGCTTGCTTCTATTCTATATAGTACAAAGTTAATGATGGTAGATTAAAACGTTCAGATCTATATTCAGACACTAGAGTTAAGGTGGCTACACACGTAAGTGCAAACTTGACAGGCAAGTTATTGTGAGCTTTACTGTCTATAGAATAATTTTGAATTTCAATTGTTCCAGCCGCTAGATTGAATTTGAATCATCCTCCTGGATCAAGAAGAGGTTGCGAAAATGAAACGTAACTTGTGTACCAAACACACTACAAACAATGTAGCATAGATATCTTGGAGGGGTGAAATTGAAAAAAACGCTAATGAAAAGACAGTTCTTAAGGATATCAGAGCTTCAGTTGGTACATATTTATCTCGATTTGAACGAAAATTTTCGTAGTTGAAAAAATGATGTCAATATGTCAATTTTGCACTGACGTGTGTAGCTTCCTTTATTCAACCGGAACAAAAACATCGTAGGAATTTCTAGACAAACGTCTATGCCCCGGGACAAACCGCGGAATTGCGGTGATGCCGCAAGTACCATTAAAGAGTTGTAGACGATCTCCTGTCAACCATCGTAACACTAACGACGAGATACAACATAATACGGCGATATCAAGTGCAAAGTCGCTTATGTAAATCTCAAAAAAAAAAAAAAAACAAATTATAAAATCGCGGAAATCAACAATTCTGATGTTGAGGTCGAACTGCCAATAATATGAATGATGTATCAGATAAATTACGTTTCACGGCCCTCGAGTTTATTCACCTGTTCCACGACGTTTCGAAATTTCGAATTCAAGGGCGACGCGGTAGACGTAAGAACACTTCCTCTGAATGTTTATAACCGACAAAGAGAAGCTCGCTTGTAAATACGCAATTATATACTATTACGTTGTACAATTAAACCATTATAATGGCACGATTCTCAATTTTAAAAGCCTTCTACAATTTGAAGATTCAGTTGCGTTAGGTCGAGCTCGGGGCTTCATTTGTAGGAATAGAGTATGAAAAAATCAAGGAGGCCCCCCTGCGTGACATTTGGAACGAAAAAAAAACCTCGACACGCGTATGAGAGCACCGAATTAACTATCTCACTTTGGCAAAATTTAATTAATTCATATGATTATGTTTATATGAGCACTCATTTTAAAGATAATTAAATACTGATCCTCTGTTGCTATTATTGCAATTCCCGGAAATTTATAGTTTTTGAGATATAAACTAAGTAATATTTAAATTAAATTGTTATTTTTCCTCAATTTTTGTAACTATTGAGGGAGCCACATAAACTAATTCTACTTTGTTTATTTATTTCTATAATGTACTCATCTAATGCTTTCGTTTGATATCTGATATGTCAAAATTCGAGAAATTTATGGAAAAAATTGTCTATGGGGCAAAAAATCCAAAAAACCCCTTGACTTTCTTAATAATCGCACACGAAAATTTTTGAAAATAGATTTCTGATGAAATCATTTGTGTGTTATTTATTCAAGGAGCTCGCAAAGGCGGATGAAGATGTTCCTATGTTTTTCTATTGAGATTGAAACCTTTTAGCTTCGCCTCAGTGTAAAAAGACGAGAGGTGTCGTGATATACCTGATTGGAAAGAAGTTCTTTTCGCTATATATTATGTATTAAATAGTAAGGCACAAAGAGACAGCTGAACAAGGTTTAGTTAAATGAAAAAATAAATGTGAATCATTTATATATACGTATATATATATATATATATATATATATATATATATATATATATATATATATATATATATATATATATATATATATGTATGTATGTATGTATGTATGTATGTATATATATATATATATATACATATATACATATATATATATGTATATATATATATATATATATATATATATATATATATATATATATATATATATTATATATATATATATATATATATATTATATATATATATACATATATATATATATTTATATATATATATATATATATATATATATATATATATATATATATATATATATATATATATATAAAATAAATAATTTTACCTTCAATATAATACCCCCACGAATATTTCTACCATTAAAGAAAATTAAACTAAATTTAAAAAAAGTCCTTTAATTATTCCTTTTGATTCCCGATTATACTTATAAGAATAGATAGCAGATTTTTGTGAAAATTATAATCAAATTTTCACTTCAAAATCATACGACAACTCTTGTCTTTTTTCCTTCATCTAACAAACAGCCAAATTTAACATCATAATTTTTAAATTAAATTAATTTTTCCCTTGGCTACTATCTCAGTTGTAAATAAATAGGAACTCCTAACAAAATTACTACAAATAGTAATTTAATAATTTTTTAAAGACGTGTGCGGTTGTAATAGTACATTCAGAAACGCCGTAACTATTTACCAACGTGTGTGGTACATCAATTATTACTCTCTAACAGTAAGTTAAGTCGTTGTGTGTGCGTTTCTAATTAGTGTTCAGATGTGTATTTTTAATGCATCTAGAGACCCCAAACAGAGCATTAGATTTAGGGCCACCAGAGTAAGATCAGTTGAAAAAGGGATAAATTGTTAAATTGCCTCGACAAAATCTCAAAAATCCCCGAAATATAATCATCACTGTATACCGGAATATTTACAATTAGAATGATTTGTGATGCTATCGAAATGAATGAAGATCTCGAAACTTAATGACCGTTACCGTTATATCAAAATATTTATATTTATAATCATGTTGACAGGTGTTTGGAAGCTTGACAAATTCTCAAAAAAAATATGGAAATATTAATATTGTCCGTTATTTCAATATTCGTAATTATAATCAATTAAATGAACACAGCATTTCTCTCGTTTCCTCTTGTTTGAATCTTCTGAATTCAGATATACAGGAAATTAAATCTATCTTATTTTAGAAAGGAAGTTCTAATATTAGCAACAATAGCTATATATATTGTATTGCTAATAAAATCGTCTGAGTTAAATGAGGACATATCTTAACCTAAATGCGAATTACTTTAAGATCGTTTAAAATATTTACACTTATACACGTATCTGTAAGTATCCCGATTATTTTACTCATATAATGTTTCTCGACATCAAATCTATTTTTACTTACCTCGACAAACGCTTAGATTTGTTTAGTAGAATGTTACTCACCTGAAACAAAAAATTCAAATTGAAAAACTACTTTAACATCAAGGACAATATTATACGGAATGTACATATTTCAACAAACAAGATAAGATACGAAATATACCAACTTAAAATTAAATAGGCACTCTATAACGTAATGATTTTACATGTTGAGAAATAAAGAAGGTAATAACTGAAACTGTTTCCTGAATATCATTCCAAAAATTGTATTATAATTAAGTGACTATAGTTTCGAATTCATCTTCAAAAAGTCGTTATCGGTAATAACACGTATGTGTATGTAGGTGTATATATATATATATATATATATATATATATATATATATATATATATATATATATATATATATATATATATATATATACTAGCTGACCCGGCAAACGTTGTTCTGCCATATAAATTATTTTTATCTATCTATCTTTCTATCTATTCATCTATCTGCCGATGTATATCTACCTATCTACCTATCTATCTATCTAGATAGTTATCTGTCTTTCCATCTATCTATCATCTATCTAACCCGGCAAACGTTGTTCTGCCATAAAAATTATTTTTATCTATCTGTCTTTCTATCTAATATCTAGATAGTTATTTATCTTTCTATCTATCTATCTATCTATCTATCTATCTATCTATCTATCTATCTATCTATCTATCTATCTATCTATCTATCTATCTATCTATCTATCTATCATATCTATCTATCTATCTGACCCGGCAAACGTTGTTCTGCCATATAAATTATTTTTATCTATCTAAATAGGGGTTGATCGTAGAGGGGTGAAATTTAAGGGTTGTATATATTTTTGAATGCTGTATCATAAAAAAATAGAACAGAAAATGTTGTCAGAAAAATAAAGAAAAAAATTAAGGGGTGGACTACCCTTAATATTTAGGGGGATGAAAAATAGATTTTGTCGGATTCTCATATCTAACCGATATGCACACAAAATTTCATGAGAATCGGTCGAGTCATTTCGAAGGAGTTTAACAAATAAAAAATAAGGGTTGATCGTAGAAAGGTTAGGATTGTATGTATTTTTGTATGCTGTATCATAAAAAAATTAAAACAAAAAAATTTGTCTAAAAAATAAAATAAAAAATTTAGGGGTGGACTACCCTTAACATTTAGGGGGATGAAAAATAGATGTTGGCCGATTCGCAGACCTACTCAACATGCTCACAAAATTTCATGAGAATCGGTCAAGCCGTTTCGGAGGAGTATGGGAACGAACATTGTGACACGAGAATTTTATATATAAGATATATATGCTGAAATTTATCAAATTTCAGTCAAAATTTAGGCATTTTCGAAAATTCGGCAAGGGAGGTATATAAGCAGAAATTTTTCAATGTGGTAGCAAAAGATGAAGAAATTAATTATGAACGATATATCCAATTTTCACATTTATGGTTTTTTTTTTGGAGGGTGCATGGAGCTAAAAAAAGAATTTGCACTCCAAAACCTGGTCAAAATTGGGTTAGACGGAAGCCAATTTATACTTGGATGGAGTTGACATAAGGGTCGTAAGGGGACATGACCTTTCGAGGTATGAATCTTTCTCCCCAACCGCAGTTATTTTTATGTATAAATTTCAATTTTTCCAGATTCTTGATGTTTTCTTCATTCCCAACCCAATTGACGAAGCGGATTGATTTTGTAATTGAAAAAAAAGAGCCATAATCCATATTCGAATACAAATATTCGAATGTTTAAATGAATTTAAAATTATATAATAAACGTAAAAATTCGGCGGTCATCGTGATATTCCAATTGAATCCACTTTTTTTTTTGAATAGAAGTAACCTTTACTTGATGAAAATTCATATTAAGGAATAACACGTTCATTTAAATTTCCACTAGGTACATTAATATAGTGAAAATTAAGTTTAAGTGGAAATAAGGTTTATGTGGAAATTAAGTTTGAATAATCGTGTTCTTTTTTTTGAATCCCTCTTGTTCAAGAGCCGAGAATCTGAGGTAAAAATATATCTAATGCCCGCTACACACATAACGATATATCGTAACGATATAACTGTGCAGTCAATTTGCACAGTTTTATCGAACGTGTGTATGACAAATCTTCGCAGATAATTTTATCTGCACAGTTCATAGGTGGCAGTTGCATTTTCTATTCGATAAATCGTTGATACTTGCGTTTGCACAGTTTTATCGTTTCGTGTGGATACGACGCCGCTTGGACCGATCGAAAAGTTTCTGGAATTATTTTACTGAGAGCCTGTGGTGATATTAGAGGAGAGAACTTCATGCATTCATATGAGCGACCTGTAGCTAAAAATCTCAGTGTTGCAGATAATCTCTCGTGAGGACTTATTGCTTCTCTCATTACAGTGTTCCTTTTCTGAATCAGCGGGGTGACTAAAGCCAAGAGGGTTAAGTACGTCTCCTCGTTCATTCTTAAATAGTTATGCCAATCTTTTGGTGCCAATTTCAACTCATTTAATGAATTTATATGAGAGTATGACTTCCGTTTTAGAAGCCAGTCCTTACACCACACATTACGTGATTTTTTTTCTTTAAGCATATCATCAAACCCAAAAATGCAAGTGCAACTTCATCATCTTCCGTTATTGCCGATGACATGTTTCTCGCGCGAGCTTCTGTGTACAACTGACAATATCGACGCAGATATCTGTGCCGTGTAGAGGCACCAGGGCTATTCGATTTAACTGTGCAGTTTGAAATCGCAACGATATATCGTTATGTGTGTAGCGGGCATAATCTGAATCGATAGAAACCAAATTTTTTTTGTTGTCAATTTCACTAATTTTTAAAACGGAAAGAAATTACGCAACTTCAGATGATAACCCAATTTGAAGATAACCGAATACCGTAAGTATTTCAAGTGATAAGTATTTCGAAATTATTTTCATAATCTAAAAGTTTGAGTATCGCTCTCGTTGTTATCCACGCTACTTGAAGATATATGGGATTATTTTTATCGAATGTAGAACAACATTTAGATATTTTTATATGAAACTATACGTTTCCTTTCTCAATGGTAGTTATGTAACGATTTTGAGAATTCATCCTGAGGATTGAGATATCTGAAGTTTTTACGACTTGATAAAATAGATACTTTGTGATTCGGTAGCTACTTTTTATCCGAGGATTAAGTAAACTAGGTCAGATTGATTCAAGTAGTAGATAATAACACAATATATTGATAAATATATATATATATATATATATATATATATATATATATATATATATATTATATATTATATATCGTTGATTTTTGTGGTTGCTTCTCTTTAACCTCTTCGTTATATTTTTAGGATATTTCGTTCTTATTATTATTGTTGTTTGACGTATCAAATTGTTCGTAACTTTCACATTGTTTATTTATTTTAACGTTACGGATGTAATTGGCTTCATCAGAACATATATTGATCTCATATTCTGATGAAGGCAATTAGAGCCGAAACGTAAAAATAAATGAACAATGTGAAAGTTAAAAAACCTACAAATCACAAGAACGAACAATCCTAAATATATATATATATATATATATATATAGTCTGTCCAGCGACCGTTGGCGTGTACGTCACCGACGTCGATCGTGAACACTGGTGCCAGACATAATAGATAATTTTAAATCTAAATAGCTAACCCAATTCTCAACAAAATGAGATATCTTGCATGTTTGACATAGCGGGGATTTTTAGCGGTAAATTCAAATTGACCATTATTCCCTACCAGAAGTGTCTATGGAATCCATATTCATCGATCGATAAATCAAACTTATTTACAAAATCTTCTAGGTTACTCGGCGACTGTCAAACGTGAAATGCCGATTACCGGCATTGGTCGAGAGGGTCCGACAACATTGCAAATTTTTCAATTAAATGACAACTTAACAAACATTCAACTTATTTTCATTACTCGGAATGTTAGTTTTTCTTGAGAGATACATACGATTTGATATGTTAAGAACAGAATATTTGTCGAAATGGATGATCCGGTCACTATCACCATATAACTACTTTTTCAGAAAATTGCTTACGACAGATATGAATTTTGACCATTCAGAATTTTATTTATTTTGGTAGGCAGCCTTGCGTCGTTATTTGCGCATGACTGTGACGTACACGCCAACTTAGACTGAACAAAAAAAAAAAAAGGAAACACACGTGTTTCATTCCTCCCTGAAGTATGTGTCAGGGAGGTGGGCAGCTTGAGTTTGGGATTAACTCCTTCAGCCAGACCAGAGGATACACTTGTATGTACAAGTGCATTAAGGATAGGTGAGACGGGATATTTCGGAACATAGGAAATGTGGGTAGGGTTCAGAGGATTAATACTGGCCCAGCATTCGCCTTATAAGTTTGCAAGCAGTGACTTACATTACCATGAGGAAACCTCTGAGAAAAACTCATGGCAGACCAGTCGGCCCCGGGGTTTGAACCCGAGACCTCCCAAATACTAGCCAGCGTACCTAACATACTCGACTAACTAGCTTGGTAGACTGAACAGACTATATATATATATATATATATATATATATATATATATATATATATATATATATATATATATATATATATAGATATAAATAATTTAAAGCTTCGAAGGGGCATTTTAAATATTTGTTCGTCGTAAAATTATTACAAATTCAGAGAATTCGAGATTTTTTACCGCTTTGTGTATTTCTGTACCTTTTTACATTTTATATTTCTTCGTGAATCCTCACAAAATCTATCTAGATTTAGCCATTCTCGCTGTTCCAGTTGTGACCCATTTTGCACCGTCATTTAAAAAAACGTTTCGGAAACTTTGTCCACCATAAAGACGACCATCAGAATGACAGTACTGCTATTTGACGTAACTGTGTGGAACAATTCTCTGTAGCAAACCAAGATATCTGATTTGTAAAAACACGTTCCAGTGACGCCACTCGACGCAACATTACAGCCGCTTCATGAAGATACCGCTTTTAGTAGTATTTTAGCAAGTAGAACAATTTGTTGTTGTTTCAACAAGTAGAACAATTTAGGAATCATTTTCCCTCTAGTGAACAACACTGTTGAGAGTGAAATAGCTTTATGTTATTTATGAGCTGATGGAGTTTTCCCTGTAGTTTTTTAGGCGTTGAAACTAATATAGCCAGCTCAACAGGAAAACTATTCGATGATTTATAGATGTCAGCTAACTTTGTGTAAAATTGAGTAGTCACTGTAATGAATTCTTCATCATAACGGACCTCAGTATTGCTTTTCGTCACTTCTAGCATTTAACAAATAGAACAATCAACGAATTATTCCTCCTCTAGTAAGCAACACTGTTGAGAGCGAAATAGCTGTGTGTTTCTATGAGTTGATGGAATTTTCCGTGGAGTTTTTGTGGACTTCATATAGTCAATTCCTCCAGAACATAATTTGAAGATTTGAAGACGTCAAATAAGTGTGATAATTAAATAATTTATTTTTTTCGAATTAAACAAAAGGACCGTATATCGAGCATTGAAAACTACATTCACCAAAGCTCTATCGCCTTTGCGTTCGGTGAAACTCGAACTCTCCAACGTTCGAAACTTTCACGCGCATAGTATGCACCTCTTCCTCGAAACGAAGAACGAAAAAGAAATTGGAATTTCGCCAAACTTTCGTTGTTCTCTTCTCCGGAAGAGAGTTGGTACACGTGCCCACCGGTCTTCCCATTACTAGAATTCCTGCGCGACAAATTAGCAAATTCGTCAATTTTCTTCCATCGTTCATATTTTTTTCGGAAATCGTCCGAATCGAAACGCCGTCGTTATCTCCGGTCGAAGAGGTCGAGTTACTGATCCCGTCAGCGGTTTCTCGGTCGTATCCATCGAAACGAGACACCCAGGACACACGAGAAATATTCGTCCGTCGCGGGAGATAAGAAAGGTTGATTCTCATGGAGTCGAATTTAGATAAGATTACTTTTTCTGTCGTGTTAATGTTATCGGAATCGGAACAACTGTTAAATAATATTACGATGTTCGACGTTGGAAGGAAGGAACTGGCGAGCGGGAACACCGATTACGGATGTGTACTACAGCTCATTGGAGGAAACGGCTCGGTCGTTCTGGACACGATACAGGCTATTTTCCGGAAAGGAACATCGTGGAATTTGGCCAATATTTTCTTTATATATATATATATATATATATATATATATATATATATATATATATATATACTTGCTATAAGAATGAGGGTATAACGACTCGTTTAGGGAGAGATTAAGAGATACTCTTCTTCTTCGCCGAGCTTTCGAATTTTATTCAATTCTTCATCAGGGCTTTGGAAATTTTCTCAGCCATAAACATTCTTCGTCTTACAATCTAAAATAACTCAACTGTTGAAAATTCTTGTGCCAATTCAATTTTAATTAGTTCTCATATATACTGAAATTATAGACTCTTAAAAATCAAAACTTCACGGAGGGAAGAAATATTGCGTTTCCAATTCACATAAACATCCAGCTGCGTTTTTTTAAAAGACATATCAAAACGCATGTAGGAATACAGCTGACCCCAGTTTTAAAACCGAAAGCAAAGATGTTGAAATGAATTTTTTTGATTATGAAAAAAGAGAAATAGAAATGTACCAATATTAAGCATTTTTTTTATTATGAAGCTGAGCTAAAAAATATTAAATGCTCAGTAAAAATCGTAATGTAAGTTTGTAACATTCTGTAACAAAGCAACTCCTTCAAATAAAATCAATTATTCTTCAGGAATATATTGATATTTTATTTCTTGAACTGGAAAATTTGAGTCAAAGCCCTAAATCGATGTTTAAAACATCGAACATCGATAACAAAAATCTAACATCGATGTTTCAAAAACATTGCCCATCACTACCTTGAATTGAGAGTGATACTTTACATTGAGCGTGTTACTCTTGAATTGACAGTGTAACTCTTGCATTGAGACTGTTACTCTTAAAGTTAGTGTTAGTCTTATATGGAGAGTGTTACTCTTAAATTGAGAGTGTTACTCTTACATTGACAGTGTAGCTCTTATACATTGACGTTGTGACTCTTACATTGACAATATTACTCTTACATTGACAATATTACTCTTACATTGAGAGTGTCACTCTTACATGGAGACTGTTGCTCCTAAAGTTAGTGTTACTCTCAGATGGAGAGTGTTTCTCTTACATTGAGCGGGTAACTCTTCCATTGAAAGTGTTACTCTTACATTGACAGTGTAACTCTCACATTTATATTGTAACTCTTACATCGAGTGTTACTCTTACATTGAGAGTGTTACTTTTACGTTGAGAGTGTTACTTTTACGTTGAGAGTGTAACTCTTACATTGACAATGTAACTCTTAGATTGAGACTGTTACTTCTGAATTGAGTGATAATCTCACATTGAGAGTATTACTCTTATATTGGAGTGTTACTCTCACATTAAGAGTGTTATTCTAATATTACTCATTTACATCATTTTGAGGTCTGGTTTTTTTTCGCCCCAAGTGTAACGTGCTATGAAGCTGCCAAATGAAAACTTATCAAATTCGGCCAATTCGACCTAGACAATTATTACGTATCAATATAGGACTATTACACAACTATAATTTAAGACGCCCTCGAATTCGATAGACTTCGCCTAGAGCCTAGAGCACGTCCGCACATTATCGGGAAGAAACAAAAAACAAAACGAATAAAATTTCAATACAAACGTCGTCACGTTGAATGTTTTTATTATTAGGAATTGAACCTTGCGCTGGTCAAATATTAATATTAGAACGAAACCGCATTTCGAGAGGCGCATCGTGATACCGTCTAGACGTGCGCTGATCAAATAATTGGCATAGAACAAAACACATTTGCTCGGTGTTTGTTTTTCGTCCGGTCCGTGGCATCCGGTCGTTCTTTTCAATATCAATCCGTTGATTGCTCGTTTAAATCGCGAAGGTCACGGGTAAGGATCCGTCGTGGGAAACGGTGCCGAAACGAATGACACGATCCTCTCTCATTGATTTATTTCGTCTGCGACTCTGGCCCGGGGTTAAGTGGAAGTATTTATCCCGTTTTTGGAACGAAATTTCTTATCGCGCTTTAAACTGGACGAATGAAAGCTAAGGATAATAAACCGGGCAAGTGCGAGTCGAACTCGAAGGGTTCCGAACCATTGACTATGCCCCCCTTATTTATTTTTTAATATTTTTTTCATTTTAATTTTATTATTTATTATAAAAGTTAATATACAACTGAGTATTCTGTGAATATTTCAAGTGCCTACCTGTTTGCTTTTATCAATATCGAGCAAAAATGGGCAAAAAAATGGCGTTTTTTTATGGGAGCCCCCCTTAAATATTCATTTTATTTTAATTTTATTATTTATTAGTAAAGTAAAAATACAACTGATATTTTGTGAATATTTCAATTGTCTACCTGTTGCCATTATTGATATCCAGCAAAAAATGGCAAAAAAAATCGAGTATGTTGTATGGGAGCCCCCCTTGAATATTTTTTAGTATTTTTTGTTATAGTGGCAACAGAAATACAAAATTTGTGAATATTTCAACTGTCTAGCTATCGCGGTCCTTGAGATACTGCCTGGTGACAGACAGACGGACAGACTGCGAAGTCTTAGTGATAGGGTTCCGTTTTTACCCTTTGGGTACGGAATCCTAAAAATGATACAGCGAACCAACTCAAGGTCGGCAGTATTCGTATATGCGGATTGATGTCTAGAAAAGGTTATCATTTCAAAGCGGGCGGCATGTTTAGTTTCAGAGGCGGAAAAATTCGATATGTGAATTGAAAACTATGTATTATTTATTGTTTGAAGAATAGAAATATTCTTGCACCGTATATTATTAAACTACGTTTAATGATAAACCGAGTTTAATTTGACATTTGGCGAGCAAAAATGACAAATTAAACTCGGTTTATCATTAAACTTAGTTTAAAATATACAGTGCAAAAGCCTATAAGGCATCTTAGACCATGGTTCTCGAAATTTTTTTAATGTCTGATATATAGTTATCTATATATATATATATATATATATATATATATATATATATATATATATATATATATATATATATATATATATATATATATATATATATATATATATATATATATATATATATATATATTTATATATATAATTAATATTTTTATTTTTTTTCTTTTCTCCGGTACATATTTTCTCCTCCAGTTCTCGATATTTTTTTTATGTCTGATATATATATATATATATATATATATATATATATATATATATATATATATATACCTATATATATATATATATATATATATATATATATATATATATATATATATATATATATATATATACCTATATATATATATATATATATATATATATATATATATATATATATATATATATATATATATATATATATATTATATATATATATATATATATATATGTATATATATATATATATATAATTAATATTTTTATTTTTTTTCTTTTCGCCGGTACATATTGGCTCCTCCAGCGGCTCCCCCCAAACCAAATGAGCAGAAATTTGGTGTTTGGGTTGTTTTCGAGGCAGAACTAAACTATCAAAATTTGGGTAAATTTTTTCAACCGCCGCCAATTTTACGTAGATAGTGCTTGCTTTTTTTATTTTTGAAAATTTTTCTCTACTCCGAAGCATCTGCAGATTTGCTTTCAAAGCATGGTTTATCAAACCATAATTTATTCCCTTCGAATCTCATATTGACGCGATGCACTTCACGCGAAAAATACGACCTTAGTGACGAAGCTCTGCTTCACACGAGTTTTTTTCACTTTCACTATGCCTGTTATTTAATACATAATATACATCGAAATGAACGTGAGCTTTTACCCACTTCCTCTCGTTTCTTTTCTAGAAACATTTTTCGAGAGAAACGACCTTGCCACGCGAAGAGAATGGCAACAATGCAGATATCGACGACGTATGGTACTATCGGCATTTGTACTGCATTTCAAATCTGATGAAAATTCGCAGGTCTTGCAAACCCATATGACACCTGGCACAACACCGCCTCATCCATGTACTGAATATGACGCTCGCCCACGACTCGGGTAATCCAACCGTCTTATTCGAATAGGGTGCTGCATAATACTGTAACACAAGCGCACTATACTCTTGCTAAAATAATAAATATAAGTTTCTGTTTTATAACAATTTTTGAGATAATTGTTACATTTAAGTGTAGGAATATATTAAATTGATAATATGTGAATGTTGGTAGATATAGAAACAGAGATTCTAAGGTCCATTCGAATAGAAAAGAAGATGAGAATTCAATTGATCTATTTGAAACTTTAATTTTAGGTCTGGTTCGTCAGAATTGTCGGATCACCACGTCAGATAAAACTGGTAGTGTACGAGGCCCTTAGCACCGCCGAGTGTTGCGGATGAGTAAAGAGTGAGCACCAAGCAGGTCGAGACTTGTCGCAGTATTGGAAAGGTCACGAACGAGAGGAGCAAGTTGGGAACCTCTCTGCCTACCGTCTGTTGGGCGTCCCTTCGTCGTCCATTCTTCGGTCGGAGAACGCAGAACAGAAGGATGAAAGGCCAGCGGCAGGAACCTGTAATTTTGATAATAACGCGGATCGTATTCGAGAATGTGAATTGATGCAGACAATTTTTTGCAGATTACGGTTTCGGGCGATACGGAGGAAAGCGAGAGAAAATTGCGGAGATGCATCCTCAACACAATAATAATATTAATAATACTGATTATATTGCAACGCAATGTTTTGAATCTGTTCGTTCAACTTCGAAAAGATGTATAAAAGGAGTACATTGATTCGGGAAAAGATTCGGTCT